>NIGB01000002.1:1010507-1040666 GCA_003055145.1 Escovopsis weberi | reverse complement strand
GGGGGGGGGGGGGGTGTTTTGCCCGCCTCTTATACGAGTAATGTGCTGATGGGCCTTCACAGTCACACCAACCCTCGGAATCAAAGGGGTCTCCCGCGAGAACCCAACCGGGTTTTCAGCTGGATGGGTTTTACATCGGTAATAGCGGTGTTGGCTCTCATGCCATACTACCTGTACGTTGGCATCCATTGCAAAGAGGGGTCTGGTTCTCGAGGCTGACTGTAAAGTTCTCCAATTTTTGCACCTTTCTTGCTGCAGCCCTTCACGAAGGCGGGATCTGTAGATGGGGAAAGCATCTGTGGTAAGGATGAAGTCGGAAAATCAGTGCTGCAGGTACGTTCCAATTACCCCTGGATGATGCTGTGAGTGAACATTCAAGGTTTGCTACAGGCGAATAACTTAAGAGTTGGGGATCGAGTCCCTTGGCTCGGAGGGTGAATACTTATCTCCAGTTCAGGAAGGGAAAGGGAACGGACTGCGGTCCGCTCCCGGAGCAACCATCCTCCAGCGACAGCCTCAAACATTGTTGCTCTTTCTCTATTTTGTCTGCCCTGGAATTCCTACGTTACCCAGCCCCTAAAACCTTTAGTCGAGAGACTCTGGGGGTCCCTGGCGCTGTCCTACCCGTACAAGCTCTGCTGACAGCGATTTTCGTCCAGGTTTGACGTACCTACGGAGTTGATGCTCGAGGGTCCTGGTTCTGCTTGAACTTTGGCATCCGAAATATGCGGGATCCGTCACAAGTACGACGTTCGTTGCGGATCTGTCGGATCGAATCCTCGCTCGCATTAGCATACGGGGTACAGGTATCCGTTTGCCGACATTCCTCGCTAACAGGTCTTCGACTTACGTCGAGGTATTGCCCTCAAAACACAGCTACCCGCACTCGACGCATCATCGGCATATCATGGCCTCGCACTCACCTTCAGGAGCATCGCGAAGGGAGGGACGATAACGGTATTCGACCACCAGGTCTGTACCTGGGCGAGTACTCCATGTACATACAGACGCACAGTACGGAGTACTACTCGCACATTCACGCGCCGCCAGACACTGCTTGAGATCCTTGAGGTCTCTGGCCCTGGTGAACGCTTGCATTCCTTGCAATCGGCGTCCACTCCGCGAGTACTGGTATCCTTTCTGTGCTGATGCTAGTCTGAGTTCGGCGTGAACTGGCTTCGTCGCCATCCGCGTCGCCAGGCCCCGGAACAGGGTATGAGAAGGATAAGGAAGGAGGCAGGGATGGGCGTCAAATATCTCAATATCTTCAGCTTGACTCCGTCCCTGTACCTGCGCCAGCGCCAGCGTCTGCATATGTATGGGCATGGACCTGCCTGTGCCTGTGCCTGTGCCTGTGCCTGTGCCTGCGCGTGGGAGCGATTTGATCGCTTCTGGCCCGTACTTGGTACGAGTACTCCATGCAGAGAGAGACATTTGCTCTCACGCCCGTGCCTGGGTCATGTCCTCAGGTGCTGAGCAGGCACCCTGTACAGGTACTTGTGAGTATGATGCAGACAGGTGAAGGAGTGCTGTCTTGGCTGCTTCAAAAGTGAGCTTACTTCGCGCAGCAGTAGTACCACTCGTACGAGCACTGTGAGCCGTCGCTCGGCCACCACTCGCCCTTCAATCTTGGTGCACCGCCGCCCTTCACGCCCTTGATGCTCCGTCCAATGAGCTTGGAAACGGAAAGTCGGCCGTATCTTTGGGCCGCGAACCCGCTTTCGTCAATTTCGAGCTTTATTTCCCCATCTACGGAGTACGGATTATCTACCTCTGGAATCGCTCCATCGACAATGAAAGCCCACAGATATGTACATTTCGGTTATTTCGCGCTGTACGATGGTAAATGAAAACTATTGCTACTCTACTCTCCGATTACAGGCACTCACGGACCTAATAGTGCCTCCTGGTCGCCGGACGGGAGTCCGCCCCGCCGCTTCGCAAAGTTGGTTCGGGCCTGGAACTTGGACCGAGATCATCGGAAATCATGTCAACATTACAGTGGTACCTGAGATCCTTCATGCCGAGCCTTCGAGTCGCATACATACGGGGCTGGAGGGATTTGATAGGTCCATTCCTCATCACACGTGCAATGAGGCGCGCCTGCCAGGAACCCCCCCCTCCCTCGTCGGTGCAGCCGCGCTCAAGCTCCCCAGGTCAGGGGAAGGGACAAGCAAATATTGATCTGGCCTGAAGAGGAAAAGGCCAAACAGCAGCTACGAGCTGCAGTACATACAGGTACTCCGTACGAGTACCTACTCTACCGGAGTACAGAGCATATTGGCAGGTTACTACTCCGTACTACTACTAGGTGGACTGTCCATACTACCTCCTCTCTACTATTACCACAGAGTACAGCTAACCTCTCGTGATGAGTCTGCTTCGTGCAGAGGACGACGGATCAGATGCTACAACCTCCCTGGCACAGCAGCAGAGGCCCGCGGAATGACCACGGCCCTGGTGGGCTCTGCGGCTTCTCGTCTGGCCTCGATCCACACACGAGAGAAAAAGCTGCAGATAAATTGATGGCTTACATACGGAGACAGTATGACATCTTATGACATCGGCCTATCAGACAGCGCCGAGGCCTGGATGGGCAGTCCATTACCATTGCCATTGCCAATGCCAATGCCAATTCCAGTGCGCAGGGATCCGGAAGGAGGCAGAAGAGGAAGGGGGGGGGGGGTGGGCCGAGGGAAGCAGCTCGATCATTCAAGAAGTACCGGAAGTACTCCGTGCCATGGCTGAGCTCTGACATGCCAGTGGAGATGCAGATTCGGAGCCTGGTACGGAGTATCTGTGGAAGGGAAAGGCCACTGGTGAGTCGCCTCCAGCCCGTTGATCGAAAACACGTATCGGTACCTCAGTTGCTGGGGCCACTACTACCACTACTGTGCCCTGCACTGTCAGCGCGGCTAACAGATACCCGTCAGGTACTACGGAGTAGTACGGGGGGAGAGAATGACCTAGAGAATGCCTGCGGATGGCGTGTCCGGAGGAAGACCGGGGAGGGGGGGGGGGGGAGCTCTCGCTCTGTGGGCTACTGGGGTTGCCGCCATGCTCCCCCCCCCTTTCTTCTCTCGTCAGCCCTTCTCTCCTCGGTTACCCGTCAATGACCAGCCTATTCTTTTCTCTCTCTCTCTCTCTTTTCTTTGACGTCCGCGCCCTCTCGCCTCCTACATACATACATACATACATACATACCTGTACAGGACCAACGAAGCTGAGAGAAATAACGAGACACGACACACGCACACGCACACGCACACGCACACGCACAGTCAGGATCGGCCAGCAACGAGGATCGAGGATCGAGGATAGAGGATCACCCAAAGTCAGCGCGAAAATCGGCAATAAGCGGGCAGTGTTTTTTTTTTTTATTTTTTTTTCCCTTTGGTGCGTTCGAGAGCTTGCGCTTGCACTGCCGATCGACTCGGATTACTACATCCATCATACGACAGCATCGTATCTCTACGGTACTACTCCGTAGTGCCAGCCGTGGTCCTGGTCCTTCGGACACACCACGACGAGTACGGACAGATACTCCGTCCATTGCTAGTACTAGCACTGCTCGTACTCGTACATCCAGCTCTGACGGGTCGGAGTGCTCGACGTGCCAGGTACAGTACCTGTCCCGATCGATCAATTGATCCATCAAATCAATCAATCTTGTCGTCCCGGTTCATCAAGTACGAGTACTCCGTACTGCTGCTGCTGCTCTCTGGAGTCGGGTCTACCGATCACCCGGCCTGGGCGGGAACAACGACCCCGTTTTCTGCGCTTTCGCTTTCCGGTTTTCCTGGCCGCGTGGGCCCCTCCAGTCCTCTCCTCTCCTCTCTCTCCTCTCTCTCCTCTCTCTCTCCTCTCTCTCCTCTCTCTCCTCTCCCCTCAACAACCCAGCCTACTCTCATTGCAGCTGCTGGCTGTTGCCGCTTCTGACTGCCGTTGTCGTCTCTCGGTTTTTTTCTCTCTCTTCCCTCTCCTCTCCTCTCTTTCTCTCTCTCTCTCTCTCTCTCTCTCTCTCTCGCTCTCTTTTCTTCCCCTCTTCTCTCTTCCAGCTCTCACTCGTGCGTCCGTGTTGACCATCACTCGGACTATCATCAATCTCGTACTCCGTACTTTCGGACCAGTTCGCTGCCCGGCTGTATCCCGTATTGCTTCTCGACACATCGCTTGCATATTTTTCTGGCTTTTTTTTTCTTTTTCCCCTTCCCTTCCTTTTTGGCTGAGACCACAGCCCGTTTTATGCTCTCGCTCTCGCCCACTATCTTTTGATCAAAGCGTCTCCCGGCACGCCTCTCGAGCGACGGCTTGGCTCCTTTTGTTCTCGCGGGCTCTTTTGGCTACTATTTCATACCTCCGAGATTAATGTGAGTCGGGTGGTTGATTTTCCTTTTTCTCCTCCACCCCCTCCCTCTTCCTCCCTCCTGTCCTGCTCTCAAATCTCTCTTGGCCCCCCCCCCCCCTTCTCTGCCCCAGCCGCTCACGCATGCGGGTCACGCCCGGCCAACCACCTGGCTTGATGTCTCAGAATATCCGGGAGCATCGCGTTGGAAAAAAAAATTCAGACCCTCCCGTCTCTGCCCAGCACATCTCCTTATTCACCGACAACAGAATGACCCTTTTCCCCGTAGCTGGGACTACTACTCGCATGTTCAAGCAGCTACTAATCCGCGATCGCTCTGTATGCAGCTGCCCCTAGACTTCTGTCGTACAGACAGGACGACTTCCACGCGCTTTCACGGTCACGGCTTATCGGAGCACGACGCTGTCACCACCAACGCCGTCACTTGCTGCTCATTGCCGTGCCTCGTATCGCGCCGCGCGGTCGACATAACCAAGAACCCCAAGGTCGCACAATCCAGAACCGAGCTGGTCCTTTTCCCGCCGTGCCGAGGCTTTGGACTTCGCCCCTGATTTATGAACCACGAATAATCTCAGCATTGCCCCACGACGCGCGGTCTACATGCCTAAGTTCTCGGCATTCTCCAAACGCAAGTCCAATGCGGACGAGACGGAAAATACTGATGTTACACCGCCTGCGTCGTCCTTTCGCGTCCTAGAGAGGCACGAAGTATCACCAATCCCCGGTGCAGCCAAGATGGGCAAAGGCTCTGCAGCTCCTCTGGCCTCGTCCAAGCCTGACTCTGACGAGGACGACGACAACTTGTTCTCGGACATGAAGCCTCACAATCGGTGAGTTATCAGACCCTTTTTCTGTTGTTCCTGCATGCCCAGGAGCCGTGCTCCACGTCATCCGCCCCTGGATCCCCTGGGGGCCCCGTCCAATCCTGTCCCCTGTTTTCGTTAAGGCCACGATGCTAATTTCAATCCGGTAATAAGTGGGAGTGGCCTCTCCAACACGACTCACGCCACGTACACCGATAATTCGTCGCGCCATAGCAATGCGTCGACGGCTCCCTCTTCGGCCGACTGCAAGAACGCCCACGACGAGAGTCGGCTCGGCTCCTCGTCCAAAACAAACTCGCCCGAGGCAACCGCCAAAGGAGCTTCTTCCGGAAGATCCATTGGGTCCAAGTTACTAAACCGAGCCGGTCGTACCTTTTCCTTTGGGCAAAAGAAAAACTCGAGTGGCCACTCAAAGGATGAACCGACGCCTGATATGCCTCCTTTATTGAACCACCACCAGCAGTCGCAGGAAAGGGCCAGAGGGAATCAAGGCAACCTGCAAGCTGAGCAGATTGATCTCGGGTCCGACTTTGGGTCTATGATGCCCAACTTCGACAAGAGGGCGAGCATGGCTACCGTCAAGGCCGACGATCTCTCATCCCCCCGAATGCTGACAGCCGGTCGACCGGTTCAACCCGGGAAGCGAATCCCGCCGAGCCCCGATACGCCCAATCCAAATGATCCGCTCCTGAGCCCTTGGGGCATGCCGAAAGACGGCGCCGATCAATCGAGACCCGACTCTCCTCTTTTCGACCTCCCCCCTCCTGTACCGCCACACCAAAAGAGTTCCACGACCCAGGCTCAGGCTCAGGCTCAGGCTCAGGCTCGCCGTGGTCGGGCAGCCGAGGACCCGGAGCTGGCGGCAAGAAACCAGATCTTGGACGATGAGGATGACGACGATGAGGACGACGGCGATTTGTTTGAGGGGAGACCATCCCAATTCGCCCAAGCGTTGAACCGAGCTGCCGCGCCCAAGGCCCCAGCACCGCCCGAGAAGGTCATGACGAGCCATGAATTCGAGCGGTATGCCAAGAAGGTCCGTGAGGCTGGCGACGACGACAGCGAGGACGAAATTAACTATGACGACGACGAGGACGAAGTGGAAAAATCCAAAGAGATGGCAAGGATGAGGCGGAAGCAGGAGGCAACCATGACCGTCTACAGACAGCAGATGATGAAGGTCACCGGCACGCCAGCCAGCGAAATGCCCCAGGCCGGCCGTCCGGGGCTGCCGGCTTCGATCAGCGCCCCGCAACTTAGCCAGATGAAGGGACAGCCCCAGCCCCTGCCGACGGGCGGCTCCGACGGAGACGAAGACGAAGAAATCCCTCTCGCCATCCTCCAGGCACACGGCTTCCCCAGCAGGAACAGGCCGCCCACCCGCCTCAACAACATTGCCTCTAACCCCAACATCCGAGCTTCCATGCACTCTACAGGCATGGCTCGCCCGGTCTCCATGGTCGGCGACCCCGGCGCGAGCCGCCGCCACTCTACCCTCCCCGCATTCGCCCGCAACCTGCCCCAGGACCCCTACTACGGTGCTGGTATTGCCAGGCCTGCCGTGCGGGAGTCGATGCTCTTCAACGATTTCTCTCACGGACCACACATGCAAAAGCCGCCCTCGCCTCTACCCGTCGGTGGACGACCTGTCGCCGGGCTTATTGGCATCATCGACCGGGAAGAAAAGGCGAAGGCTTTGCGCAGAGGTAGTCCCAGCGTGGACGCGACGAGATTCATGAACCAGGGCGGCTACCTCGGAGTTCACAACTCTGGCATGGATCCCATGGGCGGCATCCCGCAGCACATGATGTACAACCATCCGCTCCTGGGAGGAAGCGGCATGCAGGGAGGAATGATGCCTCCTCACATGATGCAGCAGCAGCACCAGCAGCAGCACCAGCAGCAGCACCAGCAACACCAGCACCAGCAGCAGGCGATGCCAATGGGCGACCCGGCTCAGTTCCAGATGAACCAGCAGCGCCTGTCCCAGTACATGCAGATGCAGTCACCGCAATACATGGGCGCGGGATACAACGCCCAGGGCGGCAATGCGCCGCCGCAGCAGTTTGCCCGTATGGCGGCGGGAAGCAGCTCGATGATGAACCTCGTCACCCCTCGTGGCAACTTCGAGGGCGGGGCAGCTGCGGAGGCCCGTCGTGCTGATTACAATATGAGAACGATGAGCATGGTGCAGCCCAGCTCGGCCCCGATGGTCCACCCTGGATATGCCGGCTCTGTGCGGTCCTCGATGCACGGATACGCTCCGTCGGTCGCCCCTTCAGAGCGGAGCAACATCGGCTTGCCCAACCGTTACCGGCCCGTCTCTCAAGCGGTGGGGGCTGGCGGCCAGTCCCGATCTGGCGACAAGGGCAAGAGCGCGATGAGAGTCGTCAACAAGCCTCCCTCGATCGATGACGACGACGACGAGCAGGGCTGGGAGGCCATGAAGGCCCAGCGCGAGAAGAGAATGTCGATGTGGAAGAGCAAGAAGAGCGTTGGCCCCGTTAATTGAGCTGTCTGGCACCGCGTTATTTGATTGCATATCCCGCTGCAGGTTGGGGAAAGAAAGAGAGAGAGAGAGAGAGAGAGAAGAAAGAAAAAAAAGGGAGGGGGTTGCGTGTGAGCCTCAACGGTGTGGCGGATGTTTTTCTTGCGGCGTGTGTGGAGTGCTTTCTTTTCCACCCTTTTCTTGAAGATTGGCACAGAGCGACAATTGCATTTACAGCCCCGACGCCCCTCGTTTACGCATGCCGGCACATCACGACGGCCCAATTCGATTCCTGAGCCAGACAGCACCAAAACATAATTACCGCTAGCCTAGATTTTCAAAACCCCCCCCACACCCCTTTTTGTTTATCTTGGCGGAGGGGGCGTTTGTGTGGTGGGAAGAGTTGGTTCGGG
Organism: Escovopsis weberi; assembly: GCA_003055145.1. Classification (NCBI taxonomy): domain Eukaryota; kingdom Fungi; phylum Ascomycota; class Sordariomycetes; order Hypocreales; family Hypocreaceae; genus Escovopsis; species Escovopsis weberi. The sequence goes on along the minus strand of NIGB01000002.1, from coordinate 1,032,575 downwards.
CGGATTCTGCGTCACGCATGATAGACATGGCTCTACGCCGTAATTGATGTAATTGGATGGTAGTGTTTGTTTTTGTTCCTGTCTGGTTTTCTTCCTCCTCGTTGTTGTTGTTGTTGTTGTTGTTATTGTTGAATCGTGGGAAACACCATTGTCGAGACTCGGACGCAGCCTTTTTCTTTTTTTTCTCCCCCCTCACACCCTTTCCCCCCTTTTGTTGTTTGCTGGGATAATATCCATCCTTTTTGTAGTAGCTTGAAGAGATCTATCCCTTCCCCTGCGCATCATCATCATCCTCATCCTCATCATCACAATCACAATCATCATCATCATCATCCCACCACTACTGGTCTCTTCTATCCTGAATCTCTTTCGCACTGCTCATCCAGTACAGGTACTCATCCTCTCTTCGCCATCGACGATGTTCCATGGGGGTCGGGCATCTTTACTTTGCATGCTCATTCAGTCCATACTCTGCCTTTTCTTCCCACTCACTCATACGGGGCCCACATTCCTTTTTCTTGTTTTCCTCTTCCCTTTTTCTTTGTTCCTGGGGCCTGTTTCAAAAAGAGAAGAAAAGAAACATTCAACCTGTCATTTACCAAAAGAGCATTGTGTTGTGCGCGCGCGTTTGAGGCTCTGCTTTTTTTTTTTTTTCGCTTTTTCCGATCTGTTTTTATTAGTATTTTTTTTATATATATAAATATATCTATATATAACAACTATCCTGGCTTTTCCGATGAGATGTTGATAAAGTAGAAGGAGGGGAGGAATAGACCAAGACGGAGAGAGTAAGAGATAGAGAGAAAATCGTATTCGAAGCTGCTGTACAAAGAGTTCCCAAACCATTGAATCAGCCCAGGATCTTGCCCTTTGCCAGCTCGTGCCTCTTGACGCCCATCTCGACGGCGGCCAGCCCCCAGTCCTTGCCGTGGTTGTGGCCCTGGCCGTCGATGCCGGCGCGGGCCTTCGCCTGGTCCTCGTCGAGGACGGTGAGGACGCCGAAGATGACGGGGACGCCGGAGTCGAGCTGGACGCGCATGAGGCCCGAGGAGACGGCGTCTGCGATGTACTCGAAGTGCATGGTCTCGCCCTTTATGAGGACGCCGATGGCGATGATGGCGTCGAAGGGGCTGGAGGCGGGGGAGGGGGAGGATGAGGAGGGGAGGAGGTCTGCGGTGGAGGAGAGGAGGTCGGTTGCGGAGGGGGTGCCGGCGGCGTTGGACTGGATCTGGGAGGCGGAGTAGAGGCTGGAAGAGTTAGGGCGAGTGTGTACTTGCAATCGCAACAGATTGATCAAATGAGACGAATCATGGAGACTTTTTTTTTACACGCACCGCTGGACCGCGACGGGGAGCTCCCAGGAGCCCGGGCAGGACTGGACGGTGATGTTTGCCTCTTGGACGCCGCAGGCGAGGAGCTTGTCGATTGCGCCTGTGAGGAGGGGCTCGATGATGGTGGAGTTCCAGCGGGCGTGGACGATGCCGATGCGCAGGCCGGAGCCGTCGTGGTGCTGGGGCGCGGGGCCTTTGAGGGAGGCGGACATGATGGGGGGTGGGTTGCTGGGATGTGTCTTTGTGGGAATGGGATTGTTGATGCGATCTGTGTCCAATGTCAGATGGTGGGGGATGTTCTGTTCTGTTCTGTTCTGCTCCGTGGGATTCCGGATTCGGGGGTTTGGAGGCGGGCCAAGGGATGCAGACGGACTGGGCGCGCGGTGGTGGGAATGGAGGATGGAATGGACGTTGGTGCGGTTCCTGGATGGATGGATGGATCGGGTATTGCGATCGATCGATAGTGGAAGCAGGTCGGCGGGGATATGTGATGTGGTTGCGGGGTGGAGAGGGAATGCAGCACGGTTTTATAAGGCGGACGAGGCACATGAACCAACCGATGGCGGGGCTTCCCGGAGACGTCATGTTCGGGGCGGCTGAGCTTCGGAGCACGGAGCTCTGAGTTCTGAGTCGTGAGTCCTGAGTTCTGAGTTCTGTGAGCTGCTCTGGCTGTTGGTTCAAGCCGCTGGCGACTCGGAAGCCCACAGACCAATCTGCAGAACATTGATCAATGCTTTAATTGGTCGCTGACCCGGGGTTGGACTTGGATCAATTGATTTCTTCCTACTACAACATCGAAGGCGATTTCGATTTTGTGGTGTTTTGGTGTTTGAGATCATCGGCTGATGGCGTCTCCAGCAAGTACTCGGGACCTGAAGAGATCATGGCTCTACCTGGATATTTGCTGGGCTCGCGGGCGGTTGCCGAAGTATGGTTCACGCATCTCGCGGTAGCGGTACTCCGTACATGATGCGGCGGCGATTGAAAGTTCGGGTTCCGAGGAGGTCGGAGGCGCCTTCCGTGCTTCGACTCCAACTCACCATCACGCCTTCCACCTCGGCTCAACCTCGAGACGGTGGGAAGGAAGTACGGATGCTGCTCTTGCCATTGAATCGCCTTTGACTCCTCATGAGGACAAAAAAAAAAAAGAAAAAGAAAAAGGAAAAGAAGAAATTCTTTCCAAAAGGCCAGCATGTCAAGATGGAATCTCGAGTTTCCATCTGCGAATGCCCTCATCTTGTCTTGGCTGGCCCGGAACCCAGCAGCCATGCCTGACGGCGAGCAGGCATTCCCCTTATAATCCCTCATTTATCCAGTCATTCTTTTCATATTCCCATCTATTCACATAGGTCACCATGCCGATAATTCCCCTTCCTGAATCTACCGTACGCCTCCTGGGATCCGGCGTGGCAATCACAAGCCCCTGCGATCTGGTCAAGGAGCTGGTCGACAATGCCATTGACGCTCGGGCAACATCGATCGAGGTCTCCATCTCGTCCGACTCCATCAAGCAGATCGTCGTCAGGGATGACGGCCACGGCATCGCCCTCGAAGACCTCGAGTCCCTCGGCCGCCGTTCCCACACCAGCAAGCTCAGGTCCTTTGATGAGCTCCAGACCAGGGGGGGAGGGGACACCCTGGGCTTTCGTGGAGAGGCGCTCGCCTCGGCCAATTGCATCGCCTCCGTCACCATCACGACGAGGACCGGGGGGGACCCGGTGGCCTCACGCATGACACTGAAGTCGGGCGTGGGCGGCGTCAAAGACCTCACCAAGACGTCCGCCCCTGTCGGAACGACCGTCCAAGTCTCGAGGCTTTTTGACAAGCTTCCCGTGAGAAAGCACGAGGCCATCAAGAACGGCAAAAAGTCCATCTCTCAGGTCAGGGATCTCCTCAAGGCTTATGCCCTGGCACGACCCTACCTCAGACTATCCCTCAAGGTGCTGGAGGACAGCACGGGCTCCAGCTCCAGAGGCGCTTGGTCGTACTCCCCGAATAGGTCTCCGACGGTCCATGAAGCTGTCCTGCAGATATTCGGAAAGAATCTGGCTTCAAACTGTGTTGAGGTCTCTCATAGGCTCGCATCCGACAGACTGGTGCCGCTTCATGTCCAGGCACCTCCGGCCATCTCCCTCGATGCCTTGATCCCGAAACCCAACCGCGATAGAATTGAGTCGGTCCGAGGCAAGGGAGCACACATCTCCGTCGATGGCAGGCCCATCTCATCAACACGCGGGTTCGGGAGGAAGCTTGTCAAGATACTTAAATCGTATCTCGCCGGGGCTTTCGGCAGTCAGGGGTCATTCGTCCCCCTGGCGAATCCTTTCTTCCGGCTCAACATCTCCTGCCCCCCCTCCAGCTGCGACTCCAACGTGACGCCGCTGAAAGATGAAGTCATCTTCTCCGACGAGCCCCGCATTCTGGAGTGCTTCGAGCTCATGTGCCGGGAAACCTATCCAGGAGTCAACGCCAATCGCGATCGAGTCAAGTCGGGACTCACCGGTGGGCAGACCTCACGCAAACATCTTATTCCCATAGCACACAATGCTCGTTCACCGGCGGAGAAGCAGAACGGAGGTGGGGATAGTCCTATCCCAGATCCACCGGCACCCGCGACACTGTATGGCACCAGTGGTGAGCCGGTGCACGGAGAGGTCCCGCGCATCAGGGTCAAATCGAGAGTCAACATGGCTCGCACGGGAAGTAACACCAGCATTGACACCGTCTTGGACCAGGCCCTGCCAGCCCATCTGCCTCCCTTGTCGCCCGTTCGTGAAGACATCTCCCCCAAGCCAAAGGCCCAGTCCACCCCCAAACAGCCAGTCCCGAGATATATCGCCGAGAGCATCGATCGCTATCTCCAGCCTCGTCGGGCCGAGGATTTCGAGATTGCGGTCGATGAGACCGCAACGATCGAAGGTGAGGAGGAGCCATGCGAAGAGCCAGCCGAATCGCAGCGTCGCTCCTGGCGCCGCCCTTTGCGGCCCCTGGACAACTCTGAGCTCAACCAGCTGGCAGGACTGGAAGACATGGCATGGAACATCCCAAATTTTCAGCCCAGGTCAATCCGTCCTCCCCCTCTTTCTCCCCCTCCTCCTCCCCCTCCTCTTCGTCCTCACACGTCAAGCAGAGGTGTCCCTGTCCGTCGGCCGCAGGCAATGAGGGGTCAGAGGGCGACTGGTGGTCAACAACAACAACCACAACAACAACGAGAATCTCCGCGGACCCAGAGGAGACTCGCTACCGACAGCAGTCCACCGTCACGCCCGCAGCTCTTGAGCGACGTTTCTTCACCACCTGCAGCCACAGCGCAGCACGGGATACGAACCCCCCCTTCTTCGGATCCTCGCAGCAGCGTGGGAAATCCGAATCCTCCTTTCCAACCTTCTCGACGAAGTTTGCCATCGCGATTGAGCCTCATCGACGATACCAGCAGCGGAAACGGGCCTACGATGAGTCCACCAGACCGACCCAGGATCTCGTTGGGCCGGGTGACCGACCGGATTGGACGCCGTGAGAGGTCGAGTCTCCCCGTGGATTGGCAGAGGCTGGGATCCTCCGAGGACCTCCCTTATGAGGTCAGAAGTGACGTGCTCGAGGCTGTCCCTCCGCCGGTGACCCGTGTCCGACCTGGGCCTCACGGAAGGAATGGAGGATTCATGAGTGCCTCGGCTGGGTTGAGAACTTCTGCCCAAAATCGCGGGATAAACCGTGATCGCATGTATCGCGACGAGCAGGGAGAGATTGGAAGAACTCGCCAACGAATCAGCTTACCACGCCAACTTTCCCTGCAGAGTCAGCCGATCTCCTCGATCGAGAACGAGGAGGACGACGCAGCCTCAGCAGGTGGTCGCTCGACCCCCGCATCTGCTGCACGCAAGCGATCGAGTCCAAGCCTTGTTGACGGCTCGGCCCACGACATGCAAAGCGGTCATGGTCGTCCGACGACGACGGAGCAGCTTCACCCGAGCAAAAAGCGATGCTCACGGTCCGGCCGCAGTCTCTCGAGGACGAGCTTGCCCTTGGGCTTGGCTTCGCGGCTGTGGAGGACCCGGGAGGAGTGGAAGACGCAGGCGCACTGGATGGAGCTCAGGACGGGCGCGCACGACCTCGGCCGGTGGGGGCGGGTGCTTTCAGCTTGCGAGCCGTACATTGTTTCGGGCGAGCTGCAGTCGGCGTTGCCGTTTCGCACCATGGACGAGGTCCGGGAGACGGACTCGAGGTTGCGGGCGGTGGTGGATGCGTGGGCCAAGAGGACGAACCGGGAAGTGGAGGTCGAGTACACGCTGCGCTCGGCAGCCAAGGGCAAAGGGGCAGTCTGAGATGCATCGTTTTTGGGGGGGAACGGCCTCATACGGAGGATGGAGTAATGAGATGTACGCAGTACGCTGTAGAGAATCGGTAGCCAGAGCAAGCCTATGCGAGCATGGCATTTCAAGGAAGCTTTGCACTCTGTTCCCAGGAATTACTGCCTCTTGGTCTGAATGTTGGTTCGATACTTGTAGGATGGCATCAGGGCATCTGTTCCTCTGTATTACCACAGGCCGCGCCCCTCGACAGCCTCAGCATTCCGCTCTATTCCCGCCGCGGCAAGGCGGCCTGCAAGACATGCTGGCTCAGAAGTAACTGGACTCTTACGAATTCTCACAGCCCTGTTCTCCGTACTCCGTACTCCGTACATGCAGGGTCAACGGCTCGGACAAGGCAATCGTAGCGCCGTAGCGCCGTCAGAGATGGTCCGGGCGATGCACCGAGACTGCAGGGACGAAGCTCAGGGCTCTCGGGGGTCGACGGGGCCGCGGAGCGTGCGAGGCCAGGCACGAGGCAGCACGAGGCTTTAGTGGATCTGGATGGGTTTGTCGAGGGCGGCGGCAGGGAGGGAATACGAGTGCACGGTGGATGGGGCCTTCTACGGAGCCCTCTACCGAACCAGGACAGCACTCCGTATCTATCCGAGTCTTACGGAGGACAGACGAGTACGGAGTACTGTAGAGTCCAAGGGAGAAGATGACGGAGTAGCACTGGTGTACGGAGTAGGTGCGGGTGGAAGCGATGGAAGGGAGAAGAGGATGGATCCATGGATTGGATTCGTATCGAGGGCGTTTTGTGGTGGAACACGAGCCGTGTCTGAGGGCTGTGCTCGTACGAGTACGAGCGCGTGTGCTAGCACTTGGGGATACGAGGGCCGAGGAGGCTTCGGCGGCGCGGGTACGAGTACCTATCGTGGTGAAGGAGGCTTTGATGGCGGGAAGAAGAGTTCTACGGAGTACTCCGTACTCGTACGCCTGCTCTTTGGCAGAGAGGGCTAGCAAGGAGCGAGAAGTTTTCAGGGACGGGGGTGCCTGGGAGTATGTACATACTCGTACGAGTACGAAGCAGCTCTGGTTTGCAGGCACTCATACGGAGACGGGCTATTTTGGGCGTGGGAGCTGGGAGCTGGGAGCTGGGAGCTGGGAGCTGGGAGCTGGGGTGATCCTGGGCGGGATGGGCGGGTGATGACGCATCTGATCTGATTCACGGACGCGAGGCGGGCAGGGATGCGAACGTGAGATGGCTTACAGGTACGGTATGTGCAGTACTCAGTACTCCGTACGGAGTACTGTCCTCCATACTCCGTACGAGGACTCGTATGTATGAGTTGGTGGTGCTTGGGAGAATGGAGGAAGATTGGTGATGGCCCGTCGTGGATGACGCGGAGGGCTGGATGGTGTGCAGTAGGTGGTGGATTTAGGTTTGCGGGAGGGGAGGGGAGGCTTGGTGATGAGCGGGGAGGACGGGATGACTGTGCTGTACCTGTAAGAGGCGGGAGTCTATCTAGGTGTACTCCGTGCGGGTGAGAGGAAGTGGAGGCTTTGGCCGTGAACCTGCAGTGGTTCGTCGATGGAGTCCCCTGAAGGCATCGTGAGAAGTCTGCCGTGGTGTTTTGGACTATCCGGTATATCGTGGATTCAGCATATTCAAGATGAGTCGAGTCCAGGGTAGGCAGATGACTTTCAATCTTGGGCACGGAAAGAGGAGCAGCCGGCGCCTTCCCGATGAGAAAGACCACGGTGTGTAAAACTAGTATTCGCACAGTAACTGGGTCAACTCGACGTCGCTTCTCACCTTCCACTCCTCGTCTCCTCTCGTCTCCTCCTCGACTCCTCGACTTCAACTCCTCTCGCAGACTCTCCGACCTCACTCCTCCTCGTGCCTGGATCAGGATGATGGACACCGGCACTCGCACAGGTGCCTGATGCTCGGGGCCTGTTGCATTTGGAGCTTCACGAGACCGGTACGAGCACTCGCACATACTCGTACTCGTACGGGCACGGGAGGAGCCCGTATTCCCCTGCTGCTGCTGCTGCTGCAGGAAACGGCTCGAGCTCGACCCTTGCACCGACCCATCCATCCATCCATCCATCCATCCATCCATCCATCCATCCATCCATCCATCAACACTGCCACCTCGCCGGCCCCGGCCCTCTTCGCCGACACAGGCCACAGGCCACAGGCCACAGACCACAGGCCACAGGCCACAGGCTGATGCTCGTCGACGCCGGTCCAGCGCCGCTCAGATCGGCGCTGTTGCGATTTTTCTGCTTGCCCATCGCGTCCACTTTCACATTGAATTGATCCATCCACACATCGATCTGCTGCTGCTCGTGCCTTGATCGGCGCCCGCGCTGCTTCTCCTCGACGACGGACGCCCGCATCTCGGGTCACAGCAAAGTAAACGTCCATCCATTCACATCAGCTACGAGTACTACCTCCTCTACTACTGCCACTCCTCCGTACTCCGTACATCAATCTAGATACACATACTGACACACATCACGCAGTCATACCATCAAATCAAATCGAGCCGTCAAGCAAATCTCTGAATCCTAATCCCTGAGGCCCTGGACAGCAACACCACACAGTCGTCAGCACCACCACGACTGAGGCCCGCGCCGTCCAACCGCCGTCGCTTCCACGTCTCTCTGTCCCTCCACCATCCGCCCATCCGTCCTCCACCCCATCCATACCATCATCCACCTGCATCGCCGTTTTCCTCCCATTTCCCCCAATTCTGCCTCTCTGTCTCTCTCTCTCTCTCTCTCTCTCTCTCTCTCCATTCTCCCGCCCCTCCATCCCCGTCTCCTCCACTGTCTCGCCTCGACAGGGACGACGAGCCGTCTCACACTCGCTGCGTCGCTCGTGACTCCTCGCAAGCCGTCTGGCCCAAGTCCCGAGCGTCCGTTCGCATCTTCGATTGGCCGTTTGGGCCCTTGGATGCCATCGACAACAAGTTACAACGCTCGACCGTGGACCGTGGACCGCGGACCGTTTTCGCCCCTCCATCCTCCGTGTCCTACCCAAGATGCCCGCCTGGTGAAATTGCGAAGCCCGCGACACTGGCAGCGCCCTGACAGGCCTTGAGCTCCATCCGCAGCGTGATCTGACCTGCTGAACATGCGTCCGAGCTTCGAGCTGGCCGCTGACACCAACGACCGCCAAGAAAGACGCCAGTGCCCGCTCCAGAGCCGCGGCAGGAACCGCAGCAGGAACCGCAATCGTAATCGCAGTCGCAGTCGCAGTCGCAATCACCATCGTCTCCAACTTGCCCAGCATCACCGTCGCTTTCACCAACAGCAACAGCAGCAGCAACAGCAACATCGACACCAAAAGCAGGGCGAACAACTACACCAACAACAACACTGCCAACACAGGGAACGCCTTCTCCTCTTCCGCCTCCCGAGCCACGACCGGAACGATAGCTGCCGCCGGCATGCTTCTCGCTCGTCGCCATTCCCGATTAAGAGGAGCAGCTCTGACTCTGCGCAAGCGCCGTCGATTCTCATAACGGCCCGCCGCCGCCGCCGCCGCAACCTAACAACCATGGGCGGGGAGCTGAAAGAGCTGGAGGGGAAGAATCGCAATAGAAGTAATATTGGGGAGAAGCAGAAGCAGGACGAGCAGGAGGAGAGGAAGAAGAAGCAGCAACAGCAGCAGCAGAAGGAGAAGGAGGAGAAGAGAAGAACGACATCATGCGCGACGAAATGCCCTGCCCGAGCGCGAGCGCAAACATCTCGCAGACTCTGCGACAGCCTTGGCGACATGGCCACTCGATCGAGCCTACTCATCAGCCTTCTCCTCGCTCTTTTCGTCGTCCCGCCCGCCCTCGCCGTCCGGATCCCGGCAACAAACTGCCTCCCATCGGGCGCCTCACAGCCTCAACGTCTGCACTGGTATCCGGTCGCTGTCGATGCCGTCTTCGATACCGAGGATTCGAGCCATCTTCTTCAAATCATCGTCTGGGGAAATGTCACTGGCTCTCAGAATCCAGGCGCAGATCTGCCCCCCCCGGGAGATCCCTACTGGACAGATCCAGGCCAGACAGTCGGCAAGATTGTCGACTTGCCTCACCCTGACGGGAGCATTACGGCGCTCCGGAAGCAACTCAACTTCTTGACCTACTCAGCCTCACACACTTCCACGTCGTTTTGCGATGATAATCTGGTCAATGCCACGTGCCCTCTGGGTCCTGTCTTTGGAGGTGTTGGAGATGTGTGAGTCGCATGTTTTTTCTACCAATGCCTTACTTCTCTGCCTTTCCCATTCCCCCTTTTCTTCCCCCTTCCCTAATCCTTGATTCGTCATGTCTGAATCTGAGTACAAGCTTGCTCTGCCAGCTGAACTGACTTCGCCCTTGTGTTGCGGCAGCGATATTCACCAGCTCCCATCTTTCAATATCAGCCGTGAAATGTCCTCATCCTACGCCTTCACCTCCCTCAGTGCAACCTTCACCATCTTGTCGAACGAATCGATATCGCAAAAATACGGCCATGAGCTTGGATGCGTTTCGGCCGTCGTCACCCCCGATCTCGGCAACATCGCGCCCATTCTGAAATTCCTCCCGCTCGCCATCTTGATCCTCACGGGCTTTGCCGTCATTCTCGCAGGCACCCTGAGCCCCTGGGGGACCATGGACATCTTCCACTGGACCTCGAACTACGGACGCGACGCCGACGTGCTGCGCCTCGTCACTCCCGGCTTTGGCGACTGCCTGCAGTACATCCAATTCATCGCCTTTACCGGCGCCCTCACTCTCGACTACCCCGGTTTCTTTCGACCCGTCGTTAGCCAGGTGGGGTGGTCCTCCCTCATGTTTGAGGAGAGTTTTGTCGCCGACGCCGAGCCCTGGAAGAGTGTCGTTGATGGCATCTACGTCAACAAACCCAACACCACCTTCGGACTCGAGAAACTGGGACAGCTCGTCGGCATGGCGGAGCCCGAGGATATTTGGCCCGGAATGATGGTCTGGCTTTGCGTCATGATCGCCGCCGTTACGTTCCTCATCCAGGTTGGCTTCGCCGTCCATTGGATCTACCGTAAGATCAAGAAGATCCCGCAAGAAGACCTCCGGTCCAAGAACCTCCCGTTCGTTCTTGGCAATGTCGTCCGCATAGTCTTCAACTTCATGCTGATCCCCATCGTGGCCCTCTCCTCGTTTCAGCTCGTCGTCGCCTCCAAATCGCCGTCATTTGCCGTCGCCCTGGCCGCCCTGACCCTCGCCCTGATGATCTGCTTCGCCTCATGGGTGCTCTACATGGTCGTGAGCACCAAGCCGAAGCTGGTCCTGTTCGACGACTTGCCCACCCTCCTGCGCTATGGGCCCCTGTACAACACGTATTCCGACAGCGTCGCCGCCTTTGCTCTCATCCCCATCTTGCTCAACTTCATCCGCGGCATTGCCATTGGCGCCGTGCAGCCGAGCGGCGTGGTCCAGGTCGTCTTGCTCGCCATCTGCGAGGTCATACAGCTGCTCATGATCTATGCCATCCGGCCCTACCAGTCGGCCACGTCGATGAATATCTACCATTCTGCGTTCGCCCTCTTGCGCCTGGCCATCATCATGCTCTTGATCGCTTTCGCCCCAAGCCTGGATGTCACGGAAGGCTCCAAGGGCTGGATCGGATACACCATCCTGGCGATCCATGCAGCCGTACTCATCTTTGGCTTCTTCCTCAGCTCCTTCCAGACCATCATCGAGGTCGTCGCGCGCTTGCTTGGCGCGGGTGGAGATGATATCACCGGCTTGACGCGCGGCGGACTGTCAAAGATCTTCGGCATGAGGCAACTCTCTCGACGAGTCGACCACCGCAAGGGTCCGTCTCGCGGGAGTCAGCTGTCCAACGCGGCCATGCTCGACGCCGACAAAACAGGCTACGTGATGCCGGGCGGCAGGGTCCGCAGCGGCTCCGCAGCTAGCCTAGGCGACATTATGGCTCATCAGAGGCACAGGAGCAGCTCGGCCATCGATAGCATCGACATGTACTCCACCCCTTACCGAAACGTCGACAGCGCGAGCTCGTACATGCCGGGGACACCGGGTGAGGCCAGCAACTTCTCCTTCCTCCCATCGCACGGGCACGCCCGCTACGGGCCTCCCGCTCTCCCTATGGAGTCGGCGGACCCTTACTACCGTCCTCCACGGCGGCGTCGCGATATCGCGGGCGATATCACGCCGGCCAGCATGCAGCAGGGCCCCGCTGTGGTCGAGAACGCGAAACCCGCGGAGCCCGCAGAGGCGACGGCAGAGACGTCGCAGAATGCCCTCTCCAATCCGGGAGGATCCGGACCGCTCTTCCCCGCTAGTCGCCCCGACTACTCGACTCGAGAGGTCGACTTTTACTACGGCGTGCGGGGCCCCGCTCTCAACTCGGACGGGCCCGGCCGCAAACTCGGAACGGGCCCGGCCGACCCCACCGGTCCCGTGGCAACCGCCGCCGGATGGTTCCGGATCTTCTTCGGCGGCAAGACAAAAGAGAAGGGCAAAGGCTTCGAGGTCGTGAGGAGCTCCAGAATGCCGCCCTCCATGAGGGCGCGCAACGGAGGTATCGACTCTGAAGGCAACCCGGTGGCGATGAGCAACGCGAGGCACGGGCCCATTGACTCGGACGACGACGAGCCGAAGTCGAAACGCCCTCCACGCAGAGGCGACGATCTGCTCAACACCGAAGGCGAACCCCAGTCGGACCCGGAAGAACCAGATAGCCCCGTGGTCGACCGACTCCCCCGAGGGCGGCTCTCGCAAGTCCAGGAAGCCAAGCTGAAGTTCCGAGTCCCGGCCGCGCAGGTCGAAGAGAGGCAGGACGCCGACACGATACCGCGGAGCTCGTCGGACGAGGTCTTCCACGATGCGCCCGAGGTTCCGCGCAAGAGCTCCAAGCGGCAGTCCGTCATCGAGAGCCACAAGTCCATGAGCCTGCTGGAGACGCAGTCCCACCCCCCGGGCAGCCGAGACTCCCATAAGCCCGAGTTGGCGCTCAGCAAGCCCAGGGACGCGAGACTGCTGCCGCGCCTGCCATTTGACCGCCAGGGCTCAGATCGACGGCCCTCGTCGAAGTCTTCGCTCGTCTTTTCGGCCGGCGACGCGGCCGATCTCGGGGCAAGAGATACCGAGCGGCCCGTGAGCTTCGGCTCCGTGCATCCCCACCGGGTGAGCCGATACGATCCCGAGGGCGAGAGCGACTACGACCTGCTGGGAACGTACGCCGAGGTGGTTGATGAGAATGGAATGAGGCGGAAGTAAGAGCACGTACCCGACTTAGTGGACGATGTCTTCTCTTCCATGCCTCCCAGCGACTACATCGTTTCTTTTTCTTTCTGGGGATCATCATTGGGAATCATCAGCATATTTTGCGCTTTTTGTTTATCTGGGGTATCTGGGGAGCATAGAGCCGGTTTCGATTTATGCGCACATTTATACTGACATCTTGTGCGGCTAATGGAAACGTGGGGAGAAAGAGAAAAAGAGAAAGAGGGGGGGGGGGGCTCCCCCACCGAGATTTTGCCCTCAAACGGGTAGAGAGAAAATTATCTATTCAGATATATATGGAAGATTTGGTCTTCCCCCAATGATACACCCCAAAACGGGGCAGAGGGATGATCAATCAAGGGGCGTGGGAGTGAGCAAGAGAAGAGGGGGGGAAATGGATAGGCAAAGGTTTGGATGCTTGAAAGCCGGCGTTTCCGGGGAAATCATCCTGTTTGGTACTGGATGTATTGGATGTGTAGTGTGTTGTTTTACAATGGTATTGGTCAGCAATCTCCACGAGAGGCATTGAGCGAATGGCGATCTTCATCATCATCAACATCTTCTGTTGGACGAGCCGAGGTCCTTTTGAAGTCGTGAGATGTGCCTGCAGGTCAGTGTTCGCAGTCGTGTGTGAGTTTGAGTGTAGATCTTGGTTGTCTTGTTTACGGGGATCAGGGGTTTGCTTTCGTTTGACGGATCTGTGGAAACCGAGGTGAAAGCCTCCATCGCTCTGGTCTATTCATCCAGTCCTTAGACTCGGGAGCAACAATGGCAGATTTATATACAGAAGATTCGCCAGAAAAAAGGAACAAAAACAAAGACATTGATGGAAAGTAGTTGATGTGATGGTGGATCGCCTCGCCTGTGACACTTTCCCCCAGTGCGCGCTCATTTCACGCTCACGAACCCGATGCCGGAGCGGGCCTCCTGCACGGCGCGCCGCAACGCCTGCTCCTCGACGTCGGTCCACTGCATGCTCAGGTCGTCCCACTTCTTGCCGGGCGTGTTGTACTCGCGCTTCCACTGGGCGTGCAGGGCCTGCAGGCGCGACATGGCGCGCGGGTCGCCGGAGCCGCTGTAGACCATGAAGGCGGTGCAGGGGGGCAGGGCGGCGTGGATGCGGGCGAGGCGCTCGGAGAGGCGGGCGAGGGCGGGCTCGAGGGCGTCGGGGGCGCCGTGGGCGTGGGCGTCGGCGTTGGCCTCGTGGGTGTGGGTGTGCGCGTCGGCGGGGGCCTTCTTGTTCCACCAGCCCTGGTGCAGCTCGAGCTCGCGCATGCGGGCCCAGACGAAGTCGACGCCGCCGGCCTTGATCTCGAGCCCGTCCGGGTCGCCTTGGACGGCGCGGACGACGCCGGCGGCGACGTCGTCGTCGCCGCGGCAGCCGATGGTGTGGGTTGCGCCGGCGCCGAGGCCGCGGGAGGGGTCGCCCCAGTCGACGGCGGCGCTGGACTTGCCGACGGGGACGCCGCCGAGGGCAGCGTCGCCGCCCTGGGCCTTGTATGCGGTGCCGGCGCGGGCGAGGCGGCGGAAGAGGTTCTCGCCCTGGGCGTCCGAGGTGCCCCAGGCCCTGCCGCGCTCGCACTTCTGCTTGACGAGGTCGAGGCACGTGCGGGCGTCCTCGATGCTGTTGTGGCCCTGGGCGCCGCCCTTCTGGATCTCGCGCGAGAGGTACTTCTGGGCGAGCCACTTGAGCGACGACTTGAGCGGCGGGCCGCGCGGGTGCGGGTACAGGATGGATGTGTCGACGACGAAGGGGTGCGCGATGCGGAGGGCCTTTGTGTCCGACTCGAGCGAGTGGCCGACGAGGACGGTGCGCGGGCCGAGCAGCCGCAGCAGGCGCTCCTGGATGTCGCGCAGCGAGGTCGTGACGGGCGCGAGCATCTCCTCGGTGATGCCGGAGAAGCGCGTGACGTAGTCGACGATGGGCTTGTCGGGCTTGACGAGCTCGTCCATGACGACGTCGCCGTCCCAGTTGACGACGCTGATGCGCGTGAGCGCGAACTCGGCCTCGCCCGTCATGCACATCTCGCAGTCGAGCGCGAGCACCTCCCGGCCGGCCGTGACGCTGCCCTGCTGGATCTCGGCCTCGGGCACCTCGCCGTCCTCGAGCCGCCCGACGCCCGTGACCACCCACCCGTCGGGCGCCGCGAAGCCGTCGCGCCGCGCGCCCTCGGGCAGCAGCGCCGGGTGCACGAGGTACCCGTTGTCGGCGAGCTCGTCGGCCGTCGCGAGGAACTCGGTGATGCGTGTCCGCTCGTCCTGCCACCCGTGCGGCTCCCGGGCCGGCTTGACGCCCGCCCGCGACGACGTCTTCTCCTTGGGCGCGGGCACCGTCAGGAACGCGGCCAGCGGCGAGTGCAGCTTGGCGTGCCGGTCGTCCCCGGGCGACTTGACCGGCCACAGGAGCGGGAACATGTCCGCGAACGGCCGCACCGCGAGCGGCAGCCTGTCCGCGTCGAGCTGTCTGGGATAATAGTCGTCTGGCGACGTGGCGATGCGGGCCCCGCTGTTGTTGTTGTTGTTGTTGCTGTCGTCGTCGTTGCTGTCGTCGTCGTCATCCCTGCGGTCGTTGTAGGTCGCGTAGTCGACGCCCGGCTTGAACAGGGCCTCCTCGAGCCCGGGGACCATGATGGCGACAATCTTGCGGAACTGCGGGCGGTGCGACACGGCGACCCACTGCGGGCCGGTGCCGTCGGCGAAGATGTAGGTGATGAGGTCGCGGAACTGGCTGAGGTTGACCCGCGACGAGAGCCGCGACTTGGGCGAGAAGGTGATGGACGGGTACCCGCCCTTTCCGGGCTGCGGGATCTTCTTGGCCTTCTTGCGGACGACCTGCCACTCGCCGTCGCCGTCGCCGCCGCCGCCCGCGCCGCAGGCCTCATCGTGGTCGTCCGAGTGGGGGCTCGGCCGCTTGAGGCTGCCCTCGCCGGGCTTGCGGTCCTGGAGGTCCATGTCTACTACCGTCTCCGCGGCGCCATGGTCGGCGACGCCACTCATGTCTCCGTTGCGACGGAGTCGTGTGGATATGTATGTGGCCCAGATGAAACCGATCTTTCTAGCTTTGATGAGGTCCTCGAGGCTCTCGATTCTTGAGAAAGCGGGATGCTGCTGCGGGGCTCGACTGTAGCGAAGGTCGCAGGTCCGGGTGGGCTAAAGGAACAGCGCTCTGAACAGTCAAAGACCAAGAAGATAGATATCAAGAGCCGTGATCCGTG
Source organism: Escovopsis weberi (assembly GCA_003055145.1). Classification (NCBI taxonomy): domain Eukaryota; kingdom Fungi; phylum Ascomycota; class Sordariomycetes; order Hypocreales; family Hypocreaceae; genus Escovopsis; species Escovopsis weberi. Next base: position 1,016,466 of record NIGB01000002.1, on the reverse strand, counting down.
TCCTCTCGGTCGATGTCGAGGCTGTGATGCTGGATGCTCGCGAGAACCGGGAACCAAGAAACGAAAACACCAAGAAATCGACCTCAAACGCCGTCGCTGCTCGTCCAAGATGCGGCCCTTGTTTCTTCGGCCTTATCTAATCACGATAAGATCACCTCATGACAATCATCTTATCGATTGTGCGCTGCTTACCTCAGCAACTATACCTCTTGCTGACTAACCAAACACGATTCAGGGGAAGCCATCAATGCAGCTTCAGGGGGTGTCCGTGTTTGCACGAGGATCCAGACCCGAACGCGCCGCGAGATGATGGATCAATCAATCGATCAATCAATCAATCCATCCATCCAGTGGCCGGTGAGACGCGCGATCGCGGCAACCCGAGTCGAGACCCTGGATGCGGATTGGGCATCGCCCGAGCCCCCCCTGACAGATTGATCCATGGCCCGAGCCGCCGCCGGCCTTGCTCGTCGATGTCCTCCTCGTGCTCGAGAATGAGACTTCCGGAAAATACTACTACTACTACTACTACTACTACTACTACCTGTCCACCTGTATCATCCGTACCAGCATTGTCTTTGTCCTACGTCTACCGTTCATCTCCTGCACCCCTCGGCGGCATGGACCTCGTCCTCCTCAAGTGTGCCAAGTGCCGCGCCAAGATCGGCAGCCTCCCGAATCTGTGGACGCAGATCGGCAGGAAATACATCACGCAGGCGGGGGACGCTCGGGATGGCCATCCGTTGCTCTCGCTCAGGGTGGAGGCGGCTGGGTCCGTCAGGTTGGGGGACGCGGATACTCTGATCGCGGGATGGTAGGTACTTGATTGATTTGTTTACTCTCCCTTTTCGTGGCGCCGAGAGACTACATACTCCATATACCACACCTATCTGTTATCTATTCTCATACTGATCTGCGTGGCAGTGAATTGCGAGAGGCAGCGTGTGAGAAGTGCCACATCAGTCTGGGTCAGATATGCATCAAAAGTCCCCCGAACCATGAGCTGCACGAGTATGGGAATCCCTAACCCCTTTTCCCCTGCTCCCCCCACTTCCTTTCTCTCTCTCTCTCTCATCCTTTCTCTCCCCATCCCATTCGAATCGTGCAACGTCTACTAAAGGTCGTTTTCTCAGGGGCCAAATCATATTCCGCATGTCTTCCGTCACTCTCAAGTCTGACTCGGACCAGCGGCGCGCGGCCCAGCTCAAGATCCACAACATCCTTAAGCTCAGGAACCCGTCTGCCGCCACCGCCGCCGCCGCGCCCCAGCTCCAGGAGGAGTCGCCGTCCAGGGCGGGCTTCACCATCTCGGTGGAGAAGGCCGGCAGCGCCCCCGGCAACCCCAGTCTCGAGTTCGCGCAGATGCAGACCGACCTGGAAGCGCAGAAGCGCGAGATCCAGCGCATCGGCGCGACAGGCTTCCAGGTCGTGTCTTCGTTCGAAACCAACGTCGCGCGCTTTGAGCAGCAGATGAAGCGCATGAGCATCTCCATCGAGTCCGTCAGGGACGACCAGCAGGCCGGCCGCAAGGATCTCTCCGCGCTCAGGGCCAGGGTCTCGGAGCTCCAGCGGCAACAGCAGCAGCAGCAGCAGCAGCAGCAGCCACCTCACCAGCGGGCGAGCAGCCCCGGCCTGACGGTGCAGTCGAGCGCTCCGGATGTGGCCCGCCTCGAGACGCAGATGAAGGCGGTGGAGAAGAGCGTGGGGGAGCTGCGGCAGGGGTACCAGAGGGCGAGGTCCGAGGCAGCCGGCCTTCGGGACGAGCTCCGCCAGGCGCAGCACCAGCTGCAGCAGGTGCGCGACGACAACGCCGCGCTGAGATCCGACGTGCGCGAGGCGTACGAGCTCGCCAAGGAGGGCGTCGACACGTCCAGGCTGCACGCCGCCGAGGCGGCGTCCCTCCGGCGGGAGATGCAGCAGCTGCGGGCCGACCTGGCCTCGGGCGGCCTGCAGGCGCCGCCGCCGCCGCCCATGGACGACAGCTACAGCGCCTCCTTCTTCCAGACGCACTCGCACGAGCTGGACATCCTGGCCAGCAACATCTCCAAGATTGGGCACCGGGCGAGCCAGATCGAGTCGCTGCAGATGGAGTTCCAGCTCTTCCGCTCGCGGATCCAGCGCCTCGAGGCCAAGAGTGGCAGCTGCACGCCCGTGCGGAGCGATCACGGCAGCGCGTTTGGGGGGGAGCTGCAGCATGGCACGAGCCTGCAGCGCTTCCAGTACCCGGGGAGCCGGGTGGGGTCTTCTACGCACCGTAAGAGGCCGTCGATGAGCGGCGACGATCCGCTGAGTCTCGATCCTACGCCCTCGAAGCGTGTGGCCATCGCGTCAAGCCAGACGGTGGGCTTGTCGTCCGATCGATTGGGTGCGGGGGAGGACGGGGAGGAGGAGGGCGGGAACGAGGAGGAGCGGGAGAGGAGGGGGGCCAATGGCGACGAGGACGAGCAGCAGCAGCAGCCCTCTTCGCCGCCGGCGCTTCGTGCCCCGACCCCGGTGCAGCGTCCGGCGAAGGGTTCGTCTGTCGACAGGGTGAGGACGAGGCGAGTTTCCGGGAGAGCGAAGAGATGAGGGGCATGGACTCTATGACTCTTCTACCGGGTGCCGAAATCTGCTTTCAGCGCGGCGCGCCCTATGCGCGCGAGGGCGTCCATCTTCTGCACTACGGCAAAGTCAAAGAAGGCCTTGGACTGCTCGCCGTCGGGCATGCGTCTCCACTCGTCGATGAGGGACAGCTCGCGCTCGCGGCCCTGCAGCTGGTTGATGTCCTTGAGCATCTCGAGGGCCTCGGCCGAGACCTCCCACTGGGCCTGGTAGCTGGGCGGGGTCCAGGCGAGGATCATGAGCAGCAGCATCTGGCAGAGGGAGACCTGGTCGATGTCGTTGAGGACGTCCCGGACCTGGCGGTCGAGGCTTGCCCTAGCGGCGACGGACGCGAGCGACTCCTGCAGGGCGGCCGTGTCGGGGGCGGTGACGGAGAGGAGCTTTGCGACGGCGAGCAGGCCGTGGAGGCGCATGGGGTGGAAGGGCTGCGGGTAGCGGAAGGGGTCGCAGGCGGTGGCGGAGAAGCAGGCGGTGGCGAGGGCGAGGGGGCTTTTGCCCTCGTTGAAGTAGTAGACGGAGATGGCAGCGATGGTGTCCGGGAGGGGGGAGACGGCCCAGAGGTCCTCCCTGAGGAGGGAAGGGTAGGCGCGGTACTGCTCCTGCAGGGCGCCCTGGAGGAGGGGCCCGGTGTCGGCCTTGAGGGAGGAGGGGAGGATGCCGGTGGTCCTGGTGAAGCGGCGGGCCATGGACTGCTTGGTGGTGTCAGTGACGGCGGGGTGCTCGCGGAAGGCGGCGACGTCGGGGAGCAGGCTGAGGGAGGAGTTGAGGCGGAGGTCTGGGTAGGTGGCGGCGACCTGGTAGACGCTCAGGTCGTGCGTGCACCTGGGGCACCTGCACTCGAACTTGTAGGACGAGAGGGCCTGTTTCCGCTCGAAAAGGGGGTCTGTGGGGGCTGTCGAGAAGAGTCAGTCCGAGGCCCGTCATTACTGCATCAGCACTCCGTACCGGTGTAGGCAATTTCAATCTCATCTCCAGCGTTGATCAGCTGTCCCGCCCTGAGGAATGCCTTCCTGCCGCTGAACTGGACAAGGGCGTTTGGCACGCACGAGTGGTTGACCATAGCCAGGGTCGGCTCCAGGAAGATGCCGGTGAGGCCCATGTCATTGCTCGGTCTCTGAAAGGCATTCATCTCGATCTGAAGCTCGAGAAGAGAAGCACCAATTGATGTCAGCCAGGAATTCATTCAAAGAACTGCTTAGGATACATCAGTAGAAGACAGCACGCACCTTGGACAGCAGCTCGCACGCCCTCTGGACGGCCTCCGGGCCGGTGCCCTTGCCCGAGTAGGCGGACGCGCCGGTGGCCATGAGCTGCAGGTTCTCCCACTCGGCGCCCTCCCTGCGCAGGTGGACGTGGCCGACGAGGTCGCGCAGGCCGTCCTGGACGCGGGGCTTGACCAGGGCCTGGATGAGGGCCCTGACGGGGGTGGGCAGGGCGCGGCGGCGGGTCTCATCGGGCAGGCCGGCGCGCAGGGCACGGCACTCGGCGGAGTGGACAGCCTTCCAGGCGGCGGCCTGGCAGGCCGGGTCGCAGTAGTAGGCGGCGCGGCAGCGGGAGCATGCGCGGGGCTCGCCGGGGCGGAAGCAGTGGGAGCAGAGGGAGGAGAGGAGGAAGCGGGAGGGGAGCAGCAGGAGGGGCTCGAGGGCGAGGATGACGTCGCCAGGCTGGAAGCGCGAGGCGGCGTGCAGGGCGCGGCCCTTTCGGGGGTGCGGGCGGACCTGGACGGGTGGCGATGGCGGTGATGGCGATGACGATGATGATGAAGATGGCGATGATGAAGACGGCTTGGAGGCTGCGGGTGCGGTGGGCGAGGAGGGCGAGGGCGAGGGCGAGACGGGGGGGGCTGGCTTTGCGGGCGCGGATGGCGAGGAGGAGGAGGGGGCGGAGGAGGAGGAGGGGATCTCCCCCCTATTTCGGAGGGGCAGCGAGAAGGTCGAGGCGTCCATTGCGCGGGGCGAATGTCGGTGGTTGATGAACGTATTCCGGGAGAAAGAAAGAAAGAAAGCAAGAGGAGAGATGAGATTTCGTGAGAAGACTCCTATGAAGAAGAGAGAGAAGATGACGAACGGAGGGAGAGATGGGTTGACTTTGTAGGAAGAAGCCTGATGGATTGATGAGCCTCGTCCAGTCGAGTCTGACAGTGGGGGGGTTTCGAAGAGGGGGGAGAAGCCAAAAGAATCGTCCAGAGTAGTATGAATCCTAAGGTCGAAATTAGAATTAGTTCGTAGAGGCAGTGGTGAGATGGACTCTAGTAGTAGTACGGAGTAGTAATCGACGGGGTATTAGAGTGAATAAACTGGCGAGATTTGCGTGCGTTAAAAGAAAGAAAAGAAAGAAAAGAAAGAAAAGGAAAGAAAAGAAAAGGAAGAAGAGGGTAAAGCTAAGGCAAATTTAAATAAATTAAAAAAGAAAAGAATATTGATGGATGGATTACCTTGAGTACTAGTATTCTATCCTTCTTTTTTCCTCTCGGTCGCCCTTGCTCATAATAAAAAAGGTTCTCTTCTCTTGGATTGTTTTCATTTTTCGAAAGAATTTTCTTTTAGATTTTTTTATTCTAACTAAATTCTTGATTTTATTTTATTTTATTCTCTTTTATTTAATCTCATTTATTTTCCTCTGGTCACGGCGCCACGCTCATCGTTCCATGTTTTCCCGAGTCGGTCATGCATCGAGACTCTCCCGCTCTCGCATCTCGCGCGCAATCCATGCCAAATTTGTCGGTGGGCGAGGAGCAGGAGCAAAAGCAACCTCATGAGGATCCATCCATGTACACCTTGCCATCTATTAATTGCTCACGGTCATGTACAGGTAATGGCGGTACTCCGTACTCCGTACATACATCCGCGATGCATCACCGGCGGTGACATGCCGCGCGCACGGGTTGCGACTCACCCTGCGCTTCGGCCCCTCCAGTCAATCCGTCCTTCGGTAAGGAAACCCATGGCCCGTGGGATGGCATGGCCCCCTAGGGCCCAGGGCCAAGGGCCAAGGGCCGAGGGCCGAGTGCCTAATCTCGAGAACCCAGATCCTGCAGGCTGAAATGAAGTCCCGGGAATCCGGTGCATGCTCCACTGTCTCAAACGGGTATCAAATGGATCGATCGGGGTCGTCTATCCAATTCTTCGCGGTTCCATGCCCCCCCCCCCTCTCCTCTTCCGGTGTCATCCTCCCTCTCCGTCTGTGTGTACTGTACACACACACATACCTGGATGGTCAGAGGAGAAGGGGGGGGAAGCGGGGAAGCCCCCACGCGCAACGCACACTCTCAGCAAGAGGTGGTGAGAAAGACGGAGAGAGAGAGAGTGTGTGTGTGTGTGTGAGAGAGAGAGAGAAGGAGAGGGGGAGGGGGAGGGGG
>NIGB01000002.1:990864-1003395 GCA_003055145.1 Escovopsis weberi | reverse complement strand
CCACCCCCCCCCCCCCCCCCCCCCCTTCCCCCCCCCCCCCCCCCCCCCCCCCCTTGCCCTGCCGCTCCAGGATCGTTCGACGAGCCGTTGTTGGCCAACAGAGGGGCGGGACGGGGTTGAATCCAATTGATCCATCCATTTAGATCCTCAGCCCGATCGGGGATCTGTGCGAGTGGGCCAACGGAGCTGCATGCAGCACGCGGCGAGCGCATTGAGCTCTCAAGTGGCTCCCAAGACCAAGACTGACTGCATCGAATCACCCCGGGGCTTGGCGAGTGCGTGCGCGCGTGCATGAATCCGCGCTTGCATAGGTAGTATCCGCCATGACGATTGTAATGGATCGCATGATTACTATACATATTCAAGCCGTGACAACCTCAGTCTGCCCATGTGCTCGATGTCGATTCGGCGCCCGGGGGGGGGGGGGGGGGGGGGGGGTGGGGGGGGTGGGGGGGTGGGGGTGGCGGGGGCAGAGCGTTGAGCGTTTGCGACTGGTCATTTTGGCGGGCCCCGGGAAACCTTTTCTCGGCGCACTGTGCAGACGAGCGAGCCAGTGAGGCGGCGTGGACCATCAATGATCAGTAGTAGTACGGAGTACTCAGCACGTACTCGTAACATTGATACGACATGCATTCTGAGATCTTTTGTCCGAGACTTAAACCTGCCCATCGGGGTGTCAGACGGATCTCGCGATCCATTCATCCCATCCATCAATGCCAATTCCCGCGGCTCCAAGGCCTCTACATACAATGGATCATCTCCGTAGGACGGAGTACGGAGTAATACTACTCCGTAAGCCGGATGTGCGTGCTCGGAGATGCCGCTTACCTACGGAGTACGGAGTACCTGAATATTTCTCGTACTGTACGGAGTACCTTCTACGGAGTACGGAGTACTGGGAGGTGAGATCGAGACCGCGATTGCCATCTGGAGGAGGCCTTTTGGCAAAAGTGGAAGGCACATCCCGCGCCGTAAGTCGGATGCGTCTGGAGGGGAAGTGCGAATCACTGCGATGCCCTTTCCCCTTTGGACGTTGGAGAGCAGCGCGCCTTCCGAATGAAGTGCGGGGGCTGTTGGCAGGATCGAGAAAGCGAACCGAGGCCGCCCCTTTCTATAACTTCTACAGGATATCTTATAATAAATGTTCGGACTCTTTGCTTAAGAGATTCACCTCAATTATGATCTAGATAAGGAGTAGAACTACTATAGTAGGTAGACCTTGGACAGAAGCAGTGGAAAAGTCTGTGAATTCACTGCAGTCTATTCTCCAATTTATATAACCTCTATATAGATCGTAACAATCTGGTTTGCCTAGAGTAGAGAATTTAGAGCCAAGCTTTCCGATCTGATTCCATTCTTTCAACCCACATAGGAGTAGCCAAATATCCCGTTTCTAACAAAAGCAGCAAGGAAAGGAAAAGGAAGAGGAAGTCACGATACAGACCAAAAGGTTGATACCAGGGAAAGAGTCAAACATCAGGCAGACGCAGTTGCCGCTCCCATGACAAAATGCTCAATCACCTCCACCCCAACTTGCCTGTAAGAAATCCAAGTCAGCGACAAATGACCCAGAGGAGGAATTGGGAGGCATCAATTGGACACTCACGGAATCACCATCATCTTGGTAAAGTCGTCCAGGTCGTCTGGCCCCGCGCCCTGCCAAAAGTCCCGGAACATCATGTTGGTCACGCAAAACTGTGGCTTCTCGCGCCACGCCCGAAAAAACTCGACAGACGTCTTCGCCTCCCACAGGTGCCTCGAGGCCGTGAAGCTCTCGTCCTCGGCCCACAGGTAGCACGGCGCTTTGCCACCGTCAGTCACGCCCTCTGCCTACAAGAAGGTATAGTCCAAGGGGGAAAGCGGGAGGGGAAGGGAAGAGAAGACAAAGGAGGGCACTCACTTGATCCGTCTCGGAGGACACACAGCAGAAACACCACGGCCATGGACGTGACTGTCGTCCTCCTCAGGCTCTCCAGCAGGATCCAGTTCTACCCACACCGTCAGTCTCTCACATCCTCCATCCATCCATCCATTGATCAATGCTTTTGAGAAATATGAAGGGCCTGAAGAATAACTTTGGCCAGAGTTAGGGAAACAAGAACGACTCCGACTCACCTCCCACGAGCGCGGCAAGCGATCGCGCGAAATCAGCATCGACGGCGGCAGCCCCTCCTCCATCTGCCTCCGCGCGTCGACGAGCTCCCGCGTCCACGACACCATGATGCCCATCTCCCGCTCCGCCGCCGACCTCGAGCTCAGGTCCCCGTCAAAAAGCCTCATGCAGTTGAGCAGCACCAGCGCCTGCAGCCGCGACAGCTTCTCCTTCACCGCCGCCTTCGATAGGCCTGAACCACCGCCATGGTGCTCGTCAACTACACTCGACGACCGACTATTGCCGCCGCTGCCGTCAAGCTGACCATCGCCCGAAGAAGACGTCGTCGTCGTCCCCCCGGCTGCGCCTTCAGACTGCTCAGACTCAGGCCTCGCCGCCGCCGCCCACTCCGCGTCCTGGTACACCTCGCGCACCGCGTACTGCACCGCCTTGAGCGCCCACCCCTTTGTCTCGCGCGTGTGCCCTGCGTACGCCGCCGCCGCCGCAAACGCCAGCACCATGCTCCGCGGCACCCCCGACGCGTACAGCCGCGGGTGGATGAAGTGCGCGGCCCGGCGCTGCGCGAACGTCTGGTGCATGTGCGTCAGCTCGTGCACCACGAAGCCGATCTTGCTGCGTGGGTCGTGCACCAGGTCCGGGTCGATGCTGAAGAAGAAGTCGTCCAGCGGGTCCGGTGCCGCGAGTGCCGCGAGTGCCGCGCGGATGGCGTCTGGCGGGAACGGGATGTCCACCTGGATCCTTTTGCCGCCGGATCTGACGCTGTTGACCCGGATGCCGTCGCTGTCGTCGCCCTCGCCGCCGTTGGCGCCGCTGCCGCTGTCATCGCTGCCATTGCTGCTGCCGCTGCCGCTGCCGCGGGTGGTGAGGCCCGGGCCGTCGAGATGCATGTCCCAGGGGTTGATGCCCGAGGCGCGCTGTTCAGGTCCTGCGAGGGCTTCCCTCACAGGGAAGCCGAGCTCGAGGCTGTCGGACAAGGGGTCGTCGCCGAGGGCGGGCATGGTCAAGGTGGAGTCGCCGCATTCGAGGCCGATGACCGGGTCGATGCCGTCAACGTGGCCGCCACCGCCCGCTGCGATCGGGATGGGCACCGGAGCCGATCCCGATACTGCGGACCAGGTGGGCACGGACGAAGTGGGCACGGACAAGGGTGCCATGGCCGATGTGGATACCGATGCCGGCATAGGCACGGACATGGGCATGGGCATAGACATGGGAATTGGTGGGGTCACGGCAGCGGTAGCGGCGGTGCCGGCGGTGTCGGCAGCAGCGGCAGCAGCAGCAGCAGCAGCAGGAGCAGCAGCCTGCCTCTGCCGCGGCCGTCTGTACGTGCAATCGAGGTTCTTGGCGGCGCAGCGGCCGCATCGCGGGGTCTGCTTGTCGCAGCGGCGCTTGCCCCGGACGCAGGTGTTGCAGCTCTTCTGGCGAGACGCCGCCACGGGAGCGGCCCGCACGTATCCATCGGCGGCCTGCAAGGCCCGGGTACCGTCGTGCATCGGCACCAGTGTGCTCAAATGGGCGTCGAGGCCCACTGGGTTGTCGTCCGCGCTCATCTCGGCCTTTGTTGTGTCGAGGCGGATGCGGATCCGGAAACGGGTCTGCGGAGTTGCGGACCTCGGGGTCGAAATGGGGAAGGATTCCAAAGTTGAAAAAAAAATTAGAAAGGACAGGTCAGTACGCGGGGGGAGTACTGTACGTGTCCGAACGGCAGGGAGCCAGGACTCTCAGGACTCCGTAGTACTACCTCTCGTATGTTACGGAGTAGTACGGAGTACAGTGAGATGAAGGGGAAAAAAAAAAGGGGGGGGGGGGAGACAACAAGAGGGGCCCGGGTTCTTCAAGGTCGACGCCGCAACGAGATCAGACGGGAAACGACTACTCCGTACCATACAGAGAACGGCTAGACCCTTGACGACAAAAAGTCCCCATCTCCGCAACTCCGCAAATCTCCTGGTGCTCATCGTCTACACACTAAGCTTCAGAAATTAGCTCTGCTAGTGCCCCCCTCTGGTCGTTTGGAAAGGCCGGCCACGATCTCACCGGCAGCCGATCGGCGTCGCCACCAGCACCCGTGGCCTGCTTGTTCCAATTGAGGGCTTGCTGATATACGGAGTACATGCGGAGTAGGTTCTTTTGCACTTGGCCGTCTTCGTCCCCCGTCTGCTACGCTACGACGTGTCCGTAAGAGAATACGGATTACGGAGCACGGAGTACGGAGCACGGAGTACGGAGGTTAAAAATACAGACGAATGGCATCGGCAGGGGATGATCCTCACGCGCCGAAAACGTGGACCGTCACACGGAGCAGATCGATCATCTATCGATCCCTCCGTCGAGCCCCTGAAACGTCGGCCCGAGCGAGCCAAGATGGATTCCCGTCCGAATCCTCCGTATGTCGCTCATCACCACCACCACTATCAACCCCCCCCCCCCCCTTCCTCCCCCTTTTCAACATACGTTGACATTCACATGCGTCTCACGCAGAATCACACTCCGAGCCACGAAATCTTGCCGCACATACTCCGTACTCGTTACATCCAGATTGATCCCCATCGGGTGAGGCCCAAGTACGGAGCAGTACTCCGTAGTTCCATTCAAGCTCTCTAGAACAAGAAACTGCCGGGCGTTCGCCGCTGACTTGTGCGTGATGCGCCGCCGCCGGCCGAAAAGACAAAAAAAAAAAAAAAGCAAACCGGGCCATCAAGCAAAACCGTCTCCCCCCTTCTCGAAGGCAGACCGGTCCCATCTGGATTTTCCCTTCCCGCTTCCCATTGATCCCTTTCGCCATGCTTGCCATGCCAAAATGTCATCCATCCAATTCCCTGACCCTTCGCCTCAAATCATCGCAAATCATCTCTCGCAGAAAAGAGCACTCGGAAAAAAAAGAAAACAAAAAATAACAACAACAAAAGTCAAGTGCCATGTGCCATTTGCCATTCGATCCCTCCCAACAAAGTCCCTTCCGAAATGGGTATATGCCACGTCCGCAAATCAACCAATATCGTCCGCAAACCAGGTCGGCGCCGCAGATTCGACGGAACCCCCTGTCGCGGTTGCGGCCATCTCTCCGATCCGAGCTGCGAACCATGTGGCTTTCACCGTGCTGGAAACTGGCTCCCACCGCCAGAAGCAGCCCGATCCCAACTTTCAGACCCACCACCACCGCCGCCGCCATCGAAAACGTGGCTTTCTCGTACTCCGTAAAAGGAGAAGGAACCTCGACGCGCGACGCAAGCTGACCTCCTTGGCCCCTTGGCCGATATTTTCCAACACATGATTTCAAGCAGATGAAGCAGATGAGACCGCGGTATGCGTGTGTCGACAAAACACCAAGAGAGAAGAAAAAAACCAAATCCGACGGTATCCACCGCAAATTATACAATGCCCGCTCGAGATGCAGACGATCCCAGGAGCGTGAAACAGGCGAATCGGGGAATGGGAGAAAAAGAAAACAAAAAGAAAACAAGAGCTCAAAAGACTTCTAGTAACACAAGGATGTCAAGGCTCCAAAATTAGGCTCATGAATCTGGGAAGATGAATCGTCATGCGCAGTCGGTTCGCCCTTTCTAGAAGGACAACTTCGCTGTTTATCGCACCCTGCTAGCCGTCGTCAATCATTCGTGTTTCGCGAGACAGGTAGGGATGATCGAGTTCGAGAGCTGCAGCTCTGTTGTCGCCATTGTCTGCCAAGCTGGGATCCAATAGAATGGGGTCGAAGTCTCTTCCCACAAACTTCCGGATAACTCCCTCTCAATATCTATCAGACCGGTAGCCGTTCGAGCGATGCGTCTCGTATTGGACACCCGTCATCGAGTCGGGGCCGCTGGGGATGCCGTTGCTGATGGCATGTAACGGCGGGAGTTTTGTTTGCGGCGCGTGGGAGTATTGGTCCGAGTAAGCTCCTGGTCCTGCTTGGGCACCCGGAGGAGGTGGTGGTTGCTGGTGGCCCGCCGAAGAATTGAGTTCACCCCGGAGGTGCGCGCTCTCCATCCGCAGCGCCTGCAGCTCGCGGCGCAGGATTTCGTTTTCTGCCATGGCTGTGTTGTAGTGAGATTGGACCATGCGGATGTGGTCGGCTTGTCGCTGGTGCTCGGCAATCGCTTTGAATCGTTTAGCGTCTTGAACACAACACGAGGTGCAGCACTGTCCACCATTCACGTGGATCCGAGTGTATCTTTCTCAGGGGGGAGGCAGCATTCATATCATACCTTTGGTAAGAATCTCCCATTTAGAGGCTTTCGATCCGCGCTCCTGTGGCATCAGGTCTCGGAGCTGGTCAAAGAGCTCCTTCATCTCCGTTCGTCGCTTTCGTTCGGCCAGCTTGTGGCTCACCCTCAATTCTGGTGTGCGACTGTAGGGCTGGGAGCCGGTTCCTCCGCCGCCCTCTTCGTGTTGCAGATCGTTGAGCTGCTTGTGCTGCATGGAGTGGTGGTGATGCGAGGGGGGGTAGTCTAGACCGCTGAGGCGGTAGTCTGAGTTGCCATCATCCAGCCTCCGCTGGCCCATCGGGAGCCGAGACTCGGTCGTGAATTGGCTACTAGCAATCGACTCGGTAATGCTGCTGCGTCTCGAGCTATCATAGTAGTGGGACCCGACACGTTGAATATCCTCCTCGGGAAAAGCCCACGCCTGACCCTTAGTCGGCTCGGCAGCTCGGGCGATATGGCTCGTCGTGGGTCCCGTGATAGTCGGGGCTGTTTTGACCGACTTGGGCTCGGGATTCCTGTCGTTACTGGGCTGATAGCCATTCGAGATTCGGTGCATCGATAGTGACTCGTAATTAGGCCGAGGATTTCGTTGCGAGTGTAGTGTGCTTTGGATCGAGCTTGTGGATTGGTTGTTGCTGGCGTAGGGAGATCCGCCCAGTCGCATGTCGCTGAATCCCTGGTTGATTCGGCTGTCCACGCTTTCTCGTCGGACGCCCAGGCCTGAGATGAGGCCTTCGCCCAGTGTGGCCCCGTTCGCGTTGGAGGACTCGAGCGATGTCGGCCGATCGTACCGGCGTTGGTCCAGGGCTCCAGGAGGGTTTGGCGTGACCATTGAGGCAACGCTCATGCTGCTGGCGGAGGGCGAGATCGATTGAGGCATCATGCTGGCGGCCACCGGGGAAGGGGTCTTGTCGGCGGATGACTGGTAGCCCGAGCCTGAGGGGCTCAGCCTGTTCACAACAAAGGAGGCTGCAGATGTATCTGTGTAGTTATCGTGAGTCAAGGCAACAACGCCCGAGGCAGGAAGAGGGAGATTTCAAGGCCTCGTTTCACGTACGTTTGCTGGACGTTTCGTTCGTGGAGTAGAACCCGGAGTCGCGAAGCTGAGAGACGGTAGAGCCATGGGATTGCGGCCGGTCGTCCTTGTTGAGAATATTTGTCAATCCAGCCGACTTTGCAGGATGGATCTGCCTCTGAGAATGCGACTGGGTTTCCATTTTGTTTCCCTTCTTTTTTTTTGTTCCCTTTTTTTTTCTCTATTTCTCTGTGAGAATCGAGGGCTCGAAAGGCCCTTGGAAGGCTAAAAATCGTGGGATTGAGGCGCGAGAAAGCGAAGAGCGGTTGTTGACGCAGACTTGAAGGACGGATCGATGCTCGAGAAGGAAAGGGAGATGGCGCGACTTGAGGATCACGGCCTCGGAGATTGGAGCACCGATGGGGAAATTTTGGCTGGTGCAATCGAGCGAGGGGTCCAGCGGAGAAGACTGCCGTGGCAGAGTGGGAGCGAGACGTAGGCTAGAGCAAGAGTCTATGGTCCGAGAAGCGTTGATGGAGCGGCCTGCCCTCGCTCGACGAGAGGCGCGAGCAACAAGAGGAGATCGAGGCAACGGTGAGGGAGCGCCGCTCTGGTAGGATGACTTTCCAGTACCCGTGCTAGGTAGTACTCATCGGAAAGGGGACCAGAAAATGGAGGAGAGAAGAGAATGATGCTTGAAGGAATGATGCCGTCAATGTGAGACGCGATGTCGCTCGATCCGGCGCAACGGGGGGGAGGGAGAGGAGGAAGAGGTTGGGATGGACGTGAGAATTTGGGATTCGGATAGATTCGAAACGTGAGAGGGGATTGAGGCAAAAGGTCGAAAGAGCAACCTCGCAAGGTACGAGTACCTGCCTACTCTCGTGCCAGTGGTACGGAGAGGTACCTCTCGTACTGCCATGGCAAGAGCAAGGATCAAGACGACCCCGGGGTTCCTTCCCACTGCACTGAGTGGACGAGCCAAGCGAGCAGGTTTCCGGTACGAAGAGTACTCCATACCTCCAGGCAACTCTAGGTTCAGCGCGAGCGGCGGCTGGAGGTTGAAGTATCCTTCGGGTTCCTGTACATGTACTCCGTACCGTCGGGGAGCTGCAGCACCGCCGGGCAGGCATGTGGAAGGAGGCACGGAGGCACAGATAGTGACCTTTTCCACCTCAGTGTTCTACCCGGTTCCTGAGGTACCTCCTCCACCTGGTTATGGGGTGGAGGTGGGTGTTGCTAGCCTTCGTGCTAGCCGGGGCACCCAGGGAGGTGCCTCCTGCCTCGTGCTGCTGCTGCGGTCTACGGCCTACCCCTGTTTCCCTTAGACACGCCTCTGGCCAGTGCTTGTCGTTTCTCTGAGTCTATCCTGGGCTACTCCGTAGTAGCATTTAGGTACTCCGTACGGAGTACTCGTTGAGGACTCGGGAGTTGTACGAGTACCAATGGGCCATTTTATCGTTCAAGGAGTACAGGGTAGTAGGTAGTAGTAGTACGGAGACTCGGCGTATAAAATCGAAGCCTGGTTAAGGTTCTCAGGTTCGTACATACAAGTACATACGTATCCCAGGTTGCACCTGCCCATCTCAGGTCGGTTCAGCACAAGGGCTGCCAGGTCGTCCCTTCCAGATCTGCTCAGGAAAGTGCTTTCCGCCATAAGTTTGTACTCCATATGGAGCAGTAGGTACCTCTCGTACGAGTACCGAGTCGTCATTCTTGCTCCATGCCTAAATAAGGCAAGAGGCAAGCTGTCTACAGGCAGTAGAAACTTGAAGCCTCACTTTAAACGGAGTACAGAATACTCTGTACACCGTACTCCGGATCCAGACTCCGTTCATACAGTACCTGTACTCCGTAGTAGGGGAGCCTTACGAGCTAGTCAGGTCGTGGAGTCCGGAGTACGGAATAGATCGACCAAGATCATGGAAGCCAAAAGCCGAGAAAACGGTCTTAAATGCGACGTAGATCTCGCCGGGAGAGGCCACAGAATGTACGGAGTACGGAATACTGGTACGGAACACCCCGTATATCCAGAGGGATACATCTTCGCCCGGAGGCTCATGATAAACAGCCCCAGTACCTGTACTCCGTACTTACTGAGGACTTTTTTTCTTTCCACAAATACACCTGCTTGAATGTTGACCGAACCATTACAGCACGTGTCTACTGGTATTGGTATTGCCAGGTCTATGAGACAAATACCTAGATTCCTGGTCCTGGCGAAGAGCGCAAAATACGAGCACTCCGTACTCTACTCCGTACACTGCAGGCTCCAGACAGCGGGAGTGCGCTTGAGGGTACAGAGTACGGAGAACAGGAGGTAGCGTCCGGCGTCATCTGTGCGGAGAACAACTTCTTAGCACGGAGGTAGCTGAAGCTAAGGACTTGAGACAGAGACCACGAGGTGTTTGTCGAGAGCGAACAAGACCGACGGCACGGTGCGGGACGACACCCACTAGTACTAGTAGTAACTTGTACGGAGTAGTAACTCCGCAGTCATACTCCATTAGTACTTATCTTCTCTAGCCAACTTGTTGCTCTGATATCCTGAAACTTAGACCAACCTTGAAGGGTACTAGCAATTTGGTTAACACCGTTTCGAGTACTCCGTATGTACGGATCACGGAGTACGAGTACAAGAGGCAGGAGGTCGCTGACACCGACCTGCCTAGCACGTCTTGAAGTTTCAGGACTGCATGACCGGCCTTTTTCACAGAAGAAATCCTGTTCTCTGGGATCTCCTTGAAGCTCGTAATGACAGGATCCGGTTTGATAATCTGTGAGTACTACGAGGCACCTTTCTATATGTAATAACAACTTTCTCTTCCTACCATAAAGAAAGAAATTTGATCTATCATGATTCGGCTGTGGCTGCTTAGGTGTGGAAAGTTAGGAGGAGGCACGAGGGACATTGCCTTAAGCATGGAAACTTCTAACCAAAGGCATCCATGCTTGCCCACTGGCCTGTCTGAGAGTTACGGATTACAGGTACTCCCAAAAGGTACATTTCATAGGGCGTGCGGCCACCCCCGGTGCAGTTAAAGCACTCCGAGTCCCTACCGTTCTACGGAGGAGTACTCCTTAGAGGATAAAGCTTGGGTTTTGAGGTACGCCGCGTGCCGCATGCCCAAAGCAGATCCCTGCGACACGCCGACGCATGTGCGCCCATACCGTTAAGGCACCTCAGAGCCGAACAGGATCTCGCTCCTCCGCGGGCGGAGGCATCTACAGACTCGTACAGAAACAATATTGTCGTGAGAGAGCCATAAGGCAGAGTGTGCCTGCTTGCCATTGCTTGCTTCTGCTGATTGATTCTATACAGTACCTTGTTACCTTACGATTTAAAAAATAGGAGCTCTAAGAGAGTGATAGTAGCAGAGGTAGCAAACTGCCCCTAAATTGCTTACTGAGAAGATGGAAAGAACGAGCACATCGAGCCTGACACGACAGGGGGGGAGGATCAGGTCAAGGTCACCTCGCCGTCCAGCGCCTTCCTCGTGGGCGCGGCGTTTGGCAGGAACCACCAAGGTCTCACAGGTGGGCGCCAGGCGGGAAGGAAGGAGCCAGCCACTCGCTCGCCGACCTGCTGGTCTCATGTTGATGTCGCCATCCTTCGCCGTCCTGATCCACGTTCATCAACTTCCACTCCATCCATCCATCCATCCATCAATCAATCAATCAATGTCTTGGTCCAGCCCTCCGACCAGCCCTGCCCCCATCGAGCGCACACTACCACACCACCGCCCCTCGCCAGAAGAGCAAATAGACGACAAGCGACGAGCGGCAGGCGGCAAAGTGACCGTCGCCGACAACGCGCACGCAGATCAGATCAGCAAAAGGCACCGAGCGATGGCGCACGGCGACAGATTCAGACAGATACTACTCCGTACTGGCAGATCCCTCGGCCGAGACTGGAACCATCTACGAGTACGAGTACGGAGTACGGAGTATGGACACCTGTCCCCGTACGTACGTACAGAGAATTCTTTTCATCCTTGCTCACGGAAAAAGCCGATGGACCACCCTGGAGACGGATCGTGGTCTATCGAGGGAAGCAAGACACCCATACCCACCCGTCTACGCCAGACGCAGTAGGTACGAGGACATTACCCCCTCTCTCATGCGGTGGAACATGGCTGATCAGCTTACGGCGTCGGCAGGTGGCCACCATTCAAGGGCAACGCTGCCCGCGCAGATGCTGTCGCTTGCATGCCAGCGGCAGGTGGACACGCCCTCCTTGTTGACGAGAAAGCCGCCCAGGCCACGACGCAAACACGTTTCTCGTCCGGTGAAACCCACTCTGGGCGCATCATTGATGACTAAAAAGACTCGGCGTACGTTGGATCAATGCAGAGAAGGAAATCGATCGCCAGCCAGGCCGGAAATTTTGGACTCGGCCTCGTCCCTACCTACGGAGTATGGAGAGTACATATGGAGACCTTGTACTCCGTACGTGGGCATCGAATCGGGTACGGAGCACAAAACGCAGATATTACGGCCGATCCTTCCGCGATCGCACGTTCCATGAGTACATACAGGGGTCAGATGCCACGGACGGCATTCTCCAGGCTTGGTCTCCCACAGCAGGGCTCAGGATCGATACGAGCACACGCGACGATCGCTGAGGATCGTCTGGGTACGGAGTACGGAGTACGGAGGACAGCTACGGGCGAGGCTTCCCCGCCTTCGTCACCATTGCCACGCTCAAAGCTGCACTGCTTTTGGGCAGCGCCCAGGAATCAAGCAGCCAGAAAGGAGGGGATGGGCAGGATGAGGCCGACGGGAATTTCAAGTGAGCCAGGGCTCCTCGTGCTGGTGTGGATGGATGGGTTGACCTCTTGCATCCCCGGAGGATGGAAAGCAGAAGAAGGGGGGGGAGGGGGCTCGCGGCCCACAACCTGTGCATATGCGCGATCTTCCGCCGCCACGTGAGGCTCGCCATGTCGGTCCCAACTGCCTAGCGAGTTTAAGGAAGCGGCCGCGTGCATCGGGGCTGGAGCGGCGAAGACGGCGGAAAAGGCAATTTTCATCATGAAACCCGGCATGCAACGACTGCAGTGCCCACGGAGTACGGACGAGTTCTCTACCGCACCACTCTGCATACGTTCTCTTATGGGCAGTTTTCCAGGGATCACAGCTCCTCCGCGCAGTTCGCGAAATGCCCTCAACAACCCTTGGTTTGCCCCCCCCCTCCCCCC
>NIGB01000002.1:957134-975479 GCA_003055145.1 Escovopsis weberi | reverse complement strand
GGGGGGGGGGAGTGGGAATGGGAGTGGGAGTGGATTGCCGAATGGGGGGGAGGGGAAGCAGAGAAAGCCACGACAACCTACCTTGATCTTCCTATTCTTGCATCGTCGGCACCCCGCGCGTGACTTTTTGTGCGACCGTCTCGGGGGCATATTGAGGGGATCGCGTTTCGAGGCGGGGAGAGGGCGAGATGGCGCGCGCGATTGCCCGTCGGTGAGGGTTGACGGCGACGAATTGCGATGTGCGGAGCCAGTCCAGTCAGAGCGCAGTGGAGGCATTACCGCAGAGGAGAGGGCGCGAGGCGGCGAGAGGCGGCGAGAGGGGTGCTCGTACGAGAGGTAGTACGAGTCGATCGTGGTGGTAGCGGTACTGTACGGACACCGGAGTCGTAGTGTCGCGGGGGCGAGGTACGACGAGGACGAGGAGTGGCAGTGTTGATGATGATGATGATGATGATGGTGGTGGTGTGCACGAGACAGAAAAAAGTTGGCGTCGCGAGGGCCGCTGGAGCAGAGCAGATGGGGTTGGCGCAAGGGTCGGGTCCCGATCTGGCGACATGCAGCATCCCGCGGTTGTTGAAAGGCCGGAGCTGGAGGCGAATGAGGAGGTCGAGGTCGAAGTCGAGGTCGAGGTCGGAAAGATGCAGAGATGCAGAGTCGCAGGTGGGAGGTAGTATGTTGCTCGTCTCGGCCGGTGGCAGCGTGCCCGGGCAGATGGATTGGGAGTCCTGGGGTCGGGGATGGACGGATCAATGGACGGATCAATGGATTTGATGGATCAATTGACGGATGTTTTGTTTCGGGGGTGGGCCAGTCTGGACTCTGGAGTCTTTGGACGGGGATGGGCCCAAGGTGATCAATCTGACGAGTCGTTAGTATGGAGTCTGGATGGATGGATCAATGTTTGGGGTCCTCACTTTGATGAATTGATGGGTCTCTGCTCACACTGTCACACTGTCAAGCCCTTTGTTTGTTGCCCAGGATATTGGATGCCCAATGGATGGATCAAGAAGTGATGAATTGATTGACTGGAGGATCTAATGGATCAAGGATTGAGTGAAATGACTCAAGAGAATTCGCATTTCCATTTCCATTTCCATTTCCATTTCCATTTCCATTTCCATTTCCATTTCCATTTCCATTTCGTTTTATTTCTATTTCTTTTCCTTTTTTCTCGCTTCTCTTTTTTTTTTTGTGCTCTTTCCCGTCGTCTACGGGTGACTCCTGCCCAATGAAAGCCAGCCTTAGTCAGCCGAGCACTGCCATTTGGCTAAGATGGAAGGAGTAGCAAATCTGCTGGAAGAAATCGGCCTGGGAGTCCTGATTGGCTGCGGCGGCGGTTACGAAGATCGACTGGCCCGCCTGGGAAGGACTCAAAAGCCCTAAGGGGACTAGCGCGATCGTCAGGCCTTCAATGGCTGGTGCCTGCCAATTGCAAGGTACAGGTATTGTACGGAGTACCAGGCAGGTGCAATCAATCAATCAATCAATCCATGATGCTCACAACTTCAAGAGGCTCTTGCTCATAGTCGGTCAGTGAAATCTGAAGACAGATGGCCTTTCCCTTTGGCATGATCATCTCTAGCATTTCTAGTAGTCTTCTAGTATGGTTCTAGCACGTGCAGAGAGCCCGTGCTGGAAGAGACGCCCCTGAATCCAAACATCAGACCATTCCCTGCCTCTTTGGCCTGGATGATTAGTAGTATTGATGTATTGATGTATCAAGGATGCAGGCCGTGACAGATCAGGGGCACGTCATGGCAAAGAGTCCCGCCGATGCTCGTCTGCTCGTACATACGAGTACATCCTCGTACATACATATGCAATCGATATTCAGCTCGGCTGCACGACGGGAAACAGCGGGCCTTGAACGACCTGGCCCTGCAGCCCTGGCAGAAACGACTCCAGATGACCCATGAGCATCGAGGACAGCGATATCCGTGACCCGTCCTTGTATGTATTGATGTATGAATATCGAGATGAGTCGCCGACGTTGTCTTCCATGTGCGTGATTGAGAGATGCACTGTCTCTGTACTGTGCCCTGGTCAAAGGGCAGAATGGATTAGTCATGGCCGCGAGCGATTACCTAATGAAATCTGCTTTAAGCCGGTTGTGGCCGCCGCCCATCTCTCGACTCGCGTCCGAAGCCTCTCGAGAATCGTCTGAAAAGGAAGTTGAACAGAGTACGGAATACCCATATTGATGTACTCGTCTGTACGAATGACAGTTCTGATTGCAAATCAAAACAAAGGGCCGCTCTTCACTGACTCTCGCTGATGCAAGGGCCGGTGGGGATGCCGTGTAACCCAAGGACGCAGGAGGGTGCAGACGCCTCTGCAAGCAGCAAAAAGGGGTCTCGGATGGATGGATCGATGGATGGATCGATGGATGGATGGATGGATGGATGGATGGATCGATCAGCATCTCGGCTCGTCCTTTGATTGCCTCGTCTGGATCTTCACAGTCACTGGCTGGAAGCGAACTGGGCACGTCGGAACCCGCTTACAAGTATCCCGCTCACACGGGCAGACACCTGGAGAGAGATTCACAGAGACAAACTTGATGCTTCATCATCAGTATCATCAAGTACTCCGTGCTCCATGTCTACTCGTGTCTGTATTCCGGGACCACATGACTCGATGATTGATGAGATGAGATGCTCGAGTGGGCTGATCCGGACCAACATCAAAAGTTCAGGGTGTTTCAGTCGTTCCCAAGACTGTACAAGAGAGGAACAGGCCGTTGCACGTATTCAAGGCTGCGACGAGATGTACCTTCCAGGTCTTGCCATGGCGACCTCGACCCAGTGTCGGAGGACTCGCGTCACGGTCACGGTAGGCTTGACTCGCCGCGGCCGGGGACTTGCGGGCTACTTGGATGAAAGTGCCACTGCGGGCAACAATCGAGGTCCCCAGCAAGTCCCTCTCTCGTTATGACGCAACCCTGCGCGCGATGGTGCCCTTTTTTTTTTTTTTTTTTTTTTTTTTTTTTTTTTTTTTTTTCCTTCACCTGGAGGTCCCTTGCGAGAGCCGGTGATACCATCAATTTCAATTGATACTACTAATATGATGGCATCTCGAGGATCTACGAGATAGTCGATTGGCATCTGACGGCGATGATTATAGAGTACAAACCCGGCTGCAGATCATCACGGTCATCAGATTGATTATACTGCTACAGATACTCTTGTCGAGATCAAGCAAATACATACATACAATCACTACTACTACTAATCGGTTAGCACTCGGCCGGGTCGATGACACCATCTTGAGACTGGATTGCTCCGTCGTCCGTGTGTCTCGTCTCGCAGTGGGGATTCTCCTCTTATGTAAATCTTTTTTTCTTCTTCCATCTTCCTTCCTCCTCCATCTCTTCCCTGCCCTGCCTTGTTGTCTCGTCCAACATCCACTTCCCCCCCTCCCACCCCGACCCTCCCCCCGGGCTCGGCATCTTGCATTGGAAATCAATTGCACGATCCTGCGCCGTCTCTATCCGCTGCTCTCCAGGTACTACCTCTTCAAGAGGCAGTCAGTACCGAGTACAGCTCGTGCGACGACGACCTGTCCCTGACGCACTACAATAACCCCTCGTCACCCACACATAAACCTCCATCCATCACTTCAACTCTCCCTCCTCTTCTCCCTCTTCTCCCTCTTCTCCCTCTTCTCTCTCTCTCTCTCTCTCTCTCCATCTACCAGAAGAAAAGAAAAGAACAGAAAAGCACAGAAAACTATAGACAAGATGACGCTCCCCGCCGACGCCGTCACCACGCCACCCCGGCCTCCCACCCCCGTCCACGCCTTCGGCACCCTCGCCGTCCACGCCGGCTCCCCCCACGATCCCTCCACCGGCGCCGTCATCGAGCCCATCTCCCTCTCCACCACCTTCGCCCAGTCCGCCGTCGGCAAGCCCGTCGGCGAGTTCGAGTACTCGCGCTCCTCCAACCCCAACCGCTCCAACTTCGAGACCGCCGTCGCCGCCCTCGAGCACGCCCGCCACGCCCTCGCCTTCTCCAGCGGCAGCGCAACCACCGCCACCATCCTCCAGAGCCTCGCCGCCGGCAGCCACGTCATCTCCGTCTCCGACGTCTACGGCGGCACCCACCGCTACTTCACCCAGGTCGCAAAGGCCCACGGCGTCCGCGTCACCTTCACCCCCGAGATCGAGGTCGACATCGCAGACCACATCACAGAGCACACCCGCCTCATCTGGATCGAGACCCCCAGCAACCCCACCCTCCGCCTCGTCGACATCCGCGCCGTCGCCTCCGTCGCCCACAAGCATGGCGTCCTCGTCGTCGTCGACAACACCTTCCTCTCCCCCTACGTCCAGAACCCGCTCGACCTCGGCGCCGACATCGTCGTCCACTCCGTCACAAAGTACATCAACGGCCACTCCGACGTCGTCATGGGCGTCGCCGCCTTCAACTCGGACGCCCTCAAGCAGCGCCTCTCCTTCCTCCAGAACGCAATCGGCGCAGTCCCCTCCGCATTCGACTCCTGGCTCGCCCACCGCGGCCTCAAGACCCTCCATCTCCGCGCCCGCGAGGCCACCGCAAACGCCACCGCCGTCGCTCACGCCCTCGAGGCCTCCCCCCACGTCATCGCCGTCAACTACCCCGGCCTCGACTCCCACCCGCAGCGCCACATCGCCCGCAAGCAGCACCGCAACGCCATGGGCGGCGGCATGCTCTCCTTCCGCATCAGGGGCGGCCACGACGCCGCAGAGCGCTTCTGCCAGCTCACAAAGATCTTCACCCTCGCTGAGTCCCTCGGCGGCGTCGAGAGTCTCGTAGAGGTCCCCAGCAGCATGACCCACGCAGGCATCCCCCGCGAGGAGCGCGAGGCCGTCGGCGTCTTCGACGACCTCGTCCGCATCAGCTGCGGCGTCGAGGACGCTGAGGACCTCAAGCGCGACGTCCTCCAGGCCCTCGACCAGGCCGTCCTCGCCGCCGCCAAGGCCGCCGCCCTCGCAAACGGCCTCAACGGCAACGGCCATTAAGCTTCTTTTTTCATTCTTTCTTTCTTTCCCCTCAACTACCAACCGTTTAGAGGCAGAAAAGGAAGGCCGAAAACCTCTCGGATGCCGCGCGCTTTAGAGGAGTTACGGGGCCGTCAAAGCTCGGGAACACACTCTCAACATGGTGTCGGGCCCTATGCTCTTGTTGGGATCCAGCACCCAATCCAATCCTCGAGCCACCCAAAACGGCCAGCCTTTTTTTGGGAATTTTTCTTTTTTTTTTTGTCTTTTTTTTTGCTTGTGGTTCCTTATTTTTTTTTTCTTCCCTTTTCCCCCTCATACAGACCTCCTTTTAGACAGAGGATCCCCTCGCATTTCATACGGCCCAAGTCAACGGGGTGTCCCTCAACGGTGTTTTCGGATTCGATCGATATATGTTCGTCCTGCATTTCAGATAGTACCAAGGTCAGGATACAATACATGTACGAGTACTCGTTCGCAGGGATAGAGGCCCCCAGGGGAGAGGGGGTTGTTCGGACAGGGCCGCAACGGGGCACCAAGAGTAGTACGGAGTTGAATGGTTCTCACGGATGTATGGATACGAGTACGGATACACAAGATTCTCATGAGCATCATGATGGCAGACGCGAAGCAGTCAGATGAGTCAGTGGTATCTCTACAGTGAATGGCCGAAGCACTGGGGTGCTTGGAGGCGCCGTTTGGTTCAATGGATCAATGCTTGATTTGGTGCAAATGTGGATTTCTCGAATGGCTTGATTACATACATTACCCAACTGAGGAAGCAGCGAAAGTTGTGAGCTCTATGTATGATCTGTATGATCTGTATGATCCTGTATGATCCTGTATGATCCTGTATGATCCTGTATGATCCTGTATGATCCTGTATGATCCTGTATGATCCTGTATGATCCTCTGTGCTGTGATTTCCAGTCCTGATGCTCAAAAGTAAAAAAAAGAAGAAGGAGAAGGAGAAGCAAGAATACCAAGGTGAATGGTGTTAATGGAAGGTGTCGCTGCTGTCGTCGAGCTGTTGCCGGCTAGATACCCTCGTCCAGGCCAAGATTCGGGGGTCCAACGACGCTCGGATCCTCCGGGAGATCGTCGCGCGGCCCGACGCGGCCCTGCGTCGCCTCCTGCCGCCGCTGGGATATCTCCTCCTTCAGGGCCGAGCACGCCTTCTTCGCGATGCGGTTCAGCTCCCGGAGCACCTCGCCGTTGTGGTTCGGGAAGAGGCCGTCGATGCTGCCCTGCCAGCGGGACGTCGGGTTGTGCACGTCGGTCTGGTACGCGTTGGTGTCGTAGTCGACGACGCCGACGGCCCGGGGGCGGTCCTTGAGGCGGAGATGGGGGGCCACCTGAGGGGGGCCCTCCGGCGGCGGCGGCGACGACCACGACGGGCCGGGGAGGTACTCGACGGGCTCGCCGGCCGGGGTGTTGGGCTGGCGGATGCCGGTGACGACCTCGACGAAGCGCTGGGAGACGCTGCGCCCAAGGCCGCAGGGGTCGATGAGGTCGAAGGTGGGCTGGCTGGCGGGGCCGGCGTCGGCGTCGGCGTCGGCGTCGGCGTCGTCGGTGGTGTAGTGGTCGTAGGCGAGGAAGGAGGCGCGGCAGACGCGCAGCTTGGGCATGCCGAGGCGCACCTCCATGGCGATCCACTGGCAGTCGGGGCGGGGCTGCTGGTTGGGGAGGCCGATCCAGAGGACCTGGTCGGCGTCGGCGTTCCAGGCCTGGGACTGCTCCGTCTTGAGGTAGACCTCGTTGAGGTAGAGCTCCTCGAGGGAGGGGCCGAAGTCGGCGACGGCGCGCAGCAGCGACTCGGCGGATATCTCGATGCGCTTGAGCTCGAGGCACGTCAGGCACGGGGACAGGGGCCGCGGGTGCGGCAGGGAGCGGGCGCGCCACTCGTCAAAGGGCCTCTGCCAGGACCACGTCTGCTTGAGCCCGCGCGGCGGGCTGTCGTTATCAGTCCCGACGAGGCAGAGGCTCTCGAGGCGCGAGGCGTGCTGGATGAGGTTCCAGAAGCACGACCCAAAGGTCGCGACGCGCTGCGGGTCCTTCTCGTGGCGGCGCAGCGAGATGACCAGGTGCTCCAGCGCCGAGATGACCGTGATGATGTTCTTGACATCGCTCGGGTTCGTCCACAGCTGGCAGACGGCCACGTCCGGCACGTTCTCGAGGACCAGGACCCTGAGCGGGACCGAGTCCTCCTCCGGCCGCAGCGCGAGGGCCTTGAGGGTGTTGGCCATGACGATGGTGATTGCGCTGCAGCGGTTGCCTAGTATCTGGAAGGGGAGGCTGAGCCGCAGGCGCTCGACTTGGCGGCAGTGGGAGAGCGTGTCCACAACGGCCTCGAGGTACTCGAGCTCGGTGAAGGACGATTCGTTCATGCAGTAGTTGCTCTGCAGGCTCGCGCAAAACTCGGCCATCCAGGGCACCCTCGTGTGCATCTGCTGGAACGCATCGACTTCCACTGTGTGATGACGATTGCTCGCGTGTCAGAAGGCAAAGACTCGGACCACGGAAGAGCATGCACGGGCAGGTTTGTTGGGAGTGGTACTATAGGGAAAGAAAGAAAGGGGCGGGGAGGCGGGGAGGCGTACATTCATCACGCAGAAGCATCATATTGATGTTGAAGCTCTTGCAATGACTCCCGATGGTTTTCAGGGTCTCGAATTTCGAATGCGATTCGCGGCTGATGGTGCTCAGGCGGGAGAAGCCGAGTCCGAGGGTCTGGAGGACGTATGGCTTGAGCATGCGATCAAAGGCCCTGCAGACCAGACGCAGCTCCAGAATGGAAGTCTTCTCCTGATCGGGATCTCGCATGCAGAAGTCGAGGATCTCGTGGACGAGCTCGTTTGGTAGTTTGTCCATGACGTCCGTTGCCAGCCCCTGGATCAGGGACAGTGATGGAGCGAGTCCAGGATTCGGCGGGGGGAGATCGGGACGGTGGCGGAAGGCTAGATTGATCGATTGATCAATCAAGGGTCTAGTATTAATGCCAGGTGGTCTCGAAGGCTCGCTGAGGGGAGCTGTCGCGTCTCTGGAGGTGTAGCTCGGTCGCGAGCTGTGTCATTTGGGCGAGCTGGTGCTTTGCTGGAGGTGAGTTGGAAATGACGTCCTTGCTCGGCCGGGCTCTCTTGTCCCCTCTCCCTCACTCCCCTTCGCCCCTTTCTTTCTCTTCTCTCTCTTCTCTCTCTTCTCTCTCTTCTCTCTCTCTCAGGTCTTGTCTGCCGAGTCTTCCTGTAGTATCGTTGCGAGTGCCAGATGATGGCAGTTGGAGGCTGCCGTCGAATGAAGTCGTCGCTTGCTGGACATGAGCAGAGCCATCATCTTCAATGCCTGCAGAGCCGTCCGGTGCGTCGCGGGTACGCCTGAAGACGAGAACAGTCGCTTCTTCCGATGGTGATGCAGTCTCGCTGGCTGTTTTGCAAGAGACTCGGGACTCGGTCGCCATCAATTCGTATCCGATCGACCCTCGACTTGATGATTACCTAATCAGTCACTCCTGTTGAAGCTTCATCATTGAAGTTCCTGTACAGGTACATACTCCTACTCGTATAGGGTATGCACACAGTACGGATTTGTCTGTGCACAGTCCAGCCCCTGGCATAAGCTCTGGTTTAGGGTAGTTGGATCTCATCTGATCTGAGGCTGGAGTACATACTCCGTAGGTACTCCGTATGTTGGGCCAATGACGTCCAACGGGCGATCACGCCTTGTTCTGGAGCCCAAGCAGTCTGAAGAGGGACTTGGCCCGAAAAGGCAGTGATATCCCGTACTCCGTACATACTCGTTGGCAGAGGTCCTCGCTTTCATGTCGAGAGAAAGCACAAGTTGCCTTGTGTCGAGATGGCGTCCGGCATCGGACTCTGCTATCTTGTCTTCAAGTGCTGACTCTTTGCAATTGGTCAGGGTGCTCAGCAGCCAAGGCCAAGAAAAGTCACGAGGGCCTCAATCATTTCAGGAGGCACCAGCCTCGTCCGGAGCACGCAGGGAGAAGGCGCATCTCCGGGACACCTCCAGCGCCAGCCAACACACACAGAGCTCGTGCATCAGGTCGGAGTCAAGAGTCTGCAATAGCATCATTGGCTCGCACGGAGCACGCAGACTTTACACTTTGATTACAATTCAGTCTGTACGGAGTATGCAACCGTATGATGTCTTCAGGGCGCGGAGCTCAATCATCAACAAGGCCGTCATCTCTCTCGCGGGGCTACTAAGCCATTCCCTTATTTACGAGTACACGAGCACTCACTGGTCAGGGTCGGATATTCGGCCAAAGATACATTGATTGATCAATTGATGCATGTACGGAGCCCACTGAGCTCGCTCTTTCCGCCGAGGCAACCCTGTCGCTGGCAGCTTCCCGGTACGGAGTCCAGCTGGCACGCAGAGCTGCAGGTCGCACAGGCTGTACGCTGCACTGCTCTTTCCCCATTGCGTGTGCCAAGACTCGCCGCCAGCCTGCGCTGCAACGTTTCCCCCCTTGTACCTGAAACCTCTCACCAGCACCTGGGTACTGAGTCCTTACTGACTGGTACAGCGCCATGCGAAGTGGCCCACGGCGAGAGCGACCGCCGGGAGATTGTACAGTGCATGTACCCAGTACACATTACTCCGTATTTGTATTGATCTCGTCTGACGAGGAAAGCGCGGCCCTGCGATCCGTCCCGCCACGACCAGGGAACACCGTGACGCTTCACGGCCAAGTCAAGGTGCGACTCTACTCAAAATTGATGCAATACTCACCGGGTTTAGTGATGACTTGTTTCACGAATGCTTCATTTACGCCCACTACTACTAAAAGAAATCAATCGAAAAAAAGACCATCGTGTTTGGCGCCTGCTCAGGTTCGCCCAAGTTCCAACTGCCCGATTACCCCATACGTGCCCCGTTTCAAGTCGAGCCATCAAAAGGCCCCCCTGAAACTAAACCGAATCGGCACTAGCAGCGCCAAGAGCAGCCATCGATGGCGAAGCGGGCCAATCAGCGCCCGTCGCGGCTCAGGTACAGGGCGGTCTTCGGGCTCTGGCCCGCACAAGGCAGGGGCTGTCGGCGGGCCCTTCCATTAATTGCCAGTCCTCTTGGAAGAGAGTGCTCTCCCTCCATTCTGACGCCGTCCGTTTTGCCACAGGATTTACGAGAACGATGCTCTTGGAGTCTCTCTCCCGAGTCGTTACTCATTGTTGACTCATCCATCAATGCGCTCTGATGGCCATTGACACTGAACCAAGCGAGCAGCGAGGAAACCGGGGACAAAGAAAAAATAATGAACAGAGCCGGGGATTGGCAAGTGGCAGATCAAGATGGCCAGCCTTACGACTCTGTTACCGATACTCCGTACGCCGTACGGACTTCAACTGTACCTGTGCATAGTCCGAAGTACTATATGGCGGGAACCGCCACATGGATGTCAGTAGGTACTTGGTACCACAGGACTCCTCACAACGGCCGGCCACAGATCTCAAAGCCGAAGCCATCGTGATTCGCGACTGCTCCCTCACCATGTGACCCGGTTTAGCCGGCCTCGCCCTGGCTCCCTCGCCCACGCCCACGATAACGGATCAATCGTGCCTAGTGCCTCTGACCGGTGGATCGTGGTAATCTTGGGGGCTTGACTGATCTTTGCCGCGTCTCAATTGGCAATGCCAGCTGGTCGTCTCCCCCTCTCCCCCTAGGTTAGTACTGCCAGGCTGACGGACTCCGTACGGGACCACGGAGGAGTAGAGCCGACTCTCGGGAAAAATCCTCTGCAGGAGGAGCCATTGGGCGCTTTCCTCTTGTCGACGAGGCGCTCCTTCCCTCTTCCCTCGCCTCTTGTCTCTCTTTCCCTCCTGCTCACTCCCGGGTCCCTCTTTCCGCGCGCGCGAATAATTTCGCCCTCCCTTTTTTTTTCAATAAATATTTTTGTTTCTTATTTTTTTTTTCTTTTCTACTATTTTTTTTTTTTTTGCTTTTCTTCTTCTTCTTCTCTCTCTTCTTCTCTTCTTCCTTCTTCTTCCTTTCTCTCCCACCCAAACTACCGGCACCGCCTAGACTGAGGACCGCTTCACCACCACAACCGCCATCACCATCACCGCCATCGCCATCACCGCCGCAGCTCGTTGCGAAACTGCAATCCCATTCACATTCACATCTGCATTCCATTCACATTATCACCTTCATAGCATAATTCTCCCCCCCCTTTCTCTCACTCTCTCCTTTCTCCTTCACCCCTCTCTCTCTCTCTCTTTTCTCTCTCCCTCTCTCCCTCCCCCCCTCTCTCTCCTGTTGCCGCTAGTCTCGCTCAGTGCTTGATACCCCAGAGCCTCTGCCTGCCTTTGTCTCTGCTTCGTACTCCTCTTTTGCGTCCTTGCGCCTCGCTTCTTTTCTTCTTTTCTCAAAGCACGCCACACTTGAGCCAAGCACCAAAATGCGTTCCGTCGCCGTTCTCATCGCCCTCGCCGCCTCGGCGGTCACGGCTCAGGTCCAGAACTACACGAGCTCTCTCGACATGAGGGTCGACCCCAACGAGGTCGCCCAGCAGCAGCGAGGTACCTAGCCCTTGAGCCCTTCTTGATTTCCCCGGGAAAAGGAGAGAAGACGGAGAAAAAACAAAGGACAAAACTAGTCTCTCCAGCCCGACGCACAAGTCTTTGAGATCGGCGCCGCTAACTCGATGCCTCTTCCCTGACAGCCGTCTGGTGCCAAGCTCAGACCAATAGCTGTCAAGAGCTCTGCAACACCAACACCAACGACAACAGCTGCAACCAGGTGCGTTTACTTCACTCTCCTAGTCGCAAATTGATCGACATGGCGCCCTCCTCGTCACGCGCTGATGCTGACCATCTCGCCCCGAAATTAGGCCACGCTCGAATACTCCTGCACTTGCAGCAAGAACAGCTCGGCCCCTGCTCTGCAGTACTACATCCAGACGATGCCCACCTTCATCTGCCAGCAGGTCTTTAGCGACTGCATCACTGCCAACGCTGGCAACGCCAAGGGCCAGGCCGACTGCAAGTCCCACATTGAGAAGCTCTGCGGAACCGCTAAGCCTCCCCTGGCCTCCGACGACAGCGATGATGATGACTCCTCCTCCTCGACGACCAGCGCTTCTGCTACCAAGGCCACTGCTCCTCCTACCTCCGCAGCTCACTCCGCTACTGCCGCCAACGCTGCCCCGACGTCGCAGACCTCGACCGGCCTCGCCGGCCCTGCCTTGGCCCCTGGCGGCGCCGGTGCCGTTGCCGTTGCCGCCGCCGGCCTCTTCGCGTTCCTCCTCTAAGCGGTCGAGGCCCACCGATGTGCCGAGGTGCTGCTGGCTTCTGCTTGCCCCTGATGTGCTGTTGAGTCTTGAGAGCTGAGCGTTCGACGCCTGATCGACTGAGGGGTCGTCCCTGGTCCCCGAACCCGATATGCCCATCAGTAATTCTTGTTTGCCACTGGACAGACGACTTGACCTTGTTGACACGACACCTGGACGACGAGATGATGGAGGAAGCCTAATGACACGACCGCTCTATGTTCTTCGACGGGCGCGGTGGAGGGGTATGGGTGGATGGGTGTCTCTCGCGCACGCGCATCTGCTCCAAGGCTCCTTGCCCTCATTCCTCTTCTTTTTGTTTACCCTCTTTATGGATTCCTGCCTTGCTATGCTCAACAGAGGAATGGCGCGAGCAGCAACTGCATAGAGTTTGCTAAACAAGCTTTTGTACTTTTTTTTTTTATAATCCGGCCAATTACTCATCGTAGCAAGAGGCACAAGGGGTGGGGTAGAATGCTAGGAGACTTGGCTCAAGCGTTGGGAACCTGAACAATCGTGAGCAGCAATGCCGTCGTCAGTCAGTGATTCATCGATATGCCTGGAGCTGCGTGACACCTTCGAGGCGGCGGCGTTGGGCCCTGAAGCTGAGGTCGTGATTCAATGAGCGAAGCAAGCTCTGCGGGCTGTTTGGACAGCTGCCCGAAGCTCGGATGAGACCATGCCCATTGATTCGGCGTCGACAGATATCGTGGGGCGATGGGCGCGATAATCTTAGGTTGTTTGAGTGTACGGAGATCGGAGTGCATGTGGACTCAACGGCCAAAGGAGCCATCGTGTGTATCGACCGGCAGCCCTTGTTTCCTGTCCTGAATGTGCCCGTGAGTCGGGGATTGATTGGTGTAAATGCGCTCTTGCGAGGAGAAGCATCGACCGCGGAGTCTGATTTCACAAGACTGCCTGAATCGCGGTTCGCCGGAGCTTTGAAGCAGGGTCAGAGTTCGGGAAGAGGGGAAGCAAGCTGTCGTTCGAGGTTTCAAGATTGATACCCCAAGCCGAGACTGCAGTGGAAATCTGATCTCTGAGCAGAGATTCGACCGTGGGACCTGGAACGGGGGGAAGGGGATCGCTTTCTGGTATCAATGAGGGATAGGAGAAGCAGGGCTGGGCTTGAGAGGAAGAGCTCCAGCATCTCGTTGGCCTTTGCATCGGTGAGACGAATCTGAGGGAGTGATGCGGCTCATGGACATGAAGACGCCAATGTCTGCCTTAGGTTCTGACTCAAGCCCGCGTCTGGGCCTTGATCCCTCGCATGACTGTTTGTTCAGGACGTCGTGATCGTGCACGAGAGGGACGAGGTTGAGAAGGGGTTGGAAGCCTCGAAAGCCGTGATACATGCAGAAGAGACCGGGACAATCGGTCACCTGGTGGCAGAGGTCCTTACGACTCGATGCCTGCAGGTTCCTGGCCGCAATGTCCCACGCCGCAGATGAAGAATGGATGAAGGCGTGCATGGACCTGGAGGCTGGAGCTACAGGTACTCGTTTCAGTAGTAGCTGGAGCTCGTGCGATGTCAGAGGATCCCCCGTTTGACTACGAGTACTCACTCGTACTCGTACCTGTTCCCGTCCCTGCAGCATTGGACCCGCGAGAGGCCCGATGTGATGGCGGACACACTGCTTTCCACCAGTGACGGTCAAGTGGCAAAATGACAAGAGGATCCCTGACGCACTGCTCCTGGCTCCACGGTTTGCCGGCCGATGCGATATTTCTTTCTTGGTGCTCTTGGCCTCGACGTGTTCCAAGGTCGTACATACTCCGTACAGGAGCTTCTATTGGAGAACGTGCATTGCCGCGCTCGCTAGACTTGCAGGGAATTGATGAATTCTGCGGAGAAAGAATGCCGTACTCGTAACTGTAAAAATCGGAGGCTAGAGAGGAAAAGGCATGACGAAGCGGATTGAGTGGATTGACCGAAATGGTCGAGCTGGGATGAGGGCCCCTTGCAGGTCCTTGCAGGACGAATTCCTGGTCGACGGATTCGTGGGATGAGATGCCGATGAGAAGGGTTGCTTGTCTGGCATTCGCGAACTTTGAGGCCCTTTCAACGCCCTTGAGTTCCTCTCTTGTCAGCCAGAATTTGGCTGCTGGTGCCGCCCCTGAGACACTTGCTCGTCTTTCGTTTTGTCAGGTCTTTTTTTTTTTAAAAAAAAAAAAAAAAAAAAAAAAAAAAAAAAAAAAGAACTGCGTGGAAGCGCGCCGGTATCTATCCAACATGTCGTACTCCGTATTCCGAGCCCCGCCATCATCGGGGAAGCAGCAGGACAGCAGGCCAACTCTCGCGCTCGAATCTCAGATCCAGCAGCGGTTGTCAAGAAGATGCGAGAAGGCGCCAAGAGGTTGCAGGACTCCATTATCTCGTAGTCAAAGAACTCCCAGGAGCCTGTCCATGAGACATGCATGCGAGGGTCGCAGCCCTCGCAGCGAAGATTCTGCGCAGGGACGATACTCGAGGACTAATTGTACTCGTACTCGTACGTGTAGCCACGAGCCATCAGAATCTGCAAGGTCATGCCTCTTTGCATTACCCACCAACAAGGCCGTACAGAGTTGCTTCCTTCCGCTCATGGCACCGAGGCAAGGATCCGTCCTGCGGGCTCCTCAAGTCGGCTACTCGGGATCTCAGGCACAATGCACGGAGGCAAGCCAGAAGAAGCCCTAGGTTGTCGAGCTAGCCGGCAATGAGCAGGGAAAACCCATCTCGGGACGCAAGGCTTTTTATTTTTCTTGGTTCGCCAGGAACAGCGCTCGGCCCATGAGTCCTTTCGACTCGAGGTATTCCGTTGAAGAGGGCGTAGAATGTCTCTGATGAGGTGGATGCCGAAGGGGGAGGTCCGTCGGGCCGAGCCTAAGACTTTGACTTGATTCGAAACTCTCAGTCTGATACTGGCCAGCTGCTGTGCGAGTACGGAGTACATACTCGTTCATACATACCTCCTCGTGGGGGCATCCCCGGCTTGCATGATGCAATGCTAGCAAAAGTCGACCGTCAATTTTCACTGCTGTCATTCGCGAGATCTTTTCGGCAAGGCACGTCCGCAGTCCACTTGAAAGTGGGGGGACGAGAAGGTTTCGAAATGGGAGGTTAGTACGGAGTGGATGGATGATGCTCAAAGGACGCCCCTTGGAAAGACGGCTTTGAATCGTGTGATTGATCGATCCGCTATTCGAAGGGAGGAGTGCAGCAAGCGAGGGGCCTAAATCTCAACTCTGCGATCAAAGGCTCAGTCTGGGCATCGCGAGCTCACAGTACGGAGGATGAGAACGGAGTACTCTGACGTTTGGCCGTTATCCCTTGCAGGCATTGCCCCTGGCATGATCCGGACTCGAGCTCTCCGCGGAAGACCGAGTTGCTGGTAGCGCGTGAAGATGACGCCATTAGGGAAACTGAGGCAGGGGCACTGCCGATATGCCGCCCATTGACTTCGTCCAGGATGCCTGGGGCTTCAACGGTCCCGGACAAGAAACGGGAACAAGCGGGAGATGCCCATCATCGCGAGGTACGGAGACTCCTTCGTAAGGAGTACTCCGTGCCTCGTGCTCCGTGCTGTTTTCAAACCCAATGGCACGAGCCTGCGATCTCTCGAGGTTGACAGTCCGAGTACGGACCTGTTCGTCTGCCGTGTCTGACGCTGACCGCACCGCGTATGTACTCCGTACGTGTACTCGCGTTCTTGTCGGGACCAGCTGTGAATGCTGCAGGCTCTCTTCGTCTTCGAATTTGGCGAGGTAGAGAGAATTCCTCGCGCGCGAATGACCTCTTGCTGATCTCTGTCTCCTTAAAAGACGTTGTGTTGGCGCTCTCGAGGCTCTGCGCCTGCAGCAAACCGCTCGAATCTACCAAATTGAAACAAACACAGAGGTCAGCCAAAGAAAGACGATAAGGCTGATGCAAACGAGGAAAGGGTACGAAATAGAGGGGTTCATCCCGATTCCGTACCGGTAGTAGGGAGTAGTACAGGTAGGGAGTACGGAGTAGTAGTAATACCTTAGTATTGTACTCCATCAAGACGGAGTACTTCGAGAGCCAACAACACCTCGCACCAGGCATTTTCAACGGCTATTGCGGCTGGATCAATAAGCATGATTTCCATATGGAACCGCAGCCCTCATGAATCCAGTCTCGCCCCTGCACATGTGGTACTCCGTACTCGTATCGGAGTCAGGACTCACAGAGGCAGAGATCCCCGCTGGACCTTGCATGCCTGTCCATACCGGCTCAACAAGAACGACCGGAGCCACACGTTGCAGAGATCACTGCAGTGTGCTCACCCAATTTCGAGCATGATCCTCAGGGGCTCCGGAGAAAGTTGGCTGAGAGAAAAAAAAATCGATGAACCGATGCACATATGCACAGAGCACGTACATGGCATGACATGGCATGACATGGCATCAGACCCATGTGTTGGTGCTCCGTGTCGTATCCATATCTCAGGGCGCAAAGATGCCTGCCCCTGCCCCCAGTACCGGTGCAGATCCAGGTACGGATACCTCTTGACACGAAGGACTGCCCAGTCATCAAGGGATGGCAGACAGAACGTACGGAGTACCTGTACTCGTACTGTAGTAGTGCTCCTTACCGGGATCGTAGGATCCAACAGGGGGGTTGCTTTTCTTCCCTCAGGTGCGTTGGGTTCCATTATGCGGGGGAGGGCAGCAGCTCCCGGACGCTCGAGGGATTCGGTTGTTCTGGACGGAGTATGGGGAGCGGAGTACCAGTACTCTGAGCGGGAGGCCATCGAATTGCAGAATGACGCGCCCCTTCCCCGCCTCCTCGCTTCCCTCTCATCAGGCAATATCCTTGGATCCCAGCCTCATCGGCAGGTTCCCTTTTCTGCCGACCTCTGCCTCTCTCTCTCCCTCCGCCGCGGCGAAGCCTTGTTGCGAGCGTGTTCGAGTCTCTGGAACGCCTGATGAGCTGCAATGAAGATTGAGGCACAAAGGAAGACGGCGCTACTGTACTCCGTACATAAGTATGTACATACGAGTAGGTCCTCGCCCTAGGCTGAAGCGGAGCTGTGTGGTGCCCATGATAGGCCCAGACACTGCACTATCGGCATCCCTCATCGGGTCTCAAAACGGATGCGATACGTAAAAGGGATAAGTCTCCGCCGCCGCCAAGCAGCGTGACCAGCTCTGAAACGAAGAAAGGTATTTGTTCGGATACTTTGTACACGAGACAGGGCACGGCGGAATGTTTGTGTCGTGTCTCGTCGGATCGTCATCGCCGCCGAGAGAGGGCGCGAGTTCCTCCGAGTCCCAGTCTGCTCTGGCAGCGAGCGGAGTAGACAGGTTGTGTGCAAACTGCCCAGAAGAGTGCTGGTCCCATTGTACGGAAGACGGCAAAGAGACTCATCGATATCGGTATGAAGATTCCGGAGATGAGGCAGCTTTTTTCTCGCCTGGTGTCAGCAGAATGCCTCCGGCGGTGCGCACGAAACATGGGAAGGACTGCGAGGCGACACGCATGAGGAAATGATCCCCCGAATGTGCACGGAGATGACACCAGGACACTCACAGCGACAAAGTTCGTGATAGAGTTCGGGCATGACACAGATGAGCGAAACAACATGCGATCTGTCGGTTGTGTCGGTACAGAGTATCGTCGAGAAGCTGTGGAAATGGGCGGTATCCGGTCGACGTGAAGTTGGAGTCGAGGCGAGTCCGCGATGCTCCTCGCAATGATCATGATGGAAAGAGATTCCAATGATTTCAGTGGCCCGACAAAGGTACATTGCAGTACGGAGTACCTGTACTCGTACTAGGTACCTATGTACCTGTCGTACTGGCATGTCGTCGAATGGAAGGCGCGCCCAGTGTCTGCTCCTACCATCCACAGTCCAAGGTTCCTTCCTGCACCTGCACCCCTCCTGCACCTCGACCGCACCTCGGCCGCACCTGCGTCCTGTATCGTACGGACTCGTACTCCGTACTATAGCTTTTGCACCTTCGCACCTTCACACCGACGCCTGGCCTCATACCGCAACGGCAAGAGTGAACAAGGCCATTTCCTTTTCCTTCCGAGCCTGGCATCTCCCCAGGTCCTTCCGTCCAGGTCTTCCCCCCC
>NIGB01000002.1:916312-931713 GCA_003055145.1 Escovopsis weberi | reverse complement strand
GGGGGGGGGGAGAAAGGGGGGAAATCGCCCGACATATTTCGAGCATCGTCAGCTTCTGCAGGAGCAGGAGAAGGAACAGGAGCTGCTGCTGCGAGCCCCGAGCAGGGAAGCTGGACTGAAAAAAAAGATGCAAGGCAGTAAGACCAAAAGCAGAGCGCGGAGTTTCTGCATGGTGCGTATGTAGGTAGGATCTGGTCGACCCCAACGTGCCATTCGCCGGTGATACCTACGTGCGCAGCATCGACGCGCAGCAGAATCGTTGGGGCGGGGAGACTTGTCGGGGCGCTCTGCTCCTCCAATGTCCCATTCGCGGCGCTCTCGTCAATATCAGGGCAAGATCCAAAAAACCGTCATGCAGCATCGCTCACGCCACGGAGCGCAGGAGATAGGCGCACCCGGGAGCGTCGAGAGCGCAGGAGACTCGCAACGAGGGAAATTCCAAGCCGGCCTGCGGTTGAGTCATCTAAATTATTATCGCCAGGGGGTCCAGTGGTTTCGCCACACACGCTGCCCGCTCCCCGGCTATTTTTGGACAGGCGGAGAACGTTGCCAAAGCCTCAGGGCCTCAGCTGACGTTCCAATGGGTATGTGTGTGAGGATGGCATCACCACGACCATTGTCAAGTGACATGCGTGCGCCATTTGACATTTGGATCACTCGGTGAAGCTCTGTGGGAGACGACCGTGAGATCTCTTTTTCGGATACTGCTCTCGCGTCAGCATGGGAGCTGATATGTGTGTGCTTGGTCTCCAGCAAGGGGGCATACCTATGTATGTACGAGTAGAGGCTTGAGATTGGAGAGAAGTGTCCAAGGATTGAAGTGAGTATTTCCCGTGTCCACGCCGAGATGCAGGGCCTTTTGGCATCCCAGAATGGTCGAACAATGCACCATGTCCCATGCATGATAGTCTCAGACAAAATCCAGGATGTCATCTTGAGCCACAAGTCGACGCGCATCCACTTTTGACGTTTGGAAAAAAGACACGATGATGCGGCCTCGAGAGTGGAAGTTGAGCGAAGGGTCACGTGCCATGACAGCAGTCCATCTCACGTGATTCCGTTCTCATCGTCACTTCTGCTTCGACGCCCTTCACTGATCGCCGGAAGCGGGTGTCGCCATGGCTTTAGCACCGATGATGGACATACTGATAGCTTCTTCGAGAATATACGATTGATTCAATGCATCAGTATTCGATTGACCCATATCATGCATCCTTTTGCTGCTCATCATATCAATGTCTCGATGCTGAAAGTCGTTGGCAAGCCGCTGACAGCTCGACGCCTTTATCGATAAGCGGCTCCACCGAGATTTCTCCAACGTCCTCGCGAGTTCTTCCTCGAGCATCACGTCCACCATCCAGCCCAACCGATTGATATCGAGCAGTACCGCCGACATGACGAGTCTCAAGAGGGCAAACGAGGCGGACCCGTTGGCGGCCAACTTCTCCAGCAAGACATATGTCCGCTCCACCCGGAGCGGGAAGGTGCAAAAGATCGTGAGAGAGGTTTACCTCCGGACGGACATCCCATGCTCCTCCAAGCTGTGTAGAGCTTGTCTCCAGGGAGCCCCTCGAAATGCAGCGCATCAGGGTGAGCGCGGCCTTCCCTTCCCCCTCTTGGCCATGACCTGGCGGTTGGAAGACATGCTGACAGCCTCGTAGCCCTGCCGTTTGTGCTTTCGGAGAAGCCCGCGGGAACCAAGTCCTTCCCCCATGGCCACTACTTGGTGCCGGATACGAATGCCTTGCTGAATGCCATGGATCTATTCGAACAGAGCTCCTCATTCTACGATGTCATCATACTGCAGACGGTCCTCGAAGAGCTCAAGAACCGATCATTACCGCTGTACAATCGTCTGATAGGCCTGACCAAGAGCGAGGAGAAGCGGTTCTACGTCTTCTTCAACGAGTTCCGGCTCGAGACATACGTCCAACGAGAAGCGAACGAGACCGTCAATGACCGGAACGACCGAGCCGTCAGGCTTGCCGTCAAGTGGTACGGAGAGCACCTGGCGCGCATCGGGGCCAAGAAGATCCCCGCCATCGTGATGCTGAGCGACGACCGCGAGAACCTGAGAAAGGCCAAGGAACAGGGCCTGAATGCGTCGACGATCTCAGACTACGTCGGAGAGCTCGAAGACGGAAATAAGCTCCTCGACATGATCGCGGAGTCGCAGGTACAGGGCAGCTTCAAGCACTCGTCCGAGCCCCTGTACCCCGAACACTTCACCACATCCAAGATGATGACGGGGGTCAAGGCTGGGCTGCTGCATCAGGGCATCTTCAACGTCTCCCCTTACAACTACCTCGAAGGCTCGATCAAGGTACCCGCGTTTCCGAAACCTCTTCTGATACTGGGCCGGGAGAACATCAACCGGTCCGTCGACGGCGACCTGGTGGTCGTCGAGCTTCTGCCCCAAGACCAGTGGAAATCGCCTTCGACAAAGATCATCGAAGAGGAGACGATCACGAAGAACGAGAACGCGGACACCGAGGAACGCTCGGACTTTGTATCAGACAAGGAGCGAAAGGCCCTCCAGGAGGAGGTAAAGCGGACACAGAGGGCAGCCGGCGAGGGGCATCTCCAGCCAACGGCAAAGGTTGTGGGTGTCGTCAAGCGGAATTGGAGGCAGTACGTCGGCCACATCGATCCCTCATCGGCCAGCAAAGCAGCCTCGTCCCAGGGACGCAGGCTCGAGAGCGTCTTCCTCATCCCCATGGACAAGAAGATCCCAAAGATCCGCCTCCGCACGCGCCAAGTCTCTGAGCTACTGGGCAAGCGACTCCTGGTCACCATTGACTCGTGGTCCAGGGACTCGAGACACCCCGTGGGCCACTTTGTCCGGTCGCTGGGAGAGGTCGAGACCAAAGCGGCCGAGACGGAAGCCCTGCTCCTCGAATGGGACGTGCAGTACAGACCGTTCCCCAAGACGGTCCTGGACTGTCTGCCGAAGGAGGGCCACGACTGGAGAGTGCCCGAAAGCAAGGAGGACCCTGGCTGGAGGGACAGAGAGGACCTCCGCGATCTCCTCATTTGCAGCATCGATCCTGTCGGCTGTCAGGATATCGACGACGCCCTTCACGCGAGGGTCCTCCCGAACGGCAACTACGAAGTCGGCGTGCACATCGCAGACGTCTCCCATTTCGTGAAGCCGGCCAATGCCATGGATACGGAGGCTAGCATCAGGGGCACGACCGTCTATCTGGTCGACAAGCGCATAGACATGCTTCCGATGCTTCTGGGGACGGATCTCTGCTCTCTCAAGCCGTACGTCGAGCGGTTCGCCTTCTCCGTGCTGTGGGAGCTCAACGACAACGCCGACATTGTCAATGTCCGCTTCACGAAATCCGTCATCAAGTCGCGCGAGGCGTTCAGCTACGAACAGGCGCAGATCAGGATCGACGACGTCTCCGAGCAGGACGACCTCACCAAGGGCATGCGACTCCTGCTCATGCTCTCGCGGAAGCTGAAGAAGAAGCGCATGGACGCCGGCGCCCTCAGCCTCTCGTCGCCCGAGGTCAAGATCCAGATGGAGTCGGAGACGTCGGACCCGATCGATGTCAAGACCAAGAAGCTCCTCGACACCAACTCCCTGGTCGAGGAGTTCATGCTGTTCGCCAACATCAGCGTCGCGGCCAGGATCTACGAGGCGTTCCCGCAGACGGCCATCCTGCGGCGCCACGCCGCGCCCCCAAAGACCAATTTCGACGAGCTCGCGGACCAGCTGCGCATCAAGCGCGGGCTGGAGCTCCGCACCGACTCGAGCAAGGCGCTCGCCGACTCCCTCGATAGGTGCGTCGACGACCGGGAGCCCTACTTCAACACGCTCGTGCGCATCATGGCCACGCGGTGCATGATGAGCGCCGAGTACTTCTGCTCGGGGACGCAGGCGTACCCCGAGTTCCGCCACTACGGCCTCGCCTCCGAGATCTACACGCACTTCACGTCCCCGATCCGCCGGTACGCCGACCTCCTCGCCCACCGCCAGCTCGCGGCCGCCATCGACTACGAGGCCGTGCACCCGTCGGTCCGCAGCCGCGGGCGCCTCGAGGCCGTGTGCAAGAACATCAACGTCAGGCACCGCAACGCCCAGATGGCCGGCCGCGCCAGCGTGGCGTACTACGTCGGCCAGGCGCTCAAGGGAAACGTCGCGGTGGAGGAGGCCTTCGTGATGCGCATCTTCAGCAACGGCTTCGTCGTCATGGTGCCCCGCTTCGGCATCGAGGGCCTCATCAGGCTGCGGGACCTGGCCGAGCCGGAGCCCGAGAGCGAGTTTGACGCCGAGACGTACACGCTGACGACGAGGGGGAGCAGGGAGCTCAAGGTCGAGCTCTTCCAGAAGGTCAAGGTCAGGGTGCATGACGAGAAGGACGAGAGGACCGGGAAGCGAGGCGTCAAGATGGAGTTGATCTCGACTTAAGAGTGTTGAAGGTTATATGTCAAAAAGCATTTGCACACGAGCACATTTGACCTTTGAGAATCGAGTCCATCACATCATGATTTGTGCTTTCAAAGATCTGTATTTCTAGATTTTGTACGTAGAGACACGCATTGATGTATGAGGAACATTTCTGATCGACCAGCCTTTGTGAACGCCAAACTGTAAGATGAAACAAGACAAGAGAAGAAACAAGACCCAACATGATTCCAGACCCAAACCGCATGCCGCAAATCACTGCTCCATGGCGTCGCCGTCCTCGGCCTGCTTGCTGTCCTCGTCGCCCCACAAGCCCTCGAGCTTGAACTCGGCAGCCCACTCCGTGACAATCTCCTTCCTGTCGGGCATGACGGCCTCCTCGCCCGCGCGCTTTCTCGCAGTCGCCGCCGTCGGCGTTGTCGTCGTCGTCGCCGCCGCCGCCGTCTCGACAGCGAGCACGGGGGCCTCGACCCAGCCCTGGATGCGGCCGTCGCGCCAGTCGGTGACGACGGTCATGGCGGCGGCGTTGATGTTGGGGACGCCGCCGCGGCCGAGCCTGCCGCGCTTGCGGGCGACCTGGACGAGGAAGTCCGTGGTGACGTCGCCGTCCGCGCGGCTGGGCAGCAGGGCGGGGATGTCGTAGACCCTGGTGAGTTTTTCGAGCAGGTCCGGGGAGGCGGAGAGGCGGCGGATCAGGAGGGCGACGGCGGGGACGGGGTCGTCGATCTGCTTGGGGGGCACGGCGTTGAGGAGGACCAGGTGGGCGTGGGCCTCGGTGGCGTTCTTGATGCTGACGAGGCCTGCGGAGGAGGACGAGTTGGACGAGGGGAAGACGACGCCGGGGGAGTCGAGGAGGGTGAGCTTGCTGTCGATCTTGACCTTGCGGATGCTGGTGGTGACGCCGGCCTCGGCGCCGGCGGGGCAGGGCTTGGCGCCGCCGCTGCCGCCGCCGCCCCTGCCGCTGAGGCGGCCGAGCAGGGCGTTGATGACGGAGCTCTTGCCGACGTTGGGGTAGCCGATGACGCCGACGGAGACGGCGCGCTTGAGCTGCTTGCTGGCGGCGTAGCTCTTGAGGGCCTTGAAGAGCGTGGCCGCGGTGGACTGGACCGTCAGCTCGCGGTGGTTGAACTGGTGCGCGTTGGCGGCCGCCGAGGACGCGCGCAGGGGCAGCGTCGGGAAGTAGCGGCGCAGGTGGACGAGCCAGTCGCGCAGGACCTTGGGGGGCACCAGATCGACCTTGTTGAGGATGAGGATGAGCCGCTTGCCCTCGGACGCGGCGGCCACGACGCTGCGCTCGACCTCGCGCGAGCGCGTTCCCTCGGGGTCGCGGGCGTCGAGGACGTAGAGCACCACGTCCGACTCCTCGATGACCTGCTTGAAGACCTTGTCGTACGCCCTCCTCGAGGACGCCTGGCCGATCGAAATTTCGTTGTCGCCGCCGTCGCTGTCGTCGTCCATCTCATCGTCGTCGTCGTCGTCGTTGTCGTCGCTCGCGGCCAGGGACTTGTCGTACTTGGCCGCGGCGGCGCGGGCGCTCGCGAGCAGCGCGGCCATGGGGTTCGACTCGTCGACGTCCTCGTCCATCTCGTCGTCCATCTCATCATCCTCGTCGCCATCCTCAACATCGACGTCGTCGTTGTCGTCGTCCTCAGCACCCTCGTCCTTGCCGGCAGCCTCGCCCGTCTTGGCCGCCTTGGCCATCTCCTTCCTCCTCTGGGCCTCCTCGGCCTTCTTTGCGCGCTTCTCCTCGATCTCGCCGAGCAGCCGCTCCTTGTAGGGGAACAGGTTGGGAATGCCCGGGTCCTTCTTCAGTTTCGACCGCCATTCCGGGTTCTTCTTGGCGAGCTTGCGCTGCTTCCTCTGCTTGGCGGCGGAAGCCTTCTCGATCTTGTTCCGCAGGCGGGTGTTTGTCCGCTTGGACTTTGGCTCTGCAAGGCATTAGCACCATTCCTTTGAAGGTCATTTCCAAAAGTCTTCTCCAGCATATTGAGCCACGACTCACTCTTTGGTTTGTTGATTGAGCCCGCCATTGCGTCGATTTCG
Source organism: Escovopsis weberi (assembly GCA_003055145.1). Taxonomy (NCBI): domain Eukaryota; kingdom Fungi; phylum Ascomycota; class Sordariomycetes; order Hypocreales; family Hypocreaceae; genus Escovopsis; species Escovopsis weberi. Next base: position 925,253 of record NIGB01000002.1, on the reverse strand, counting down.
CCCGTGCAAGTGCAGTATGGAGGGTTCCTCTATGCTGTGAGGCGGGAGCATCGACGCTCGGCGAAGAAAAAAAAAAAATAAAAGAGCGACGTTCGATTCTGCCGGCACTTGACGCTCACCGCCCGCGATTACCTTATCAGGCCATCGATTCTGCCAGACGCAGACGCAGACGCAGACGCAGACATAGAACGCGACGAGGCGAGGCGAGGAAAAGTTGGCGATGCTGTTCTCTACTTTAGTAATGAAGTGGTCTTTCCAGTATTCCGTAAATTGAGCATAGACGTCCTCATCATTGATCAGAGCAATCGAGTCCCGGATGGCCCTGCTGCCCGTCGACTTGTTCACCGTGAAGCCCCAAGCGCATCGACTCCCAGCACTCACTGCAGGCCTCTGATTGGCCACAGCACGGCCTCTACTATCTCGACGTCCGGCCTTCTCTCATCAAGTTCTTCCACTTTTCCACCTCCACCTCCATCATCACCATCATCGTCGTCGTCATCGTCCTCTTTCTTCACCCGCCATCCTCGCCCCTGCCACCAGACATGGACTACCAGAACCGCGCAGGCTCCAAGTTCGGCGGCGGCGGCGTCGCCTCCCACTCCGCCACCAACGCCGACCGCCGCGAGCGCCTGCGCAAGCTCGCCCTCGAGACCATCGACCTCGACAAGGACCCCTACTTCTTCAAGAACCACGTCGGCTCCTTCGAGTGCCGCCTCTGCCTCACCGTGCACCAGAACGACGGCTCCTACCTCGCCCACACCCAGGGCAAGAAGCACCAGACCAACCTCGCCCGCCGCGCCGCCCGCGAGCAGCGCGAGGGCCGCCAGAACATCGACCCGGCCACCGGCCTGCCCGCCAGCGTCGCCGCCAACCTCTCCGCCCGCCGCAACGTCGTCAAGATCGGCCGCCCGGGCTACAAGATCACAAAGATCCGCGACCCCGCCACCCGCCAGCAGGGCCTGCTCTTCCAGCTGCAGTACCCGGACGCCACCCCCGACGTCAGCCCCAAGTGGCAGGTCATGAACGCCTTCAGCCAGACCATCGAGGAGCCCGACCGCAGCTTCCAGTACCTCGTCGTCGCCGCAGAGCCCTACGAGACCGTCGGTTTCAAGATCCCCGCAAGGGAGCTCGACAAGAGGGAGGACAGGCAGTTCTGCTTCTGGGACCCGGACTCCAAGGAGTTTTGGATTCAGGTCATGTTCATGACCGAGCGCGAGGAGAGGTTCAACGCCGCTCCCGGTTTGACCGCGAGACGATGAGTGGTGGAGAATTTAAAAAAAAAAAAAAAAAAAAAAAGAGCGGCTCAATTGATGATTGGAGGCTGTGGAAGGAGAGGAGGAGGAGGAGGAGGAGGAGGAGACAGCGAGGGGATTCAGAGATTTGGGAGGGACCTTGATGGGAGAAAGCTCCGGACCGCGATATATTCCCGGTCGCCTTCGAGGCACATATCCACGCTCAAAGCCACGACGGTGGCTCACATGCCAACACAGGCGGAACGCCGGGCAACCACGACAAAGACCCGATCCCGAGGTGGAGGAGGCCCTCAACGAGCGAGAACCTTCCCAATACACGGGTAAGCGGCTGTCCGTCCAAAGACCGACTCTGATGACGGGTCAATTCTCTGATTCCACCCCATCTTCAGGAGCCAGCTACGCCGAGGTCAGGAGGTCCAGAGCCCAAGGGCCCAGCAGCAGCATAGATCCATCGCGCCGTGTATTATGGACGATCAAATCAGGCAGTCTCGACTCAAGGAAAAAAAATACCACGGTCGAGGGGCACTTTTCGTTACCTGTTTACGACGAGCAAAGGAGGATTCGGGGAGCATGTACATAGCAAGTCGGGATGCATACTATTCATGAATTTCAATGTCGAATTTATCTGCGCTTCCCCAGTTCTTCATTTCGTGGCTCTGCCTCTATCGCGTTCATCATCCTTTCTATCCATGAAAACGGGACGGCACGTCTTGGAGAATCTCCCCTCAACTCCCCCCTACTTCCCCCTACTCCCCTCTCCTTCCACACCTCCCTCCTCCCCGCTCTGCCAACGGCACCGCCACGTCTGGGTCCATATATCATCTCTTGTTAAATGGAATAATGAACGGTTGAAGCTGACAAAATGGCATGTCGTGATTAAATCCAGGGTCCATGCCGAAGAAATTGAAAAGATGAAAATGTAGAAAAGAAGAAAAAAAAGGAAGAAAAGAACAAGGAAGAAAAAAAAAGGCAATGCGCTCTGCTGAAAGTGATGCATAGCTCCATTATGCGATTTGATTGGGTTTCTTTTTTTTTCTTTCCCTTCCCTTTCCTTTCTCAGAGGCAAATCATGGTTTCCTCCCTCATCGCTTGACCGGCATGATCTATGATGACGCGCTGTCCCGTCTCGTCTCATTAGTACATTGGGGATCTGTTTTTTTTTTTTTTTTTTTTTTTTTGCTCTCTTTCTTTCCTTGGGTGACTCGCGATCGTAGACCTCATAAGAGCGAGCCAGATATGCCCCCTGACTTCCTCAAGTCTCGAGTGTGTGGCTTCTTCTTCTTCTTTCTCGGAGTTGCAGGACTATCGGAAGTTGTTATCAAATCGCTTGAATGTGTATCCGATGAAAGGCAGGCTCATCTCGGGAGACTCCTCGACTGGGCCGTTGCACTTGTTCTGGATGGCCTGAGCCTTGAGCAGGGTGGCGTTGTCGGTCTGGTCGATCTCGTCCGTGGGGAAGTAGGTCGTGTCGATGTTGGATGTCAGCCGGGGCTCGAACGGAGCGCGGATCTTGCGCAGGCTGTCAAAGTCGACACCGCGGAAGAAGCCGTGGCTCTTGATCTCGTGGGCGCCCCCTCTGCCCAGACGGTTCTCGGTGTTGCAAACCATGCTGCCAGCCAAGTTAGTCTTTTGCATCCTTTCTGTCGAATCCTTCCATCAAAGGAGTTTCTGTTTCTTTTTCTGTTCCCTTTTTTTTTTGTTCCTCTATTCTTTACTTACCTTCGAATGAGGTTCTCGGCCTCCACGCCGAGGGTGATGTCGTCGGGGAAGTAAAGAGTCTGCCGCCAGTTGACGATCTTGCGGTAGGTGTCGTGGCTGTCCTCGGCGCAGAATGGCGGCCAGCCGACCAGGCACTCGAACATGATGGTTCCGAGGGACCACCAATCGCAGTCGAAGGTGTACCCATGACCCGTGAAGATCTCAGGGGCGATGTAGTCGGGCGTGCCGACGGTCGAGTAGGCCATCAGCCTTCTGGACCGCCTCCAGTCGTTGATCTGGGAACGGTTGCTGACGGTCAGGTTGATCTGGTCGATGGCGACGGAGGTCCTGTCGCGCGGTCTGTTCGAGCGGCCCTGCAGCAATTGCTGGTAGTAGTTGTTGTCGTGAAGTCGGTGGAAACCGGTGGAGAGACCGAAATCGGTCAACTTGACGTGGCCTCCGCGGTCAAGGAGGATATTGTCAGGCTTGATGTCACTGTGGGGGGGGATTTGAAATTAGCATCAGATGATGGCAATTGATGGAAGCTCCGAGGCCGGGGCAGGTGATCGTACCGATGGATGAAGCCCAGCTTGTGGACGGCCTCGATGGCCAAGACGATCTCGGCAATGTAGAAGCGGGTGATGTCTTCGGAGAAGATCTCGTACTTGATGAGCATGGTCATCAGGTCACCGCCGGGCAAGAACTCCATGAGCATGTAGAGGAAGTAGGCGTCCTGGAAGGTGGTGAAGAGCTTGACGACCCAGGGGCTGTCGGACTCTGCGAGGATGTCACGCTCGGAGCGGACGTGCGCGAGCTGGTCCTTCTTGAACATCTCTGTCTTGATGAGGGACTTCATGGCGTAGACCTTGCCGTCGCCCTTCTTCTGCACCAGCTTGACCTCACCGAAAGCGCCCTTGCCGATGATCTTGATGGTGTTGTAGTTCTCGGGCTTGTCCTTGGTCCGGAGGAAGCGCAAGTACTGGCCCTCCTTGCGGCCGGCGGTCGACCAAAGCTGCTCTTTCCTGGTGGAGCTCTGCCCGGGGTCTTGCAGTTTCTGCTCGAGCTCATTTTGTCTATCAAAGTGGGGTTTAGAAGTCAGCGAGGTCGGTGTTCTCAATGGGAAGAAGGAGAAGAAGGAGAAGGAAATATTGTTGAAAACAGGGTTGTTGTTCTCGGGACCTTGACGAGGAGGAGGAGGAGGAGGAGGAGGAGGAGGAGGAGGGAGAAGAAATGTTGAGGAGGAGGAGGAGAAGAAGAAGAAGATGTGGAAGGACGCGGGCTGTACCTCTGGTTGCGCTCGCGGGCGCGCTTGACGCTGTCCTTGAAGAAGTCGGCGGCGAGCTGGGAGCACTTCTTCTGGTTGCTGTTGGCGCCGGAACCGTACTTGTCCGGGTTCCTCTCGGGGATGGGCTGGAACTCGGGGGACTGGGGAGGGCCGGAAGCGGGGACGGGAGCGGCGTTGGGGTAGTTTCCGTAGGCGGCCTGCTGTCCAGAGCCGCCGGCGGTCCGGGGCCTCGGGGAGGATCCGGCGCGGTTGGCGTAGGGGGCGGCCCTGGCGGCGGCGCCGAGATTCTGGTGGGAGAACTGCTGGGCTAAGCCGGTATTTGGGTCAATGGAGCCCGGGGACTTTGCGTCTGACGATCGTTGCTGGTAGGCAGCGGCACCGGGGTGGTCGGCGGACGATCCCTGAGGAGGATACTGACCGGCGTACGGGGCCTGGGCAAAGTAGCCGCCGCCCTGGGAGGCGTAGGCGGCGTTGAAGGCCTGCTGCTGCTGCTGGGACATGGCGCCGGACTGGCCTCCTGGGGGCGGGAAGATGGGCTGGGGGAAGGTCGAGGGCGTCGTGGGATAGGCGCGGTCGTTTGAGATTTGCCTGTCGACGTTGCCGACGTTGAGGTAGAGGCGGTTGCTGTTGGAATCCATTGCTGCTGCCTTTTGGGGGGGGGATTCGATGCTGACAGTCTGGCCCGAGCCCGACTTTCGTGCCAAAGGAGAGAGGCTGGGTAGTAGGTAGTAGTGGTCAGTCGTATGTATGTAGGCCGCGCGGAGTAGGGGAAATGTACTGTGGTCTGGAGGGAGCCTGTTGTGACAACAAAGGGGGGGTTGGTGGAAGATCTTTGGTCAGAGTCAATTGGATCAACAGGTGGATGGAAGAGGAAAGGTGGGAGAGGGAGTGGTGGATAGTAGATACCGGTGATTGGATGCGGCCTCGGACCTGGGAGGGTATGTTGCAACGCGCACGATGGATCGCGGGCGGAAGCAAAGGAGGAGGAGAATTGAATCGATACGGAGTGAAGGAGGAGGTGATGGAAGAAGAAGAAGAAGAGGAGGAGGAGGAGGAGGAGGGGAGAAGGGGCCGGAAGGGGGAGGAAGGGGTTCGAGGACAAGCCGTGCTGGAGGCCAGAGCGAGCGTGCAGAGGGGTGTCTTTGTCGAGGGGAGAGTCGCGGATCGACGCAGGCGGGCAGGCGAATGAATATGATGGCCGTAGTGCTCGTCGAGTGCTTGATGGACTGGATCGACTCCGTATTGGATGGATGGATGGATGATCATGGATCATGGATCATGGATCATGGATCATGGATCATGGATCGATCCATTGAGTCCACAGTCCACGATCACGCTGGAAGCGGGCGTTGGTTGGCCGCCTACCTACCCTATATGGAGTATATGAGTATATGGAGCAACAACGCGATGCCCGCGTTATGGTGTTTTTCGGCGGTCTCGCGGGGGGACTTTCAGCAAGAGCCAGGCGGGGTCAGCGCTGAAGGGCCGCTGAAGGTAGCTGAAGGCCGCTGAAGTCCGCGCTGCTATAGGGGGTGCGAACGGCCTGAAGGCCGATGCTCGCTGGGGGCTGCTCCAGGGTTGGTCTACAGGGTAGGCGCCTCAGACATCCGATGGACATCAAAAATCAATCAATCCATCGATCCATCATCGTATGTACTCCGTACGCACCGTGAACAGTGCAAAGGCGGTCAAGCATGAATGATGCGGGAAAATGATGGATGGATGGTGGATGGACTGGTGGTCGATCCATTGAATTGGGCGTGGGCGAGATTCAAACAGACAGACGACAGACCTACCGGTTGAAGGCAGAGGGCAAGGAGATCCCGGCTCATGCAGCCAAAACCGTCCGTCCGGTTCGGATCAGGGGCTCTGCTGCCCTCTCCCTCACTCAGGGGCCGACGCTGCCTCCCCGCATGCACGATGCAACATACCTCGTACAGTACGGAGTACTCCGTACGGAGTGCTAAGTTCACAGTCTCGATGGCCAGACTCGGTGGCCAGAGTCAACAAAGCACCCGGCAGACGCTCGCCTTGGGGCGGGGTCCCCAGGTTGGCCGACGCGTGCAGACGGCCGCTCTCTTTGAATGACCTCGCGTATGCCTTCGTATCCCATCATCTCCCATACCTTGAAGCATCAATTACACTGATCCATTTAATATGATACCACCTACAACCGGAATCGCAAAAATGGCATCGAGATCATCATCAAGATCCAGGCCCATGAAGTCGCCACGGCTAATCGACGGCTGTTCTTCCCACGACTTATCGCGCCGCCTTATCGCACCTCCCGCGTCTCTTATCGCAAGCGACTCTTTTTTTTTTCTCTCTCTAACGTCAGCAGAGCAGAAGCAGCAGCATCAATTGATTAATTGAGGCGGCATTGATTGAGCTCAGCCAGTCAAGGTATACGAGGTCTTCATTGATCAAACTGTCCGAGTCCATGTCGATCGTCCTCCAAATCAATCCCACCCTCAATTGATCCCGCCCCTTGACATCCCGCCAGCTCGAAACCCGACAATCCGTACTCCGTACATACCTGAACAGCACCCGCATGCTTCAGGATCCGGGGTAGCTTCAACCCTGACCTCCCGGTCAACATAACTCAACTCGACCTCGAGCGCATCCGTTTCCCTTCCTCCCGTCCGAGATACCACTGCGGCAACCACCACCACCACCACCACCACCACCACACATCCGCCAGCATGGCCGAGCCAACACCACCGACCCCTCCTCCTCCTCCTCCTCCTCCTCCTCCTCCTCCTCCTCCGGCCGAGCCCCCCGCCGCCGCCGCATCGGGCCCCGCCAAGGCCGGCATCCCCAAGCCCCGCGAGCGCAACCCCGTCTTCAAGATGATGGGCCTCCCCGCCCTGCCGCGCAGGCTCCCCTCCCGCAACTGGCTCATCTTCTGGGCCCTCGCCTCCTCCCTCTCCGCCGCCATCGTCTACGACAAGCGCGAGAAGAACAGGGCCACGGCCAAGTGGCGCCGCGCCGTCGCGCCCCTCGCCCTCGAGCCCCTCCCCTCCGCCAGCCAGCTGCCCCGCAAGCTGACCATCTACCTCGAGGCGCCCCCCGGCGACGGCCTGCGCGCCGCCCAGGACCACTTCCTCGAGTACGTCAAGCCCGTCCTCGCCGCCTCCGGCCTCGACTGGGACTTCGTCCAGGGCAGGCAGCAGGGCGACGTCCGCGCCGCCGTCGCGGAGCGCATCCGCAGGGCCCGCTGCGCCCGCGAGCGGCCCGCCGACGAGCTCCCAAAGACCGACGACTCCGTCCTCGAGGACGTCCGCGCCAGGCTCGGCCTGCCCCGCCACCAGGGCGCCAACGGCGACGTCGTCATCGGGAGGCACACCTGGAAGGAGTACGTCCGCGGCCTGCACGAGGGCTGGCTCGGGTCCCTCGACCCCCCGCCCGCCCCGGAGACGCCCGAGCCGAAGCCGAAGCCGCAGACAGAAACCGGGACGACGACGACGGAAGCCAAGACGGAGGCGGAGGGCGAGGACAAGGACCGGGAGAAGAAGGAGGAGGAGCAGGAGGACAAGCCCAGCAGGCCGCCGCAGCCCCCCCCCTACAACAGCCCCGACGACTACGCCGCCGCCGCCGTCCCCGCCCACATCCCGGCCGAGTTCGCGCCCTCGGCGCCCATCGCCTTCCCCCACCGCCTCGGCGTCCGCCACACCTTCGTCCGCCTCGGCCGCTTCTTCAACCGCCGCAAGCTCGCCGACGACATCGGCCGCGACGTCGCCGCCGTGTGCTTCGCCGCCGCGCGCGACTGGCGCGAGCCCGAGCCCGGCCACTTCGAGCAGCAGCTCGCCCTCCAGCACGAGGAGCACGACTGGCCCAAGTCCGTGTGGAAGGCCGACGAGGCGCCCGCCGACGACAGCAACGACGACAATGCCGGCGCCAACGCCCCCGCGCCGCCCAAGGAGAGGATCTGGGCCTCGCAGCTCGTCGTCGACCCGCGCATCGTGTCCCGCATGCGCCGCTTCGAGATCCTGCCCGAGGACGAGGCCCGCGCCGCCGCGATCCGCGTCCCCGAGGAGGAGATCGAGGGCTGGCTCAAGGGCAGCCTCCGAGGGCTGGGCAGATGGGGCATGTCCCTCTTCGACGGCAAGCCAAAGGGCCCCAACGTCGGCAACCTGGACGACGACTGAGGAGGAGGAGGAGGCGGCGGCGGCGGCGGCGGGAACGGAGAGCAGGCTGCCATTGGCGTTCCACTGGCGTGGTGGTGTAAGAGTACATGCGGTTGGGTGTTTCGCGCAAAACGGAGATTGGGGCCCCTCGCTGGAGGCAGACCATCTACGAGGAGGGGTCATGAGCAAAATCTATAGACCGGAAGCATTGTATATACACGGGCACTTATGCGGATCGTAGCCATCATCTCCAAACACATGACATATTCCAGAGCACACGCTCTTTTTGAAAGCCAGGATAACAACAAGCATCTGTCTCACATAACAAAAGTCATTCATCATCGCTATCGTCTGAATCATACGCAACCAAACCAACCTTCTTCTCCTTCTCCTTCTCCTTCTCCTTCGCCTTCTCCTTCTCCTCATCCCCCTTTCCCACCACCAACCCCCCCTTCTCCTCGCTCATCTTCCTCCTCACCCCCCTCACCCCCAGATCCCTCCCCCTCTTCCTCTTCCTCCCCCCCACCGCCGCCCAGTCCTCCCGCTCCTCCTCCTCCTCCTCCCCCGCGCCCTCCTCC
>NIGB01000002.1:881134-916287 GCA_003055145.1 Escovopsis weberi | reverse complement strand
AGCCACCCCCTCCTCCCGCTCCTCCTCCTCCTCCTCCCCCGCGGCCTCCTCCCGCTCCCCCTCCCCTTGGCCCCTCCCCTGCCGCATCCGGAACACCCGCAGCCCCTCCTCCGTCTCCCGCCGCAGCCTCTCCTCCTCCATCCGCTCCCGCGCCCGCACCTCGTCCAGGAACTCCACCTCGTCGTCGTCCAGCGGCCTGAACTGGTTCTTGAGCTTGTTCTGCTCCTCGAACGCCGCCTGCTTCGCCGCTGCGCAAGGGTCAGCAATACCCTCACAAAAGACAAATCCCCAAACCAAAGCAAACCAAAGCAAACCAACGTAACCAACGCAAACCAAACCATATCAATCAATCCAACCAAAGACACTCACCCTTGTTCGCCTGCAGAATCTCATACAGGCTCTGCTCCTGCCCGCCCCCCGCACCCCCAACCCGCCTCTCCTCCCGCCGCCTCCTCTCCTCCTCCAGCTCCCGCCGCACCGTCTCCCACTCCACCCCGGCCCCCAAGGACTCCCGCGCCGCCGGGCGCCCCTCGCCCTCCTGCTCCCCCTCCTGCCGCCCCTCCTGCCCGGCAGGTTCCCCCGCCGCGGCCATCGTCCCGCCCGACACGAAGTGGTCCGACATCACGCGGGTCTTTCGTCCGAGGGCGCGACGAGCGGTGGTGAGATGAGATGCGCGAGACGAGCCGACAGGATGAGATGCGCGAGGCGCGGCGATGAGATCAATGAGATGCGCGAGGCGCGGCAGTGAGATCAATGCGATGCGCAAGACGAGGCGCCAGGATGAGATGCGCAAAAGTCTCGACGGCACCGAGCAGGCGTAAGTGTCAAGCCGGCGAGTGTTGATAGAGATATGTATCCTTCGATCCCGCGGGCGATTTTCGTTGCTCCGTCCGGAGAACCTACGGAACATGACCCTCCAGGGTTAGCGGGCCAGGCTCCACCGAAATCATCAGGGTTGCCAAACCCAGAACTCAGGGTTGCGATCGGGTTATCAGGGTTACCAAACCCAGGACTCAGGGTTGCAATCGGGTTATCAGGGTCACAGAAACCAGAACTCAGGGTTGCAATCGGGTTAGCAGGGTTACCAAACCCCGTACGGAGTAGCTCCAGATCATGTTCCGCGCAAAACCTCGCGCCAGCACCAAGAGGTACTCCCCTAACAGATTTCCTCGCATTCCCCCCCTCTAAACAGATCAGAGTCTACAAGTCCTTGTCTATGTAGACCATCATCCATCACCACCATCGCGATCATCACCATCTACGAGTACCTGCATCATCACCAACTAAGTCATCCGCGAAGCTCTTCTATACTGTCATCTCATTTGGTGGTATTGTATTCTAACACTTAGGGTGTGCCACCGACCTCGGCAGCAGGTATCTCCTCATATCTGCAATCAAAGCAAAAAAAAAAACTCCTGACCAGCACAAACCCACCACCCGCAACGGACAACTCCTCATGCCGCCCCAGACCTCCTTTTGATGCATGGCAACCAGACCTCGAACGGCCACTGCTGCCACGACGACGCGTCGCCATGCCCAAAAGGAACATCGACCGGGAATCGAAAAAAAAAAAAAGAGAAACGCAAGAAAAAACATGATGGTGACAAGAAGGGTGAAAAAAGGAAGAAGTCAACAACAGAGTTCCGCCCATGCCTCGTCGTAATCAACAAGCCCGTGGGACCGACCCATGGGACCGACCGCCGCCCGAGAGAACCGTCCTCGCCACTGGGACGCGCGTGCTCGACGTGGGCGTAACGTGTTGACCCAACCTTCACCCTGCAAGGAACCCTCATTAGGACCAGACACAGAAAAGAGAGAAAAGACCTCCCATTCCCTTGAACCTCCCCTCCCTGCTTCTACCGTTGCCCCCCGGAAGCCAAAAACGTCTAAAATCTCATGAACCAAAGAAAAGGGAGTTGAAGAAAAGCGAGTGAGAAGAGGTTGGCCTCCTCAGACGCTGAAAATATCGTGCGTTTTCTGACCTTGAGCGGAGAGAAACTGTATGAACCTTTCAACGCTGTGTCGGCAGGAGAAAGGAAATATCGTCAAAGTGTAGAAGTCGGTGGTTGTGAATTGTGAAAAAAAAAAAAAAAACGAAAAAAAAGGGGGGGTTGACATGTCGAATGAAGAAGAAAGGAAAAAAAGAACACATCCCAGCCTCTGTTTTTACCCGCTCTGTGAGAAAAAAAAGAAAAGAGAATAAAACAATGCAAAGAAAAACCGACAAGAGTCCCATTTTACTGACACCCGTCCCCGCCAAAAGCGACAAATGCCATATGTACGAGTTCCAAAACTTTTGAGCCGATTTTTTTTTTCTTCCGAGGAGTCAAGATTTGCTGCCGAGTTCTCACCCCAAAAGTTCGGGTCAGTATCTCAACCGACCAAGACTCCCGGAGAAGAACCCGCTCGAGGCGTCGAAGCGTGATGCAAGATCTTGATCTAGACGATACCCGTGCGGGCCCACGCCGCCTCGGCCAAAGTCGGCTCGAGGCGAGTGGGCATCGCGCGGAACCAATCAGGTGACTGAAGAGAGAAGGACAGTTGCCCAAACAGCTGGTTTCCAGATCTATCAGATACCAACGCGAGGTATCAACAATGCCAAATCTAATGCGCAATGCGATATGCAGGCGATCGCGTCCAGGATCGCAAGAAAAGAAAACAAACAAAAGGGTCGTTCACCGTCCGGGTGTTGCTCGTCGCGTCCAGCAATGGCGTCCAAAGGGTCCAAGGGAGGAGTCTCCCGGTCTTAACGCCACGAATTCGACTTGATCATCTGGCGAATGACTTGAAGCATCGCCTTCCGGGAACGCGCTTCTGGGTGAAAGGAAATGAAAAGGAAATTACCGATGCGCCGAACCTGACCATTATGAACGTATACCGTGGAATTGTGCCATCTCATCAAGATCAACCGAAAGCCAGGCCGAGCTATCCAGATGCATGGCCAAGTTCGTGGGCCACGCTTCCGATGATGGCTGCAGAGATGCTGTTGAAAACTGATCGCGTGGTCGACTTTTTTCTCGTGTCGGGGGGTATCTGAAAGCACGCGTCCTTAGGAAAATAATGAATCCCAAATCCATTAAAAACTCGAAATTCCGCACCGATTTTTTTTGTGTCGAAGGAAAAAAAGAGAGAGAAAGAAGAGCACCCAGGAAGCCGATGCCACTTGGCCCCCTGAGGCAGAAAACCGAGAGAGAAGAAGAAGTAGAAGAAGAAGAAGAAGAGAAGGAGAAAGGGCTCTCGACTCGTTTCAACCCATGACAGGCTGGCCGTATGCTTGTGCCATGAAGTAGGGTGCCTGCTTCATGGGTTCCGCGCAGTTGGGACAAGGACACTCCCCGACGACGTGTTCCCAGGCATGTTGCTGGTACTGGAAGTGGGAAGGGTAGGCCGATTGACGATTTGGGTAGAAGTTGCTGTGGGCGGGAGGCTGCGGGTACCGACTAGCGTACTGCGCAGCAGCCTGAGCAAACCACTCGTTATAGCGAGCATTGCTCGAGGTCGCGGACAAGCTGTACTCTGGCGTTCCGTAGCCCGAGTCGGGAGGCGTGAGCGGGGCGTTCCAAGGGTTGTTGGCCCAGGTGCTGTCTCGGGAGCGGTAACAGTTTTGCTGGGCTTTGACGGCCTGGTAACGCTCGTACTCGGCGATCTGCGCCTGGATGTACCGCGAGTGGGGGGAGCAGCGGTTGGTTCCGTATCTCGCAACGTCGGTGTCGATGGCCGGGACGAGGGCCGCCAAGCGCTCCCTGCTGGCCTGGGCGGCCTGGCGCTTCTTCATCTGCTGCCAATCGCGCCAATTCTCGAGCCAGGCCTGGTAGTCCTTGCTGAGATCGAGGTTGACGTAGAGTCTCCAGCTCATAGCCTGGACCCAATCGAATTCCAACGTGTTGAGCTCTGAGACGGAGATGCCGCTGACCTCTGACCAGGACCGATTCTGGAAAGTGTTGTCGTCCAGGAACTTGCTGCCCAGGAGGAGAGAGACGGTGAGGAAACGCCAGACCTGACCCTCGGAGGCCTTGTAGGGACCCTGACTCTTCATGGCGTTGATCCTCTTGGCGAGGTAGTTCATGCCGAGCAGGATCGTGGTGCTGGGCAGACGTGTCGAGGTGAGAATCTGGGTCACAAACTTTCGAAAGGGCGAGGTGACGCTGGCTTCGGGCGTGACGACGCGCGTCGCCATCTCGGCGACATACTCGGCCATCAGTTCGACCTCGTAGTCGAGAACGGCACACACGCCTCCAGGCATTTTGAGCGACTCGGCGGGGGGGTCGGACGAAAATCAAGGGGAAGTTTTCGTCGGAAAGATTGACTTTCTCTGCCGCAGAGATACGGACACGAAGAAGCGCTGAGTGAGAAAGGCTGATGCGGAGAGGCGAAAGCGGTGGCAGGAGGACGAGGTGGCAGCTCGCCCGAGGGGGGAAAGAGGGAAAAAAGGGGGGGCGGAGAAAAGAATATCGACAAGGCTGTTACTGAGACAATCGAGCCATTTAACGAAGTATCTCTGTCGTCGATTTGTTTCCTTTTGGCGTGGAAGGTCGTGAGGATCGGAAGAGAAACCACTGGAGGATATAAGTGATGATTGAACGATTGATGAAGGAATAGCCGTCCAGGTGTCAAATATTCCTAATTGGCGTAGGAGCTCAGCTCGAGCATGAGAGGAGAAGAGGTCGTGAAATTGGAGAGAGAGAAAAAAACGTGAGGTATGAGGCAGCACTATGAGAATTTTTCAATGTTAGAATCATGAATCCATGTGAGATTGGAAACTTTTGGCCCTGCAACGAGAAATCCCTCAGACAGCAATGGCGGGCGTTCCCGATCCTCGCAAAGCCCTGTGAAGCAAGTTGGTGTAGGCGGCGAAGCGGCTTCGGAGCGTTGACCGCGAGGCGGCAGAGGACAACGAACGCGTCGGCGGCGAAGAGGACGAGTACAGACGAACGGCGCCTGTGGGTGCTGGAAGGACAGCGCCCGATTGGTTGCGAAATTCCCTTGCGCGGCTGAATATGGTGCAGCTCCGACGGTCGACGGTTACAGGGCAGAGCGAATCAATCGGCGTGTGTCGCGTAATGACGTGATGAGGTCGTGGGCGGGATAGGTCGGCGATGGCTGTTTGCGAGGACGCAGGGGATGCCGGGATAGGGAAAGGGCCGAGGGCCTGGCCTGTGGACAAGCACAGGACAGGAGGGCGGAGAGATATCGATCTGGTAACGAAACCGATCGGGACCAAAAGCTCAGATGAAACTAACCTCTTGAGAGAAGAATGCCGTCCGAGAGAAAGAGGAGAGAAGGGGGAGAGAAAGAAGAGAGAAAGAAGAGACAGAAGAGGAGAGGAGAGGAGAGGAGGAGGAGGAGGAGGATGGAAAGATTCGACAACGAAAGGGAAGTCGTCAAATCGTGAGTGGCCGCCGCAAGGTCCAATTCCGTGGGAACACAAGGAGCAGAAGGCCTACACAGCAGCGATGGACTGTGAGAGGCGGCAGAGTCGGCTCGCTCGAGAGAACCTGAATCCAGACGTCAACGAAGGAAAACAACCACGGCCAGGCGGGAGGTCGGGGTCGAGATCCGTGACGGAGCTTGTCGAGAGAATCGGCGGATTCGGAATGTGGGTGGCGGAGGAGAGGGAGAGGAGAAGGGAGGTTGAAGGAGGAGCGTGTGTTTTTTTTTTTTCCTTGGAGAGAGAGAGGAAGAGAGAGGAAGAGGTGAGAAGAGGAGGAGGAGGAGGAGGAGGTAGAAGGTAGTCTAGAAAGAAGAGAAGAAGAGAGAGTGTGTGCGTGGAAATCCTGGAGATGTGCGAGAGGGTCCGTGGCAGGCTTGAAGGCGAGGCAAGGCAGGCAAGGGCCTGGCAGAGGTAGAGGTACTCGGGAGTGCGAGTACAGGTACTTCGTAAAGGTACTTTGTACTCTGTACTCCGTATTTTCGACGTTCGGCGCCAGAATCAATCGCAGGAAAGAGGATCGATCAATTCGATTCATCAATCAATCAATAGGTGGAGGGAGGTGCCTGCGATGGAAGGGACTCGGACGGGTCCTGTCCTGGCTACGGCCGGCTTTGCCTGCGCTCGTACCTGTAGCAATACATCGGGGGAGATGCCAGAGGCAGGAGGTAAGAGGTAGCACGTATGTACGGAGTACTCCGACTCTCCTCTTGTGGCACCGTCTCGATCGTGAATGGCCAGAGTCGGGGAAAGAACAGAGAAGAAAGGGAAAAAAAAAAAAAAAGGAAAAAGAGAGAATTGCAGAGGAAGCAGGGGTGTTTAGGCCAGGGGGGGGGAGAAGAAGGAGAAAAAAAAAGAACGGACAGGGTGCCAGTGAGAGAAACCGGCTAGGGCGCTCCGTGGTGGATACGACAAGGCAGGCAGTGCTTTCCCTGGAAAATACGCACCCCCCTCTGAGCAGGTGCGAATTACTACGAGTAGTAGGTACTCGTACGGGAAAGAGCACGGGCAATGGTCGAAGGGGAAGGGGGAGGAAGGGAAGGGTGGAAGGGGCGAAGGGGGACGATGGCCACCTGCCTGAGAAAGAACCTTTCACTCCGCAGCAGCGCCAACTTCACCTGAGGAGCAGGTTGAACGGCCTTCACAGAACGGAGTTCTCAGTACATGATGGCACCGGTTATGGTACTCATAATCTGAGGTATAGAGCACATGCGAGTACGGAGTACACTCGTGCCCACATTGCGTACGAAATCTTACGGCAGGAGGCATCCTCCGCTTCGGGAAGCCGCGGGTGTCTCTCCGGCCAATGGGGGCGGCGTGCTATCAGGAAGCGCGTCCGACGCCGTCATGGTGGCCCCGTCATCATTAGTAGGTACCGGTAGAGTACTCCGTACATGATGATACGAGTACGGGTGCTGGAACTCCGTATGTACAATATTCCGTACTTCCAGTTGCGAACACACCATCTGCCCGTCAGCATTACATACGACCTGTTGCAGCCTCCCATTCCTCTCGGACGCTCAATGCTCGTACTCCGTACAACGGCATACAGGTACATACAGCGCCCCAGCTCTCCATTTCAGCGCATGGGAATGGAAACCTCCCCGAGGCCAACACCATACCGGTACGGTCACTCGTACTCGTACTCGTACTCTCATGGAGACTTGCGCGACCTCAAGTTGCCCAAGTTGCCCCAGAGCCTGCCCTCCTGCGGCCTTCACATACTACTAGTACAGGTAGGCGGCACGACAGAACTTACTAGTACGGAGTACTATAGTAGTCATCGGGGAGTCACCTAGGCCTACCGATCGCTGGCCGGCGCAAGATCATGATGATGCAGGGCCCAAGTACTCCGTAGTAGCAGTCCGAACAGGAGCCAGCCCAGAGAAGGGCGGTCCCCGAGTCACCAACAGCGGCGTTCTCCGTTGCGGCTATGAATGGAAACAGCGGAAGAAGTCGAGGGATTTGTCAGAGGAATAGACGCGCGATCGCCAGTCCAGATGCATCTGTTGTCGACAAGTCAGAACTTAGTCGGCTGGAACACGGGGAATCACTGTGTCGTGGTGGTGGTGGCATCTCGGTGCTCTCCGTATGTACTTTGAACTGGCCCAGAATGGTTAGGGCCGGTGCGAAAGCCGCCGTCAGTCATTCGCACTGCGGAATTCGGCGCGGTGCTCCGTGCAAGAACTTCAACTTACAGGTACTACTAGCCCGTATACGGAAACGGAGTACGGTCTCTACTACCAGCGTGCGACAGTGGTGCAGTCGCAGTGATTTTCACAAGGCGTCACCTCCGCGCAATGGAGGCCGCGTACATGTATGTATTCGCACATGCTGTGGTGACGCAGTGGCAGACAATCGACCCCCATCTTTTGGACGGCGCTCTTGGTCGCGAATCCACGCGTCCTAGGCAGTGGCGAATACAGAGTACTACTCCGGATGACTCTGAAAATCGCGCCGGTAGACCGACGGAATGGATGAATTCTGATTAGTACTATTTCAATTCTTGCCTTTTCTGACGAGTCCTCAGACCCAGAGCCTGCATGTATCAGAACCTGTGCTAACAGGAAAACATTGAGGTAACTTAACCACCCTGGTCGAAATTTGCCAAGGACCATTCGAGGCGCTAGGTCATTTGCGCTCTAGCGCGGTGGCTTGTGCATGGAATCGTGAAGCTGGAAGTTGGAACGTGCGGAAGGTGCATGCTTGTACGAGTACGAGTACAGGGACTTGCCGTCTTTTCGCACAGGGTGATGGTCATGATGGATTCAATGGATTGATGGATCAATCTTGAATGGATTCATCGATATAGTAGTGAACTGTATCGAAAGAGACTGACCTCTTGGTTCTCCGTATCTCCAGACGACTACGAGTACTTAGTATCCATGGCTTGATGACATTTCACGATGGATTGATTCATGTCAACTGCTTCTGTCACGCGTGAAAGTGCCAGCAATCCCTGGTCAGACCAATATCTCCGAGATTGGTCGCGGATTGCCTCAAAACGGACGAAGCCATCCACAATATTCGGTGCTCCGTTCCAGAAACAGGATTCGCAACCTCCCAAACGTGATCCAATTTCCCGGGCTGACCTGGACGTTCGAGCACACATGTACATTGATACGATCATCTCAACTTCTATTAATTGATTCCAAGCGTCAATTCGTATGTATGTACGAGTACGTGCTCGTACGCACGGCAGAGCTGTTCACTCCCAGGGCCGGGGAATTGCTGAGTTTCAAATCCCACCCAAAACGCACGCTGCTCTCGATCGGGAATCGCGCCTGGCCCGGGGCTGCGAGCACAGGTAGACCGTAGAACGGTGAACCAGCACTGGTGGGCAATTGAAGAGAAAAAAAAAAGAAGAAGAAAAAGGCCCAGGCGTGCTCGAACGGACAAGGCCGGCCTCAGGCCTCGATGCTAACCAAGGACCGGAGGACTCATCCGTGGCGCGTGCTGCTCCGTTGATCAACTCGTACTCGTACTCGTCCATGGGGAAGACCGACGTGAGGGCCATGGCCTCCGAGTCCTCGGGCCTCATGTGAGGCGCAAGAATTTCGTGCATATCCTCCGCATTCGAGGAGGATTCGCCCTGCGCGGCGACGTACATACATACATATTCCGGTATGCGCGAGCGAACGAGCGTCGAGGTACGAGCACGAATCCAGCAGGTCGCAACGCAGGCCTCGCCATGCCTGTCCAATGGTTCGGTCATTGGCAAGGGACATACGAATAGTAGAGGTAGTAGGTAGGTACTCGTAGTATTCGTATGACATTGATCTATCAGGACTGACCTTGTGCCAATCTCGACGTGCGAAAAGAGATTTTTTTTTTTTTTTCCTCATGAGAAAGATGCCTGGTCGAGGAGGCCGTTGGGGTCAATCCTCGGGGGCACGACTGTGGGTCAGTCTTTTTTTTTCTTTTTTTTCTTTTTTTTTTTTTTTTTTTTTCCTTTCCTTTCCTTTCCTTCCCTTCCCTTCTTCATGTTCTTCTTCTCTTTCTCGCAGGCAATAGATTGATCCATCGGGAGGCTCCATCGACGGGGCGCCTATTTTTAGACGCGAGGCGTCTGCACGGAGAATGGATCCATCTACGAGCATTGCAGTGGAATCGACGCGAACAACCATCATCATGGCTCGCCACTCTCGACATCCGAGTTCAATCATGGTTCTGGTCCCAGTCGAAGGTGATTCTGGTACTCCGTATCCGTACTCCGTATCCAAATCTCTCGAGCTGCCACCGGCCCCTTTGTCTCGAACACGCTCGTCGCGTTGGCCTGTCCTGACCGCTACGAGCAGCAGCAAGTTGCAACAGCCGCTGTGATCCGCTGCTTCAGGGTCCAGGCACAGACGAGGACTGTCTTGGCCAAGGAGTCCGTACCAGCACCCGTAGTATCTGTGTCTCGTATGTATGTACGGAGTACGGAGCACACAATCTATGTATGTACGGAGTACGGCGCGCCGACATGTGCGTACGCGGCGTGATGGCATGCGCGACCACACCCTGGCACGGCCGGCCGCGCAATCTGATGTCAAGGCTGTGCGATGCACGCGCACCCGCAGCGCGTCCGGACCGCGACTGTCGGCTCAGGGACAGAGGACCAGACCAGAATATTGATGATCTCGTGTCCGGGCCATGGTGAGAATGCGCTCACCGAGACTCACCGAGGTGGACAGCCAATGAGCGCGGGGGTATTTATTGACTCTAGGGTAGGCCGAGACAGCATTTTCTCTCTGAAAATTGACACCAGCGTCGATGCATTTTGGAGTCGCCTTTTGATGCCGGTCAACATGGAGGGGGAAATGTGAGTATCAAGATGGCTTCATGCGCAATCGCTCGCCGCCCCGTTGCCCGGTGTCGCTGCTGCGTCGCTGTGGAATGCTCCCCTGCCCGCCGCCCACGGACCATTCAGAGTCAACAGGACTGATCCATCTTCAGCTCCGCCAGTCCGCCTCGCCGATCCTGCCTGCACATTCGACGTCGGCGGCCAAGACCAGCAAGGCCTTTCAGGGTCCGAACATGCCGCCGGGCATCCACCAGATAACTCAATTTCCCCCCCCCCCCCCTTCGGTCGAATCAACTCGCTCGCCGCGCTCTCTCTGTATTCTCCCGAACGCACAGAACGGCGGTCAGGGCTGCCTCCACCGAGTGGTACTCCGTACTCGATGCGAGGCTGGCTCGCGATGCAGCCCGAAGGAGGGGTAACAGCCAGTGTGCCTGCGATCTAGGTATGGAACACTACAGGTACTACTCCGTACTACTCGTATACTTTCAAGTTTCTACTCCGTACTGCTGCTGACGCCCACGACGTGCCACGGGACAGATCACGGGGCTTCCCCGTCCGCGGGCTCGAGCACCGCCCTGAGGGGTCGCACGGCAGAGGAGCGATCCAGATGACACGGAGCGTCCCTCGAGCGTCTCTGGAGCGATACATACATACCTGTTCCGGCATGCCCTCGCACACACTTACCCCATCTGGATCGGCATGCCGTGTCGCCCTCCATCCTCTCGAGGGAGGGGCAGCGACGCGCTGTGCTCTGTACTCCGTTCGGAGTACTCCATACCTGTAGGCGAGTTATGAGCTGCGGCGCTCAGCGTGTGGGATGGAGGGGGATGGAGGGGGATGGAGGGGGATGGAGGGGGATGGAGGGGATGGGCGAGAGCTCGAGGACGTCGTCGAGTCGCCGAGGTTGGGAATCTGCTCCGTCGTCGCACTGCGCATGTGCCTGCGTGCATGCATCGTGCAGCGCCCTCTGAAGCACCAAGCTTGAAGCTAAGCTCGAGGCCGGATCTGTGGATCAGGATTGATATCCAAGATATCCCCTCGGCTGGATCTGGGGCTTCTCCAGCATCGCGACACCACCATCTCCCGCGCCTATGAGTTACAGCACCGATATCCGCCGCGCGATTCAAAGACTATTTACTACGGAGAGTTCTCATACTCGGACGAGTACGGATTCTCCATCCTCTTCACAGGCCTCGACCTGGCCTCGCACAGCCATGACGTCCTCCCGCATCCCCTGCCCCTCCCGGTGCCCCAGCCCAGGTCCTCGCACCAAGAGGCCCATCCTGCATCGCGCGTGGAATGTGCAGCACCACCAGCAGCAGCAGCAGCACCACCACCACCACCACCACCACCACCACCATGCGCCGCCAATGCAGCATCTCGACGCCGTCCGTCCCCATCCGAGGTAGGGCTGGTGCCAAACTCTGACTGGCCGAGCAGGGCGGGGGTCCCTGCCCAGCCGTGGACGTGGATGTGGATGTGGATGTGGATGTGGATGTGGGCGCATCTCGATACATACATACTCCGTATGTACATGATCTCGGGCTCCTCCTCCTCCTCCTCCTCCTCCTCCTCCTCCTCCTCCCATCTTGCCCTGTTGCGGCTGTAGCGCGTGGGCGAGAAACTGAACTCGGGGGGCTCCGGCTGAGCAGGCCGTGATTACTAAATCCCGCAGCGCAGCCGTGCCTGTCGCGAGCACATACTCCGTACTCGTCCATACCTGTACATACTCGAACAAACTCGTACGAGTACGGAGGTGTCGACGAGTGCTTGAGCCATCACGGGTCCTCGGGTCCTTCGACGAGCTCTGGAATCCGGGTCGGGCATCTCCTCTAACCCTCCCTCGCGGCGGGTATTCGCGGCTGCCTCAAAGGTGCTCGTCGTGAATCCATCAACATACATACATACATACATACAGCAGAGACAAAGACGGACAGGCGAGGGCCTCGCGAATCTCACCCGCGCAGACAAATCATGCAGGCGGAAGGCATGCACCGGCAGGTCCAGGTCCAGGTCCAGGTCCAGCCCAGACAGAACCCCCATCGTCAGATCCGTGGCCGTCGTCGTGCTCACCCTGCCCACAGCAGCCCGGCCCGCCCTCCATCAAAACCCCCCAATGCCTCATGCACAAACATGGACGGGCCACTCTTCGAAAAGACTGCTGCAGACGCGCTCATCGTCATGTGGCCCGCTCATCCTCTCTTCTTGGGCAGCGCCTTGCTTTTTTTCCGTTTGATTCTTTGCTTTTTGTCTTCTCTTCCCTTATCTTCCTCGTATGTACTCCGTACGTACGAGTCCCGTCCCCCAGCAAAGCCGCGAAGCCCGGCCCATTCCAGCGGATCCATTGATCTCCAAGAGGCATCACTGGACTCGTACCCCATTAGTAGTTCTCCGTTCGGAGTACGGAATACCTGTACACACTCGTACCTGTACTCGTAGGTATGTGATCTGTCGCCGCAGAATGCGTGTGCCGCACAGCTCCCAACAGGCGCAGACACGGCCAGACAAGACGGATCGATGGATGGATGGATCAACGGATCGATGGAGCATCTCGCATCTCCCTCCAGACACGCAGCCCGCCATCAATGACTCACCCCATCCCTCGCGCCCCCAGAGTCGCACATACTCCGTACTCCATACGAGGACATACATACTCCGCGCCTCCGCGCCTCTGCGCCTCCGCACGCCTCCATTCACAGTATGAGCGCCGGCACGAGTATCTATATACTCCGTACGGATACATACTCGTACACTACGGGACTGCGGACCGTCCTGGTCTTGGTCCAACCAGATGACTCGCTCCCTGCACGAATCATCCCATCACTGCGTCATCCCCGCCCTCTAAACTCCAACCTTGGCGTACCGGTAGCAGCAGGTGGTACTCCGTACAGGTAGTATAGGATGATACGAGGACGAACTCCATACCAGTAGCAGCAGCCGTGGATGAGGTCCTCCCCGTCAGCCTTTTCCCCGGCCGAGGTTAAAAGGGGGGGGGGAAGAAAAGAGGAAAAGAACGGAGAAGAAGACTTGCTCGTGGTCGGACGAGACTCGAAATTCCAAAAAAAAAAATCACTGCAAAAAAAAGAACTGATCAGAGTGGGATTCGAACCCACGAGGATTGCTCCACCAGGAATTCCTGTTAAGGTGTCCTTAACCTGGCGCCATAACCGCTCGGCCATCTGACCCGTCGCGCTGCTGTAGCCGCTGATGGTGAGTCGCCCGTAGAAACCAACTATAGAGCTTGGGGACCTGGTCACAAGGAACCAGAATCACCAAGTCTACCCTATAGCACTCCAAATATTGTACCGAGTGCGACTCCAAAGGATTCAATGATATGATCATCAAGGACGCATCTTGATCTTCACATGTGCCAAACCATACAGGTACTCTCTGGAGCGAAACAGCCTCCTGTTATCATGAGACCATGTAGATTAGTACGTTCGCACACTCGCCCCGACAGAAAACCTGCTTGCCGCAGCGCAGGGAGCCCGTCTCCTCGACGATCCTCACCCTCATCAAACCACCCTCATCATCTGCCCCCCGGAAACATGGCTGGCCGAGCACCGCGTCTTCCAAATTGCTTCAATTCGCCCCTTGCCTATATACTCTCTCCCCTTCCCCTTCCCCCGCCGCCGCCGCCGCCGCCGCCGCCGCCGCCCACAACGCCTTGCAACGCCACCGAACCCCGTCCCGTGGCCTGTATGTAGACCTCATCAATCCGTCCTTCCATTCATCATTATCTTACACTCGTGCCCCTTCCCTGCCTTCTCCACTTCATGTGATCGATGCTTGACTTGAATTGCACGGCATGTGTGTGTTTGTTCCCTCATCCCGTCATGTTGAACGGCACAATTGCCTTGTCGATGATGGGATCCCGCCGCGACGTGTGCGTCTTCTCCGTGCCCCATCGCATCCTCCACTCCCTCTCCTGCCGCAGCGCCTTGTCAAACGCCTCCCGGCACTCCGCCGGCAGGAGCTCCTTGACCTCGTCCGACACCGCCCCCAGCCCCCTAAACGGCGCCAGCATGTCCGACGGATCGCACGAGTACGCCGCCGTGGGCGCCCCGCCCGCCGCCGGCGTCTCCAGGTACGTGTCCGCAATGTAAAAGCTGCGCGCCAGCCTCGCCGGCACCGGCGGGAACACCGTGCTCCTCTTGGCCGCCGCCGCCTCCTCCTCCTCCTTTCCCTCTCCCTCTCCCTCTCCCGGCCCCACCTGCTCGATGCGCGCCAGCGTCGGCTGCATGATCGCCGGGTACTGCACGATGTTGGTGTGGACGTCGTAGACCCCCTGGTTGTTGAACTTCCTGATGGCGTTGATCGAGGCATTGAACGCGCTGGCGGCCTGTTAGCCGGGCATGATAAAGTCGGGGGGGCTTGGGCGCTTGGGGAATTGGGGAATACCCCCCTTGGCCTGGAACATACCTTGCTTCTCGCGCGTGCTCCGTGATCCAGTTCACGTCGTTGACGTTGACCCTCCGCTTCTTCATCTCCGTCTTGCCCATCGGGACCGGCGCCGACGGCAGATTGGTGTGGTAGACGGCGCTGGCGCCGTGCCACGCGACGTACTGGTTCTTGTTGTACGGCTCCGCCGGGTTGTAGCGGTCGTCCGGGTCCGCGATCTGGCCCTCGGGGACCCCCTCCGCCCGCGCCTGCGCGACCGCGTAGTCGTCCACGATCCTCCGCCCGCCCACCACGATCCTCGCGCCAAACTCCAAGAACACGGACCGGGCCGTGACGATCCCTATCGACCGGCCCTTGTACGAGTGCGGGATGATCTCCCGCTCAATCATGTCGCGCTTCTCCTCGTCGTCCACGATGATCTTGTACAGCTTCCGGTGCTTCGTGAAGAAGAGGTAGCTGTCCCGGAACCCCACGCACCGCGCCGGCTCCGTCGACAGCATGTACAGCCGGTTGCCCCGCCCCAGCACCGTGAACGTCCTGCACCGGTAGTCCCGCCCGCCCTGCAGCACGCCCATCTTGTCCACCTTGGTCTCGCCCTCGGGGTCCTCGGGGAGCACGCACTCGTCGTCCACAATCTCCGCCACCGTCCCGTCCGCGTCGATCACCTGCTCCGCCTTCGGCACCGCGGGGCCCCCCTTGCGCCCTCCCCGGCCCCTCCACCCTCCCCGGCCCCTCCGCCGCGGCGTGTCCGCCTCCCTCTCCGAGACAGCCACCGTGTTGTCCCAGTCCGGCGGCCGGTTCTTCGGCGGCCGCCCGAGTCGTTTCCTGCGGATCACAGGCTGTGGTGGGGGTGTGGGTTCCTTGGCCGAGGCCTCTGAGAGGTCATCCCCGCCCTCCTCCTCGTCGCCGTCCTTGGCCGCTCCGTCGCCGTTTTCGTTTTCGTTTTCGTTTTCGTTTTCGTTGTCGTCGCCGTTGTCGTCCGACTCCTCCGCCTTCGCATCCACGTCGCCGTCGCCGTCGCCGTCGCCTTCGCCCTCCTCGACATTGTCCGCGGTGCCCTCCGCGCGCTTGGTGTCCTCGTCCGAGGCGTGCATGGCGGCGCCGGCGTCTGCATCAGGCATAGGTTCATCCTCGAGATCATGGTATCCCCTCGGAGTGCTCTCTGTAGATGCAGATCCTCTTGTCAGCCTCACTCGAATGCGCTGTCTCGGCGCCATGGTTTCTTCTTCCGGTTCTGGCTCAGGAATCCCAGACACTAGACACGAAATTTAAACATTTAGATAAGAGAAGAGAAAAGTATGAGAAGAGGAGGAGAGAGATGGAGGGAGACGCGTAGTAGTAGAGAGGGGGAACAGCAGGAAGCAAAAGAGACATGGCCGAGGAAGAATTGGAGGCCTTCCTCGCGTGTCGAGGCTTCCCCGATAGAGGGCATGAAACTCGTCGCCGTGAGGATGAAGCAACGACCTCCCCTTGAAGTCTCGATCGAGCCCACCTACCTAAAGCAGCAGCAGCCTTCCTGGCCGCCGCGCGACCTGATCTCCGGCCCGGCGCCATTTGGGGGGCTCCGAGTCCTCGTCTTGCTCGAGATTGATGCTAGCCCAGCTCAGCAACGGATATGGTGATCGGACCGTGGATCGGGTATGTATGCTGGGGTCTGCGCGTCGTCTGCGCTTCCGCGGGGCGGGGGGGCGCGTGGTCGAGAAAGTCGAAGGCTTCAATCACGAGTCTTGTACCGGTAATGGGATTGGAGATGCTGGATAAGACGTAACGCACGGAGGAGCGATTGGATTGCCTTGAACTTGAACCTGTTTGAAGTGCCTGGCTCGGCCTGGAATTGATTTGATTTCTTCAGCCACGAGGCTGGATGCTGAGCCACAGGGCACGCGTCTGATTGGCTGTCTCTGATGCCCTTGTCGAGGCACATGTGGCGCATGAATCATGACTTTTCGCACTGTATCATCACACTGTACACTGCCCGCTCGCCTCGACGTCGATGCCTCAAGTTCCGCGCTCTTCCTCAACAATGACGCCTTCTTTAAGGCCGTGATCGCATCTCGGTGTCCCCGCGCAAGTCATAACTCATCATTGATCTATCCGTGAGCCCCAGTGACTACCTATTGAATACACGTCGAGCCATGCCCCGAGAAGCGGTTGCTCAACCCCAAGACAGACCCCAACCCAAACTACCAGCTCTCGAACCGTCAAGCGAAAGAAGAAAGAAAAGGGAAAGAAATCCAAATGCATGCAATTGCTTCAGTAAAACCCCGGCTCATCCCCAATCACTAGACCCCAAATGCGTATCGATAGACCCCCCCTTTTTTTCTTCTCCTTTCCTAGCCCGGAATGGGGACTTTTTTTCAGATGGATGATGCTTTGTTCATAGAGTGTCCCAGCCTCCGTTATTGATCTCGGCCTCTAATTTTCTGCTGATCAAGCTTGGCACCCCGTGGCTCAGCACGAGGTTTCGTATCATGTGGTCGTATCTCTTCTGGTTCAGGAAAAGCTGCCGCCCGTGACGAAGCAGATGATCCGTCTCTCCGTATCTGTCAATGTACGGGACCGCCGTGTACGATCCCGACTTGTGGAACAGATAGACGATCGCACACTTGCGGATGTTGAGGAAAATCCCAATGTTCCTCTGGCATCTAGAACACGCAGCGCGTCGCACGTCAGCATTCTCTGTGTCTTCTCCTTGCAGTTGGCCCCCCCCCCCCTCTTCATCTCCCTCTGGTCTCCTCTGATTGCCAGTGACTTACCGTTTCATGTGTTGCTGTGCTCCCCCGACAGGAGATTGGCCGAGTATGTCTGACACCTCCTGTCTCAAACAACACGAGCTCTGGCTGCAGAACAGCTCGCCGCAGAACAAGCAGATGACGGGGTCAACGAGATCGTTACCGGTCGTCGGACACCTGCGCCTCGTGGCCTCCTCGATCAGGGTGTCGTACGTATTCGGCAGCCCGAGGAGCTCGAAGATCCCCGGGTGACTGGGCATCGCAGAGCCCAGGAGATCATAGGGGCTTTGGTTCCAGGCGCCAAAGCGCTTGTTGTGAAGTTCCTGGCGGCTCTGGCTCCAGACGACCTGGTGCTTGATCCACCCGGATACCACCGCCTGCGTGGTGCTCGGCCAGCCGCACGCCGCGCCATTGTCCGTCATGGTGGCGCACATCTCATCGAAAGTCGGCAGCCGCAGGGCTCCCGTCAGGCGGTCCAGCTCGTCCGCGTCAGGGTCCGGGGAGAGATGGCTGTTGAAGTCCACGCCGCGGTTCACGTGCAGCCAGACGACGCACTTCCTCAAGAACGTTAGTGCGTACTTCTTGACGAATGTGTACCACCCCTCCAGCGTGTCGACCCCCGGTTGCTGGAAGCCTTGATTGTCGCCCGCGCTTGGCGCAACCTGGGTAGTGGTGGTGGTGGTGGTGGTCGACGACATCGCCTGGAAGTCCATGCGCTGTTTCGTCACGGCCAAGGCGAAGTCGGCAAAGTTGATCATGGCGGGATCTTGCGTCTGGCGGTTGGCCAGGGTCGTGAGCCACACAGTCGCGGGAATGCTCTCGCCCATGTGGAACACGACCTTGACGAGCTCTGCCAGGTAGCACAGTCGCAGGACGTGCATGATCTCCAGGTCTCGGGCCGCCACCACGCCAAACGTGCACTCGACCAAGAACACAAAGGGATCCGAGCTCAGCAATGCCGGGTAGGCATTCAGGGGCTGGAGCGACCCCGGCGCCTCTGCCTCGAAATACCGCGTCATGAACAGCTGATGGTGCTGCTGCTCGACCTGCTTGTGGAACTCGCCCTCGACGCGAGTCCCGGCGTTCGGGTGTTTGGCCCCAAACGTGATGTAGGAAGAGACGGTCTCGGACAGGACTCGCAGGAAGGTCAGGGCCTGCTCCGGGATCTTCTCGAGCAGGGTCATACCCGGTCGGGCCTCGACGCCACGCTGCTGGATCTCGACCGCGGAGACGGAAAACGCCGCGGCCTGCACGAGCACGTCGCTGGAGTGCAGCTCGTCCCCTATGACATTGTCGGCCGACGTCAGTTTGTTCACGGTCATCGTGTCCTTCAGTCGACGATAAGCTGCCATGAGCTCATCGACAACCTGCTGGTTGGCGCCATTGGCAGATGACGCGGCGACTGGTGTCTCCGAGGACTCGGAGGTAGGCGTCAGGACGCTGCTGACGGTTCCCAAGATGAGTGACCGGACTTCAGCGTCGTCTGCTCCTCGCAAGCCTTCTGCCAAGAGGCCAGACCTGGTAATCGACTCGATCAAGCTTCCGGGGAGACTCGGCGAGAGCATGTTGGGGATGCTTGGCTCGTCGCCCTCTCGGGCTTTGCTACCCCTGAACCAGTAGGCCTGGCCCATTTGCTTCTCCATGAACTCGGCGAACTCCGTCTTCGGTTGCAGGTATCCCGGGTAAGACTCCTCGAACCCCTTCCAGATGATCGGCAAGAATGCATTTCCCAGAGCCTTGCACAACGGGCAGACGAACTCGTTGCGGCGGGTGTTCTCGGGGTGGTGTCGAGCGATCTGGTGATTGTGCCGCCTGTTGATGGCCTCGTAATACTGCTCGAAACAGCTGAAATGCATCATGTGCCCACAGCTGTTCGCCACGGGTCCCGGCCTCGAGAGGTGGGCCTTGAATCCCTTGCCAATGGTCTGGCGCTCGGCAAGGACGATCTCGCCTTGGGCGTTGAGCTTCTCGACCATTTTTCTGTTCTCGCCTGCGATGCCGAAGGGGCGGATATCCTCCGCTGACCGATCCAGGTTGCACGGCGTCTGAGAGGCCTCGCGAACGAGGTCCGGGTCCTGGAAGTCCGTTTGGCGAAGGATGCGGCTCTCGCTCAGCAGCGCAAAGGTACCGTACAGGTGGCGATCGTCGGCTTCCTCCTGGCATAATATGCAGGTCCCCGTAGGAAACTTCCAGTTGTGCTTGCGGTCCTCTGACTGTTCCTGCTCCTCGTCCTCGTCCAGGTCGGAGCCCCAGTCGATCCCTCCCTGGTTCTCGAGGAACGTCTTCTGCTGCTGCTGGAACTGAGCCATGACCTTTGCCTGTCGACTCTGAGCCGCCTTCTTCTTCCTCTCGCGCTCCTCCTCGGCCGAGTTGTTCGACGGAGACGCGGTGCTAATGCGATCTGCCGATATGCCCAAGTTGGTCAACACCGCGACGAAGGTCTGCGGTCGCTTCTGCTTAAGACGCTTCAAGACCACGGCAATCTTCGGGTGGGCCGCCTTGAATCTCTCCTTAGTGGACATCAAGTGCAGTAGGGAGACAATTGTCCGAAAGTTGCTTGCGTCCGACATGAAGTTGCTCCTGGCGTTCTTGGTCAATGCTGTGTTGACAAACGAGGCCTGACCTGAATCGCCTGTCGCCGCATCCTCCGAGGTCTGGTCCTCTTGGATTGCGATGAGGACCAGGTGGAGGACAACCTGCAAGAAAGTCTCGAGCCGCGTGGAAGGCACGGAAGGCGTATACTTGCGCGCCACAAGCGGGTAGAGGAGTGAGTAGTAGATGACCTGGGCGAAGACGCCGGTGCTCGTGACGGCAGCGAGATTCTGGAACAGCCCGGACGGGATCGGGCGATGTTTCGGTTCGAAGACGATCGACTGCAGATCCTGGCCGGTCTTCTTTGCCATCTTCTTGCGATAGGCAATTTCCGACTCTTCGCGCTGGTTCCTGTTGTAATGAGCGATGTAGGGATCGACGTCCTCGATGAACTCTGGCCGCAGCTCAAACGTGCCGACGTCGGACACGCCCTCTGGCGGTTTGTATGTCGTCATCTCATCCAGGACGCGCTGGAAATCTTCCTGCTCTTGGTACCTTTCTGGGAGCTTGAGGCCGATTTCGTTGAAGGAGAGCGGCTTGAAGCAAAGGATGTGCGTGAGGTCTCGGCGCATTGCCAGGATGCGGGGGCTCTCGCCATCTTCCGAGGCAATCAGCGAGGTCCGGTCCGTCAGGAGCACGATCAGGAGATGGATCATGTCCTCGACGACGTCGAGATGCTGCGCATCGTCCTGGGCCTCCGATTTGAGCTCGAAGAGACCCTTGACCCATCCGTCCATCCCAAAGCGGTCGATGATCGAGGCCAGCATCCGGGCGGGATCGCAGACGACCAGGGCGACCTGCAGGAGGAAGATGTCTCGATGGTGGGACACGTCCCTCTGCCCGACGCCACGGTAGGTGCTGGCCTGATGGCGGAGGCTGATGCCGTTGCGCACCCACATGTTCGCTTTGATCTGGGCCAGCCAAGCACAGACCCTGAGCGGGTAGTCGAATGCCGCTATCAGGAAGTCTTCGGCGTTGTAGTGCTTCTTCGGTATCTGCGGCCGACCCATGAGGCTCGGTTTCGCCCTGAGCTCCTGAGAGGTGAAGCTCAGCAGGCTTCGGACGACGGATGCAGGGAGCGACCGTCCGCACTCGATGAGCCACGAGAGGGTGTAGTGCAGCGCATGGTGGAAACTGATCGAGTCCTTCTCGACAACGAACTTGACAACGTCGTAGGATGCTCCCTGGGCATCAAACTCGAAATCGCCGAGCGTCTTGAATCGCACTTCTTCCTTGATCTCCCCGCCCTTGAACCGATGGCGCTCCGCCCCGATCGAGTTGATGATGACAGCCTTTGCCGCAGTCCGAATGGCCAACTGCAGATATTGAGTCTCATCGGCGGGGCAGTCGCGGAAGGCTTCCGCCAAGTTCTTGGCCTGAAGATTGATTTGCCGCGTGACCAAAGAGGCCGTTATCCACGAGTCAGCTTCGTACTCGACGTGCTCGATAACGGCCCTGACGTTGGGACCGATACCCTGGTGAAGCTTGAGGACGTCCAAGAACTGCATCAGATATCGAGGCTCGGACCTGAGCCGCTCCTGTACGTGCTGCGAGCCGAAGAGATATTTCACGTCGAGGTAGAAATGATTCATGCGCCGGTTCGTAACCGACCCGCTGTCGAATGCGAGGACAGCATCCGGCGAGACATCCCAGGGATGGCCGACTTGTCGAGTCGTCAGGAACGTGTAGAGTATGGCGAAGAGGCTGCTGAGGAAGTTGCCTCTCTCGACAACCTCGGCCGTGATCGAGGGCGTCGTCAGCATCTGGAGGGAGAGATTGATGATGGAATGATCCGGTTCCCGATCGCCGACGAGGTAAAGCTGGGCGAGGACGGTGTATAGACTGGAGAAACGCAGAGACAGTACCCGCTTGAACTCGGGGACCGACACAACGGTGGAGATGTACAGCGCTCTCAGATCATTCCTCACCTTCTTCCACATCCTCAGGTCAAACAGGAGAAGCCAGTCCAGGCGGACCCTCTGGAAGACGTCCTCGGACGGCGGAACGTTTTCTCGCTGGGTGTAGACGGCGGGCGTCTCGATCCAGTATCTACCTGGTCTCGGCTCCATCTTCTCCCTCTTTCCCGGCGTCTTCGGGATATCGATGTTGGCCTTCGCGTAGACACTTTGCGCGATCAGGGGCTCGGCGGCGTCCGAATCCGACGGCGTCCCCTCTCGGTCGCGGTTTGCTGGTCGAGATTGAGTCGGGGCCGGCGGCGGAGGAGGCGGAGGGTATCCGGCCATTGTTGCCTCATCCTCTTCCAGCGATTCGGATACCACCCAGCTCATGCCCAAGTCGGGGGGGGCCTCACCCCTAGCGTCGACCATGAGAACATCATCGTCCCCGTCGCCGGATGCGGACCCTGACTCGTTGCCATCGTCATGCTCATCCATATCGGCGTCGTCGTCGTCATTCTCGCCGCCGTCACCGCCGCCGTCGTCGTCATCGTCGTCCCCGACCCCGAATCCGATGACGCCGCCTGCGCCATTTGCGGCCTGGAGAGCCAATATGAAGTTGGCATTGACGCTGCGCAAGCGTGTGCGGGCTTCGATGGCCTGTTCGTTCTCGTCCTCGTCGTCGATCACGCCCGACGTGTGGGTGGCTGAGCTCCCTTGTCGCCATGGCTTCATGACTTCCTCGCAGACCGTCTGGCGGAGGATGCGATTGTCGTGCCCGACGGAGCAGCCGGATATGTCGCTGAGCCATTCGACCAGCGTGCCGCACATCTGTTCGCGAAATGTGTCCCTGGCCGATCGGATGGTGACGGTGACTCTAATCGACTCCATCGTCCGTGCCATCTGGATGAGCCTGTCCACGTCCTGCAGCGAGATCAGAAGACTCCGCCCCACATCATCGGTTTCCCAAGCGTTCTTGGCGGCGGCGTCGGGGCTCTTCCTACAGGCGCGAGCGACCTGGTCTTGGACCTCGTTGACGGTGTGCTTCTCGTCGTTCCACAGGATGAGGTCGAACCGGTTGCATGGGTCGGTGTTGAGCCCGTAGTAGGCAGACGACAGGCGGGACGTCTCCTCGTCCTTGAGAATGGATTGCTTCGTCTTGTTCTCGCGCAGCTGCTCGGGGGAACAGGAAATGACGTCGCATATATAGTCAAAGACCCGGCCGATGGTCATCTGGATGCTGGTGACGAGGTCCTCGGGTAACAGGGGCCCTACCTTGCCCTTGCCCTTGGTCTCCTGGGTATGGAGGTGGCTGTCGGAGTGGATGGTGCAGAACATCGGGGTCTTCCAGGCCTCGTCGTCGCCGCAGTCGCAGCAGCCGCTGTTGCCGACGGAGATGGAGATGCGGACGTGGTGGTCCGTATGGTCCGTCGCTTCGTAGCACCGGCTGCAGAGGCAGCAGGTGTCGTCGGTGCCGCACGTCCTGCACATGTAGGAAGCCTCGCCGGGCTTGAAGATGTGACCGCATCTCTTGCCACGTGCCGCCTCTGTGTACTCGGCACCCCCCACGGCGCCCTGCGCGTCGGCCAGCTTGAGGGCATCGGAGGGCTTCCCTTCTGGAAACAGGAGGCGCATGTAATCCTCGTTACCGCCGGCGAGAGACCAGAAGAGGCTGCTGAGGAGTTCTCGAGCCGCGTCCGGGGTGTATTTGTAGTTGAATCGGGAAGGCAGCTCCGCCAGAAGCTGGCAGAGCTGCTGCTCTTGGGTCGAAAGTGGCTTCTCCATTTCTGTTCATGTCATGGTGCCGCGGGCGACCACTCGAGGGAGCCGGACGAGATCGCAAGGACCTGAGTGCGGGTTCGTGCGCGGCGGTGTTGAGCTGTCGACTTCTGGGTGTTGTGGGAATGTATGT
The DNA here is from genome assembly GCA_003055145.1 of Escovopsis weberi. Taxonomy (NCBI): domain Eukaryota; kingdom Fungi; phylum Ascomycota; class Sordariomycetes; order Hypocreales; family Hypocreaceae; genus Escovopsis; species Escovopsis weberi. Next base: position 892,541 of record NIGB01000002.1, on the reverse strand, counting down.
GCCTTGCCGTAGTATCTATGCGGCGAATTTGCCCAGGTCAAGAGGAGGGAGATTGTCGATGAAGGTGCCTTCTCGTCGAGCTGTCTCTTTAGTCGGTCGGCCGCGCGCTGAGAGAGAGAGAGAGAAAAAAGTCAGTGACGAGGGCGAGCTGTGGAGGAGATGAGAATCAAAGGCTGCACTGCACAAACAGGTGAGGGATGATTCAAGGGCGGTTGTGGTCGTGGTTGGAGTCCGAGGTGCTGCGATGTGTGGGAGAGGATCAATGCTCAAAGCTTGGAACCGGCAGCTGCAGCCTGCAGGCGACCAGGAGACGTAGCGCTGGATGAAATGTTGTGACCGTGCCGTATGTGCGAAGTCCGAGAGTACTCTGATGATGATGCTCGCAGCACCACGAGGCTGTAGTTCTTGGTTGAGGTTGCTCGCGTGGATGAGGATGATGATCGCTGCACGGGCATTCGCAAGCTCCAGGGTTGAATTGATTGCTTGATGCTTCCGTTCTTTTTGCCCCTCGCCATACATACATGGAGGAGACGGACAGACCGACGTCAGACATAATAGTCGAGTTGACCGCAATCAACATGTGCGTCTTCTAGGGTAGGCACATGGACCTCAAGTGCAGCACGTCCGACTTCCATGCCTACCCTAGACATGGCACATTTAAGCCCGAGCGACTCCAGCCAGCCTCAGACATACCTACTACTAAGTATGAGTGAACGAATTGATGATTGAATCAGGAGGGCCTCAAGCTGGTGACAGTCATTGCAATATACTATATTGACAGGAGGAGGTATCAATCGACAGACAGGAGGGCATCAGATGTCGTGAACGTGGCAATTGGGCATCCACATCACACCCTCATCGAGCTGATTTCCAAGCCAGACCCTGTGTGCACGACACGCTGGAAGCTGATTCTATTTCCCCGAGAATTCATATACTTTTACAGACCCTTCCCACGTCGAAATGCCGGTATGCAGCCCGCTCCCAAATATCGCGCCCCGTCTACTCGTCGTCCTCCTCCTCGCTCTCGATGTACTTGTGTCGGATATCCTTCCATTGCCGCTGCGCCATCACCCGGTCAGCCAGTCCGCCCAGTCCCGCAAGGTGCTCCAAGTTGCTCATCCATGTCCACTTACGCCTCGGTTCATGTTGTCCCACAGCCTGTTCATGCCGTTGTTGAAGCCCCTGCAGGAACAAGCCCGTTAGTCTCATGTCCGCCGCTCCTCACCCTTCTTCCCCTTCTTTCCCTCCCCCCCTTTTGCTCCTCCTCCAACCCAGGGATGCCGGGATCCGAACTTACACTTCAAACGCAAAGCCCGCGCCAAAGACCGTGGCCAGCATGGTAAAGTTCCTCTTGAACAGAGAGCTATAGACACCATCAACTCGTCAGCACGCTCGCGCTCGTCCGGGCTGGGTCGCACATTGCTTCGCATCGTCATCGAGTCCCGTAGGCGGAGGGAGGCGACTTGCCTGTAGATGGTTTGGGCGAGAGACTATGAGGAACAAAAAAAGGCGCGGGTCAGTCCATCTGCTGTTCGAGCATTCTCTCGGGGAAGAGAGGGGTGGATATCAAGCTTGAGAGGTGCGACAAGGGAGCGTACCATGGTGCCGGCTGCGTAATTGATCGATGGCTCTTGAAGGGTCCGAGGGATTTGCTCGAGCGACGGTGACAGACCGTATCGGAGGGCGTCGGGGCGGGTCGTGGGGAGGCTTGCGTTGACGGATCTTGAGGTTTGGAGAGCGCCGGCATGGAAATTCGTGAAGTTGCAAATGCGCATGTAAGCAATCCTGATTGGCCCGCGGCGACGGTTCCTCGGCTCCGCTTTTCCGTCCCGATGGAGTGAGTGGAATAGGTAAGTACTAAGCCGGTCTCAATCGTTTAGACGCATATACCACCTATATGCATATACCCGATCGATGCATAACCTGATTGTTGATGCATTAGTGCATTCCCCTGTCTTCCAGTCCATAAGTGGATGTCTTCAATAGGAGCCAGACATTCTTCATCAACCAAGATCTTGCTTGATGATCGCGCATTTTGGGATGACTACCAGATATAGACATCATGATTCCCCAGAATGCAACTCGCAACATTATGTCCCAAGTCTCTAACCGTGACTGTCTCCTCCGCATCACCGTCAAAATCGGCCTTGACATCAAACCTCCTGCTCTTCCACGCGAGCTTCACGAGTCTTTTTCGTCGTGGTTGTGGTTGTGGTTGTGGTGGTGGTGACATTCATCTTCCTCTTAGCACTGACCTTGAGACGCTGCATCGTGGCCTGGAAACCGACCTGCTGCTGGACCCGCGGCCCACGGAGTGAGCTCATAGTCCTCAACGGGATTTGCGCAAAGTCATCATCTTCCCCATCCCCTCCACCATCTGCGTTGGGAGCGGCCTCTTGAGGTGCCCATTTCCTGCTGATGAAGTTGGGGACGCAGCCAGACAGCCAGGCGTCCGGGACAAGCCTGATCAGGGCTCCCCACGGGATGGATATGGCCCCGAGCCCTATCGAGAGGCCCCATTCCTTCCCGTTCAGGGGCGTGATCTTGAACGCCTCGTCTCCGACGAAGATTATGAGCACCTGACCGCCAACCATGATCAGATTAGTGATGATAAAGAAGAAGTTCTTGTGAATATCTTCCAAGATGTTCAGCTTGTTGTCGAGCCGGCGGTTGCTGAGGGAAATCGATGTTAGTTAATTTGGGGGCCAGGCAAGGATCAGATCATTGTGGCGCAAGGGTTCACCTACTTGAGCTCATTGAATAATTGAAGCCACACAAAAGTGTTGAACACAAGCGTGCTCAGCCGCTTCGCGTCGTGGGCCGTATGGCCGTAGCCCAAGAGAGATCTTCCGGCAAAGTGCAGGACGAGCGTGATGGCGAGTTGGCAGATAGCCTGCCCGATGATCATCTTGGCCATTCGAGGCGTGATGAGGGGCGCGGATTTCCTGTCCGGTTTCCTGTCGAGGATGCTTCGGGCGGGGGCATCCGTGGCGAGGGCGAGTGCCGCGAAGGTGTCCATGATGAGGTTGATCCAGAGGAGCTGCACCGCATTCAAGACCGGCTTCTCTTCGCTGCTGGCTATGGCCGAGACAAAGGTCAACACGACGGCCGTCACGTTAACCGTGAGCTGGAACTGCAGAAACTTCCTGACCGAATCGTTCACGGCTCTCCCCCACATGATGCCCTTGACGATGGAGGAGAAATTGTCATCAAGCAGGATGATGGACGACGCCTCTTTCGCGACGTCGGTGCCGGCGATGCCCATGGAGAAGCCGATATCCGCCAATTCCAACGCGGGCGCGTCATTGGTGCCGTCTCCGGTCACGGCGACTGTTTCCCCGAGATCTTTCAGGACCTGAACAAGAATCCTTTTATCATCGGGACTCGACCGCGCCAGGACCTGAAGCTTCTGAACCGTCTGCCGAAGCTCGTCTTTCGGCAGCCTTCTGAAGTCCGGGCCTTCCATTGCGATCCCTCCCTCATCTGGTTTGTATATGCCGCATTCGGCGGCGATCGCTTTTGCCGTCTTGATGTTGTCCCCCGTCACCATCCTGGCGACGATGCCCGCGCGACGACAGTCATCGATAGCGCCGACGACAGTCGGTCTCAGGGGATCTTTGATTCCGTATATCGCGATGAGCGTCATGGATCGATGGACCTTGTCAAAGTCGGCGAGCCTCGGATCTTTGTCGGATTTGGCATCTTCCGGGGGCCACGACTTGAAGTCTCGATAGGACGACCCGATTGTCCGCAGACTTGACTTGGCATAAGAGTCGATGGTCGCGTCAAGCCTTTCCCGATCGGCCATCAAGATGGGATTTGCGAAAATGCCGGCCTGAGACCTGACTTCCACGATGTTTGTGCATCTGTGGACCAAAATTTCTGAGGCACCCTTGACGAATGCCCGAAAACTGCCGTTGGAAAGCTTGATGACGACGGCGCTGTACTTGTTCTTGCTGTCAAAGGGCACAACTTGGACAACGTCGGCCGAGGATCTCAGCTCCTGGGCAGGACAGCCACCCAGGAAGTCTCTGCACAGGGTGAGCAGCGCCACCTCCGTCTTCGAGCCGATGAAAGTGTCCTTGCCATCCTGAGTTCCTTCGAACGCCGTCGAGTTGAGCAAATTGGAAGCAAGCAGTAGGTCTCTGACGTCCGAGCTGATAGAGAAGGCAAGCTCGGCGATGCTCCTCGTTTGGAACTCGCTGTTGTCTCCCTCGGCTCTTTCACTCGTCGAAGGCAACTCTGATTCAACAAAGCCGAGGTTCCTGCCAACTATGGCGTTGACCACGGTCATCTTGTTCTGCGTGAGGGTTCCTGTCTTGTCAGAACAAATCGTCGTGGCGTTTCCCATGGTCTCGCAAGACCTCAAGACTCGGACCAAGTTGTTGTCGCGAAGCATCTTGACCGTGGCAAAGCTCAGCGCTAGAGTGACGGCAAGCGGCAGACCCTCGGGGACGGCGACGACGATGACGGTCACTGAAACAATGAAGATGTTGAGGAATTCTTGCCCCTTCTCCGAAGGCGATGCATGATTCGAAGGGAGCTGAACGCAGAATTTGATGAAGAGAACGAGGAAAAGGAGCAGGGCCGAGGCAGACCCGATCTTGGCGATCCAGTCGGCCAACGTGTTCAGCTTGTTCTGCAGCGGGGTAGGCTCTTGTTCTTTCTGCAATTCCGTGGTGATTCGGCCATAGGTTGAGTTCACGCCCACCGCAGTGACGAGGAAAGTGCCGTGTCCTTCGCTGACCTTACTTCCGGAGAGGATGAAAGGATCCAGCTTTTCGACGTCATCTTCACTCTTCGCGCTCTGAACAGCCGCGAGGACCTTGGCGGCGGGCGTCTTGCGCAAAAGGTCAGATTCTCCGGTGGCAGATGACTCGTCGCATCGAACCTCGTTGCCGTCGATGAAGATGCCGTCCACGGGGACAATGTCGCCGGTATTCAAATGCATCACATCCCCAACCATGACGTCGAAGACGGATATTTCTTGTGAGCGGCCTGACCGGACCACATTGACCATCTGTTCGCCTTGCCTCTTGTTGAGCCGACTGAACTGACGCTGCATATTCCAGTCATTGAGACTCCCAACGAGGACAACGATGCTGCGAGAGAAGATGATGATCAGCAGGGGTATGTATGGAGTGGCCAAAGGCCGGTTCATAAATTACACTCACACGATGGCGACGATGATGGCGACGCCCTCCACCCATTCCACCTTCGGCTCCCCGGGCTCGTGCTTCGTTCCAAAAGTCTGATACAGCCCGAGTGCAAGAGATACCACGGCGGCAATGGTGAGAAGAATCAAGACCCTGTCGTTGTATGCCCTCCATACGATCTTGAGCAGCGACATCTGCTTCTTTTCGGGGAGGCGGTTATCGCGAAAGACCCTCTGGCGATCGGCAAAGGCGCCCGTCGGGTTTGGTTCAGGGGGAGGCGGGATATAGATGCCAGCTCTGGCGACGGATTTGGGGATGCAGTCTCCGGCGGCCCCGAACTGTGGTATATCCTCAGGGACGATCTTGTGGAAGTCGATCTTACCGTCGAGGACCGTCTCGTCCATGCTGAGTCCAGATTTGATGTCCGTCCGCAGCCCCTTCTCCAGGCCGGGCAGGCCCCCGAGCGCGCAGAAAGCATCCAGGCTCTTTGGATTCAAGAGCTTGGAGAGGTGTCCGGGGACGAAGGCGAACTTGTTGTCCTCCACCATGAACATGTCCCAGGTCCCGGGGTCAGGGGTCAGGGCGATGAAGGTGTTGACAATGAGGCCCTGCCCCCCTCCATCGTGATCCTTCTTTTCTGGTTCGGACATGTCCATCGACCTGTATGGTCAGAGTAGCTCAAGACGACACCAACAGGTCGCGTGCAGAGTCCCTTCAATGGCGTGTAATGGGTCGAAAGAAGACGGCGGGGTGCTCGAGCTTATAAAGACTCAGTCAGTACTTGGAGGGTATGCTCCGAGGCTGCGGGTTGGCCGTGTGCATGTGGCCACCTACCTTCAATGCCTGTCTCTCTTCACAATTGCTTCTCCGTGAAGGGCAGACGACATCCGGCGCGAGTCTCTGCCGAGCTGTGCGTGCTCATGTGCGTGTGTGGCCGTCGAGCAGAGGAGGTCGAGCAGAGGAGGTCGAGCAGAGGAGGTCGAGTTGGATCGCGTCGGGCACGTGAAAGGGCAGCAGGGCAGTCGCTCGGGCTGGACCTTCCGTGAGAGCTTTCCCACCATCTTCAGCTCGACTTCCAACTTCCAACTTCCAACGATCACGATGCGCAGCCACGACGCGGAGGCATCAACCAGCCCATGGGTGGACAGAGACAAGAGAGCAGACGAGGCGCCACGGCGCACAGGGGCCGACAGAGGCAGATCCAATCAGGGGAGGGGCAGCTCAATCTCGAATCATGCGGCGCCCTGGAGGAGCAAGATTGGATGACGGTGGATGTCTCTGCGTGCGACCCGCGTCGTCACACCCCGTTGCTACGCACCTACATGCTGCTTCATTAGCCGTCGAGTCGACATCGCATCATGCAACCTTGTGCGACATCCGGTCCCTGGAACTCCGTGGTTGTGCTGGTGCCATCCATGCTTCATGCTTTTCGAGAGAGCGAGAGGACAGAGGAGGAGGAGCAGCAGCAGCAGCAGCAGCAACCTTTCAGTGTCTCAGTGTTGACAACTTTCAGGAGCTGTGAATGAGACCTTTCGGCTGACCTGGATCAGTCGGGCTCGAGGCAGAGGTAGTGGGAAGATCTGTATGCAAGGCGCTCTCCGAGGCCCATGATGCCTTCTTGTTCTCCAAGCTCACACTTCCTATCCGGGGACATCTATGAATGCCCAATGCAAGAACGATCCGTGTCCGGGCCTCTTGGACGCCGTGATATCTCCTTGAATAAACGTGTTCAATTCTGGCGAGATCCAGTCTTTGAGCTCCTGATGAGGACGATCCCACTCGTTCATGGACACGTCTCCGATATCAGCACTGCCATCTCGAGATTCTGATTCAGCTCCTCAGCCCTGGACAATGCCCATCATGTACGGAGATGCTCTCGGGGCCTGCGATGAGCGATTCGAGGCATCACGCTTCGCCAGCGCAGACTCAATCTGTCTCAGCCAAGCTGCAACGTGAAGCACGATGAACGCGAGGTCCGAGCCCAACACGCATGGAGAGAAACATCGAGCCACGATCATGACGTGGAGGGCGTGGATCCGGCGAGAACTAGACCCAGGTCTGGTGTTCGGTTTGCGATTGAAGAAGAGGTTCGAGATAGAATCGTTCTCAAGGTATCAACCGATCAATTAATTCATTCAATTCATTGCTGGCACTCGATATCTCCAATTCGAGGTCTCGATGGCTGCTCGTCGTGCTCCATATCTTGGGGTACCTTGGCTGAGCGCTATAGAAGCGTGCTTCTGCATGTATCTCAAGATAGCGCCGCCGACACCCCGCTAACGCCCACAAACTTTCAGCGCTTGAGGTCGCTACGGCAGGGCTGAAGGCCCTGAACCGACAGGCTGAGGCCAGAGCCTCTCAGCTCCATGAGTCGCCCATTGATGGATCAATCAATTGATCAACCCATTTGATTGATCGATCGACGACTTTTGGAGTTCCTGGATTCGCCCAAGGTGCGCAGCTCGAGCAGAGTTCAAGCGTTCATCACCCATCTCCATCAAGCATTTTATCTGGGCAATCCGTCGAGCAGCCCCGCGATCTGCCGGTCCTGATTCCATCCTCGTGGGGCGAAGAGGTTGTGCTGGCGCAGCCAAGACGACTCCCGTCTCGTTGAGCCCCTCTCTCTGCCGGCACCTTGTCTCACTGCTAGAGGGCTCGGCCGAAGTCGAGTTCATTGAAGTTGGTGACGATCGACCGATCTGCGAGTTCGGAGTTGGAGTGTGCGCAGTACATACGCAGTACGCCCGATCTCGAAGTACTGTGCAGATAATCCCGGCCCCTCCTCCTGCTGGCCTCCACCGGATCCCAGTGGTCGGCCATCCTCTCGAACCTCATCGCAAACCCCTCCGTCGGCCGAGATGGCTTCATCGGCTACCAATTCCGGCATCATCACAGACGAGACCAGCGGCGAGCGTCATATCCCCGAGTCTGTCCGCGCCGACGGCAGCAAGCGCAAGGCAATTAAGATCAGGCCGGGGTACCGGCCCCCCGAAGATGTCGAGGTGTACAAGAACCGGCCGGCCGAGGCCTTCCGCGAGCGCGGCAAGCGGATAGGCATCCCCGGCGCGGCCGGCCTCCAGGACGAGGCCCAAGACCAGGCGTCGGCCTCGGCCTCGAGCAACAAGAACGCAAAGCGGCGCGAGGCCCGCAAGAAGGCCAAGGCGGCCGCAACAGAGGAGGAAACAAAGCATGACTCGTCGACACAACACCAACAAGAACCCAAAGACAAGCAGCAGCAAGACCAGTCCCAGACCAAGGCCGCCGAGGCCGCCGACCCGGAGGTCGATCGGGAGAAGAAGGCCAGGAATCTCAAGAAGAAGCTGAAGCAAGCCAGGGAGCTCAAGATGAAGAAGGACGGCGGCGAGGGTCTGCTGCCCGAGCAGATCGCCAAGGTCATCAAGATCAACGAGCTCATCCGGGAGCTGGAGGCCTTGGGGTTCGGTCCGGACGGGGAACCCAAGGACCAAGCTGACGAGACATTGAAGGAGAATGGCGAGGAAGAGAAATGATGTGTGGTGATGCTCTCCTGTGCGCATCTTCAGCGCATTGCGCGCTGCGCCAAGACGACACGCTTCCTGTTGCGACGCATGGGACGGCCGCTGCCTCGATCTGCGATTCCGATACCTCGCCCTCTGACATCCTTTGGAACAAAAGCGGCGTTATTTTTGGAGAAAGACGACACAGCCTTGAGGAAATAGATGACGGCATGACAACCTTCGGGGGTTGAATCAGGGGCAGTCTGAGCGGGAGACCGGCCACTCTGGCTACGAAGCGTTGTCTCTTCGGTGTGTACAAGCTGTACTCCGTACACGTTCCGCGCTTCATCGTTGAGCGAAACATACTTGTATGATCTTGAAGGGAGGAATCTTTGCATTGTACTACTTAGCTGTATCGAGAGATGATTTATATCAACTCCAGAACATATCTCCTGGCAAGCATAAGCGGGCTTCCCTCGGGCGTCTTGGCACCTGGAGTCGGCGAGAGACATCAATTGCGTGACACCATACTGTGACTTGACAGACCTTGAGATCCTCATCTATCAGGAAATATGGACCGCTTTGGTACTAGAGATCGATTTCATCATCAACATCTCACGATCGCTGATCCCTTTGAAAAGCCAGAAATGGCATAGAATGGTGACGGGCATGGAGGCGCGACTCGTCCAGATCGCAAGGTACCTGCGTAGTCGCAGTAAACATGCGGCCAGCCAAGTACAGCAATATCTCCGACTTTCTGCCGTGGGGCCCGGATGACGACCAGATGCCGGTACATGCAGCTCAAGGCTCCAGTTGCGTGAGGTAAGCCTCTCGAGGTCCGGCCTGGAGCAACGTCCGGCAAGCAAACACATACCACGCACGAGTCCGAGCTATCGCCTCTTTGCATCGCGATCGATCCTCCCCGCCTTCAATTGCATTCACGAGACAAATCCGCAATCCGGCTTCCACCGAATCGCGAAATCGAAGAAGCAGCTAGAGATTTCTGCATCGCCGCGACTCCCTTCCCACCACACCTCCCCCGACCACGCAGCCATGACGCCCGAGGAAGAGCGCCAGGCCGCCCTCAACTCGTACAGGGCCAAGCTCATCGAGTCCCGCGAATGGGAGGCGAAGCTCAAGAACCTGCGATTAGAGATCAAGGACCTCCAGAAGGAGTACGACCGGACCGAGGACAACATCAAGGCGCTGCAGAGCGTCGGGCAGATCATTGGTGAAGTGCTGAAGCAGCTCGACGACGAGAGATGTAAGCGCGTGTCAGCCCACTGAAACGAAAGGAAGAAGGGAGGGAAATCATGCCGGTGCCCATGCCGGGGGCACCGGTCCGAGAAACAAGAAGTTTGCTGTGGTATCTTGAAGCTCTGTGCTGATGCGGGGCCGTGCCGTCCGTTGCAGTCATCGTCAAGGCGTCGTCAGGTCCTCGATATGTCGTCGGCTGCAGATCCAAGGTCGACAAGACGAAGCTGAAACAGGGCACCCGCGTTGCCCTCGACATGACCACGCTCACGATCATGCGCATGCTCCCGCGGGAGGTCGACCCGCTGGTTTACAACATGTCGCTGGAGGACCCCGGGCAGGTCAGCTTCGCCGGGATCGGAGGCCTCAACGACCAGATCCGAGAGCTCAGAGAAGTCATCGAGCTTCCCCTCAAAAACCCGGAGCTGTTCCTCAGAGTCGGCATCAAGCCCCCCAAGGGCGTCTTGCTGTACGGGCCTCCCGGAACGGGCAAGACGCTCCTGGCCAGGGCGGTGGCAAGCAGTCTCGAGACCAACTTCCTCAAAGGTGGGTAGGCATGAAATATTTTATATTCTTGGGATGCTCGAGGCGACAAGGTGGAGGGGGAGAGGGGAAGAGGGAAAATGAGGGGGCACGCCATGCTGACGCCTGTTTAGTTGTCTCATCGGCGATCGTCGACAAGTACATCGGAGAGTCGGCGAGGTTAATTCGAGAAATGTTCGGATACGCCAAGGAGCACGAGCCATGCATCATCTTCATGGACGAGATCGACGCCATCGGCGGGCGGCGATTCTCCGAGGGAACGAGCGCCGACCGCGAGATCCAGAGAACGCTCATGGAGCTGCTGAACCAGCTCGACGGCTTCGACTACCTCGGCAAGACAAAGATCATCATGGCCACCAACAGACCCGACACGCTCGATCCCGCGCTGCTGCGTGCGGGCCGTCTCGACCGCAAGATCGAAATCCCGCTCCCCAACGAGGTCGGCCGCCTCGAGATCCTCAAGATCCACGCCTCCAGCGTGGTCATCGACGGAGACATCGACTTCGAGAGCGTGGTCAAGATGAGCGACGGGCTCAACGGCGCCGACTTGAGAAACGTGGTCACCGAGGCGTAAGTCCCATGGAGCCCCTCACCTACTGTCATAGAATGCCCCCCTTACCCCCACACTCTGTTCAACGATGGCACGATTCACTGACGCTCTGGACCAGTGGTTTGTGCGCGATCAAGGACTACCGAGACTCGGTGAATCAGGATGATTTCAACAGGGCAGTGCGCAAGGTGATGGAGGCGAAGAAATTGGAGGGCAAGCTCGAGTACCAGAAACTGTAGTCTCAAGGGTACATAAGTTGTAGTAATTGCAGTGGGATGGCCGACGAGACAAGGCTCTCTGCCTGGATGCTCCAAGAGAGAGAGAGAGAGAGAGAGAGAACTGAGAGCCACGAATTCACGAGTCATCATTTTGCTCAGGCTGTTGCATCAAGCCCGATGATTGTTTGGTTGGGGGGGGGGGGGGGGGGG
>NIGB01000002.1:851259-870614 GCA_003055145.1 Escovopsis weberi | reverse complement strand
GGGGGGGGGGGGGGGGGGGCACGAACAGCGTGCTTCTGATGAATGTTTCGGTAGCGTGAATGAGGAACCACACTTCTATTTGAACCTGATCGATATGCCTCAGCCTAAGAGAGCCCCTGAAGTCTACAGCTGTGAACAAAACAAGATGGAAAATCACGCCGTCTGCTTTTCTCTCTGCTCTTCCGGCTGCTCTTCAGTCTGCTTGCTCATCTCCACCCTCTGCTCCTCATAGGGCATCACTTCCAAGACAACCTCGCCGCCGCCATCGAACCACTTGGCCCCCGTCTTCTTGAGCAGCCGGTGGCTCGCCAGGTACAGCAGCAGGTACGTGTGCTCGACGACGTGGCCCCAGCAGTAGAGCCGTATCCAGGCGTGCGGCGCCTCGTCGCGCCTGCACCAGACGCCCCAGCCCGCGAGCCCGCTGCGGACGTAGTCGGCGAGGAAGCGCCACGCCTCGGCGCGGGCGGCGCGCGGCCACGCCGCGCAGTCTGCGAGCCAGTAGCCCCGCTCAAGGGGCTCGGGCGGGGAGCGGGCCCAGCGCGGGCGGAAGCGCGAGGACAGGTCGTGCGTCAGCTGGGCGAGCTTGGCGGAGACGAGGTCCGCGGGGGCCAGGGCGGCGGTGCCCGGCGGGGGCGAGGGGGAGCGGATCTCGAGGGCGTGGTCTGCGGCTTGTTGGGGGGGCGCTCGTCCTCCTGCGGGTTCGGGGGGTCCGCCTGCGGGTGCGGGGGGCGGGAGCGGGATGAGAGGGACGGCGGGCCCGGCGTCGCTAGTGCTGCGGACGAGGGGCGGGGGGCTCGGCCTGGGCCTGGGCCGTTTCGGGGCCGGGGGTGCGGACTCGGCTCTGTGCGGGAAACTGTCGGAGACGTGGGTGGCGTGGCTGCTGCTGCTGCTGCTGCTGCTGCTGCTGCTGCTGCTGCTGCTGATGCTGGAGGAGAGGCGGGTCCTCTCGATGACGGACTGGTCGTAGGCCTCGAATGCTTTGCGCTTGCGCTGCGGGGCGCCGCCGGGCAGCGACGGCGTGACGGGGACGAGGATCTCGGCGGCGGCGGCGGCGTTTGTGGTGCCGCTGCCGCTGCCGTTGCCCGGCCGGCCCTGCGAGTCAGGGACGGGGATGGAGGACGGCACCTGGACACCCCCCGGCGGAGGAGCGGCGGCCGGGGCTCGCGCCGCGGGGCTGGCGGGGCGCTGCGAGGGCGGGGATTGGGCGTCGTCGGCCTCTTGCGGGGCGAAGGGGAGGAAGCATTGCTCGAGCGCTGCGGCGCGGGACGAGGCGACGAGCCTCGCGTCGGGCAAGGGGTACGAGTCGCTGATGTGGCTGGGCGGCGTGTGCCACGGGCTTGCCGGGACCGGCGGCGGCGGCGGCGTGGGTGCGGGCGCGGGCGACGGCGCGGGAGATCCGAGTGCGCCGGGGCCGTCGTCTCGGGCGCGGAACGAGCCGTGGTTCCCCGTGGCGCCGTCGAAGCTGAGCTCCTGGGATTCCGGGACGAGGTCCACGGGAGCAGCCTGGCTTCCCGCCGAGCCGGGGGGGGCTCGCTGCTCTGCCGCTGGCGTGTCGCGGGCGTCTAGACCGTGGCGGCGGTCTCGGGGCGACGAGATGCCGGTTCGGCTGTCAGGCCGGAAGGCGAGGTAGGCCTGGGCGAGCTGGCGGTATCGAGCGTCGTCGGCGGCGTTGCTGGGGGCCGCGATGTGGACCAGGATCTCGACGTCTCGGTGGACATGGGGGGGCGGCCTAGCCATCTGGGTCTTGCGTGTCGCTCAGACCGAGGAGGACATGGACCATGGCGAGGAGGGTACGAGTAGTAGGCTACCTCTTAGAGTGCTGTGAGGTGGTGAGCTTCTTGTTTCGCGGGATTGGGGATGGGCGGCGTGAGTCGGTAGGTGAAGGGATTAATTGATTGTCGAAGAGGAAAGGAAAGGAATTCATCAACTTAGTATTTCTGTATCCTTCCTGCGAGGTCCAGCCCCGATATGGATTGGACGAACGGCGCCATCGATGGGCACCTCGGGTCTGTCGGGTGTGTGACAGAGAAGAGGTCGAGGCAATCGTGCTGTATGTAAAGTGGCGTTGACGTGGGTTCGACTTGGAGTCACGATACTCGGTAGCTGAAATTGATCAATCGCTTCTACGGATTACGGAGAGTAGCACCTCAACTTTTGCTTGACCTCAATACAGGTACCTACGGCGCCCGGAGTCGCGGGGCGCTTTCCGGGCCTCGAGTCCCCTGAAAGGACCGGCCTTCGGGGCTCTCTCCGGGCAAAAGGGCCCGCTGAAGCAGGAACACATATGTATGTAGCGGGGTGCAGCCCTGGGGGTCTCGAGTTCCCGGGTAGGCCATGGATTGATTGATGAATTGAATTCTCGAAGGATCAATTCCCACGTACGAGTACGAAGACATTAGTAATCAATTCATCCGAGAATGAATGCCTTTAATCCGTAACAGGTTAGCGTGTGGCTGAACTGCTTTCGGATGCGCATGAATTCCACGCGACGCGAGTGCGAGTACGAGTACGCAGATCAGCATCAAATCGGGACTAGCGCTCCCGAATTGACAGCGCCGAACTCGAACTCGTGCCTTTTCTGGCTCTTTTTTTATTTTTTTTTTTATTTTTTATTTATTTATTTATTTATTTATTTTCCGTGGGCTGACGATGACACCATGTTCAGATGAAGAACAATGGACTCTTGGTATTGGATCATCTGCTTTGGCCAGAGGATTGATCAATAATTGAAGGCTGCTCTGAACTTATTCCTGGGGAACGCATGCACGAGCCGTTAGACTTTGAGGGTCAGCGTCGCTCAAGGTTCCCAGACCTCAACGTGCATACTCCGTACATGACCGAATACTAATCATCCCCATACAAGGCACTTTTGCCAAGCCACCGGATCGCAAGTGGAATCTTGAAGCGGCCAGATCAACAACATCTTTTAAGTGATAAGAGCAAAAGAGGACCCTTGGAAGTCTCCAAGGCCTCCATCATCCATCATCGATCCACCCACTGCATCCAATTGATACTCCTTCAAGTACCCTGCCAGGCGGGTCACAGCACAGAGCACCTCGTCTCCGAGCTCCAAACCTCCAAACCTCCAAACCAGACATCGCGACATCCTCCATCCCCCATCCTTCATCCTCGACCCCGCCCTCGACAATCCTACATAATCAAGAGCGCAACCCTCCCATCGCCCCCGCCAACACCCCAACGCCCTCCTCCTCCTCTCTCCACTCTTCTCCATCAGCAATGGCCGCCGACGGGGAGCAGAAACGAGGCCACCTCGGCAACGTCGTCGTCATCGGCGGCAACGGCTTCCTCGGCTCCCACATCGTCAACCAGGCCCTCTCCCTCTGGACCGCCGACTCCGTCACCTCCATCGACCTCCGCTGCTCCCATAACCGCAACCCCGCCGCCCACTACCACGAGTGCGACATCACCGACGGGCCCCGCCTCGCCGCCCTCCTCGACCGCCTCCGCCCAGACGTCGTCATCCACACGGCATCCCCCGTCGCCGCCGGCGCCCTCCCCGTCTCCGACGAGGTCTTCTACAAGGTCAACGTCGACGGCACCCGCTGCGTCGTCCAGGCCTGCCAGAAGGCCGCCGTAAAGGGCCTCGTCTACACCAGCTCCGCCAGCGTCGTCAACGACAACAAGACCAGCATCTTCAACGCAGACGAGAGCTGGCCCGTCATCCGCGGCGCCCAGCAGTCCGAGTACTACACCGAGACAAAGGTAAATACCCTCCCCCCCCCCCCTTCCCCCCCCCAAACCCTCCTCATCCTCCCCTTCCAGATCTCCATTGCGCGCCGTTTTTTTCTCGTCTTTGCCCGCTGACACCCCGCGCCCACGCAGGCCGCCGCCGAGGAACTCGTCCTCCAGGCAAACCGCCAGGACCCCTACAAGCTGCTCACGGCCTCCCTCCGGCCCTCCGGCATCTTCGGCGAGTCCGACGCCCAGGTCCTCAGGGGCATCCTGCGCGCCTTCGCTCAGGGCAAGACAACCTTCCAGGCCGGCGACAACAACAACATCTTCGACTTCTCCTACGTCGGCAACATCGCCCACGCACACCTCCTCGCCGCACACGCCCTCCTCGCCACCGCCGCCCGCGCCCCCGCCATCCCGCTCGACCACGAGCGCGTCGACGGCGAGGCCTTCTTCATCACAAACGACTCCCCCTGCTACTTCTGGGACTTCGCACGCGCCATCTGGCGCGCCGCAGGCGGCTGCAACCGCGGCGTCGACGACGTCACCGTCCTGCCCCGCGGCCTCGGCCTCTTCCTCGGCTACTGCAGCGAGGTCTTCTTCTCCATCATCCGGAAGCCCGCCGTCTTCACCCGCCACGCCATCGTCATGGCCACAATCACCCGCTACTACAACATCAACAAGGCCAAGAGGGTCCTGCACTACGAGCCCCTCTGGACCCTGCAGGAGGGCGTCACAAGGGGCGTGAGGTCCTTCTTCGACGCCGACGGCAAGCTCCAGGTATGAGCGGACGGCGGACAGCGAACAAAATTCCCGCCGGGCTTTTCAAAGGCTTCTTCCTAACGATAAAAAAAACAAAGAGAAAGGAAAAAAAAAGGGCAAGCGTTTTGAAGCATGAGAGGAACGAATATCTAAATTTCAACGTTCACAGAAGAAGCGGCTTGGATTCGCTACGTACAACGGCCATATAATTTCTGATTCACGAGAGGGGGGAACCTCATCATCGTTCCCAAACCATTCTACTACTAGTATTCACTTTCAGAATTGATCTTCTTTTCTTGGCTCTGTTCTACATGTTCATCCATCCTCCACCATACATGCGTGCACAACACAATCCCAGTTGCCATTTCTCCAACCCTTTTCTCTTTCCTTTCTTTTTCTTCTTCTGCCTCCCCCCCCCTCCCCCCCCAATGCCCCTCGCTGCAAATATGCATGAACAAAAGAACCCAAAAGCTCAAACATCTTTCGCTATATGTTGGTGTGCGTGAGTGTGTTTGCGACATTTTTCTTCGAGAGGTAATGGTGGTAGCTCCCTTCAAACATTGCTGTTTTTCTTCACGGCTCCGACTATCAATTACTCCATCCAACTCATGTATATGAAAAAAAAAAAAAGGGGGGGGGGGGGCAAGGCACAGAAACAAGTGCTCGGAGGGGATGGGCAAACATATAGGTAGTTTGGGGTCTGAGAGATTGCCGTGGAGCCTTCAGGGGGAAGGGGGGGGGAAGAGGGGGGGGGCAAAAGGTCAACCGCCAAACTTGTCATCCCCAAACAATGGTTGGCGACCCGAAATGACGCGGATGTGGAGGAGAGATGAGGCGACATCGGATATGTTCAAAGGCAGTAGGCAAAGGGGGAGAAGCCAAAATCAAAAAGGGGGCCAGGGAGGCAGAAGAATGTTGATGAAACGCCAGGACAAAATGCATCATCGAAAAAGGCTGATTTCTCCTCAAAACATGTCTCCTCCTATGGGAAAGAATAAAGAAAAAAAAGAGGGGGGTAGGGGAAGGACATAATAGTGTAATAAAGATCACCGTGAATCTGGCCGTTGAAAATTAGGAATTGCGAAGAAACACGTCCTTCGGGCAACATCAGAAATTATCGCCGACGCCCAAGCCCCCCGGGTGGCGGCCCATCCCGGAATTCCGCCAGTCTGGCCGCTGATTGGGGTCGGAGGCGTCTAACAGGCTTTCGGATGGGGTAAGCTGGCTCGCGTTGTAAGGTGAAGGTTGATCCTCAGGGGCCTTGAACCTCGTGGGAGGCGTGGCCTGGCCAGAGCTGTTGGAGAAGGGCGCAGGGGGGTCCTGCATCGGTCGAACCGACCTCTCGCCTTGCCAGACAGAAGGGTCAGTCTCGCCCCGCTTGGGCAGCGACTGCGTGGAACTGTCTAGTCGCTTGTAGATCTCGGCCACGTCTTGCGCAGAGGATTGCCCTCGTCGATCTTGGTATCTCTTGAGGATCTCCTTGGTGGAAGTGTCGCCTTGGGTGTTGCAGAGATTCGGGTCCGTAAGAAAGTTGACAATCTCCTCGGGGACCTGGTGGGCAGATGTTAGCAGCCTCTCCTTCCTTTGCTATACTGTTTCTTCCGAGAGCTTGTGGGGCTAGGGATTGACTTACTCGGCACATCTCCTCGATGTTCTCAATCAGCATCTCCACGGCGTCAATGACGTACATTGCCTCTCCATCCAGGGCGGGCGCCTTGGCAGTATTGGTCAAGATGTTCGGCGCAATGACCGTGGCCAGGTTGCGAACATCCATCTTCGACCCAACCTCTTCGTCGAGTTGATGGAACGAGCTGGCCCATTTCAAAAACGTGAGGAGAATCTCCAGGCAGTCACGGTGGCTTTTGGGGAGAAGGCAGCACGTCATGTGCAGACACTGCAGCCTCTTGCCGGGGTCCGAGATCTTGGCGCAGGCGATCCAAAGCCTGTACAGCTTGTGCGTCATCAGAGGCTCCGGTAGATCTCGCAGGTATCGCTTCAGCACGGCGGCCAGTTGAATGACCGGCTGCTCCATAAAATCGATCGTATCGCAGCCCTCGGCGTTGATCTGATCCACCATGGCCTGCTGCTTCTTGATGTTGCCGCTCTTTCGGAACACACCCTCTACGGAGAGGTCCATCTTGCGCATCGAGGCGATGATGTCGTCCACCACGGCCGGGATGCGCAGAGTGCCGGGCCCCACGCCATCGGTCGAGTCGGCTCCGTCGCGCTCAATGATGATCTCCAGTGGCACCCCGAAGACGCCTTTCTTCTTCACATTCTTGCTCTTGTCGTTCTTGAACGCCTTGCCAAGGTTCTTCCAGAAAGTCTGTTTCCTCGACTCGATGAAGCTCAGCAGCTCCTCCAGGGTGAACTCCTGCTCCACCATGGGATGCATGATCAGGACGGCAAGATGGCGGACATTGAAGTATTCGAGGCCGGAGAGCTCGGGGAAGAACTTTCTGCCCACACGAGCCGAGAGCCCGTCCCCAGACCGCATGTCCTGATCTCTACCGGCGGAGTGTGGTCTGACGTGGCCGGATCCGAGCCCGCGGTCAGCAGTGGGGTTGTTTCGGAAGGGATCATGATGGGGCATCCGATCCCGCTGGTGTTGCTGCTCGCGACTTTGCTCGACAGCAACGATGCGGGGGATATCATCTAGCGTGATGGCATCGTTCTGTCCAAACATTTGGTCAGTCGATCCTTGTGTTCCAAAGGTGTCCTCTCCCCCTGAAGAAGCTGGCCTAGGAGCACCAATGTCCGCGTCTAGAACGCGAGATGTTCGAGCTTGCCTGACGCTAGATGACAGATGACGATCGAGGCGTGTGCTTCGCAGTCTTCGGACTTCGTTGAGAGTGTTTTCGTATGATGATTCGCGACGATAATCACTATCGCTGTGTCCGAGATGTGAGGTTAGCCAGAAACCAGAATCAAGGGGGAACAGGGCAGGGCATCGAAGAGTGGAAGAGGCAAATGCGTGGACCAGCCAATCCAGAGCAACAAGTGCGAGAAAAAAACGTATATGGCCACCAGTGTGTGAACACGCACCTATTCAGGAGTGTCTCGTCCCCGGCGGCGGTCGATATCGCGCCGCCGCTTCTCAAGATATCGAGAAGTCTCGCCAAGGCAACCTTGAGCAGAAAAACATATTGCTGGAGCTTGGAGATGTGCTCCAGCGGCGCAAAACCGCCAGTGCTGTTCCCGATCAGGCAGGACTTGCAAAGAATCCTTCGCTCTCCCGCAGAATAAACCGCAATATCCAAGGTGCGGCCTTGTTCGCGCCCACAACCCGAACAGTTCACGCAGGCGAGATGCAGTCTCACATCGCCAGATTTCGCGCATTCGTCCTCGACGGATCGATTACATAGGGGACAGTGGTCCGAGTCCTTGGCCGAGAGCCGCAGGTTGCCCATGTTAAGCTGCATGTGACCTTCCTCATTGTCGAGATTCTCAAAATCGTTCAAGTCGTCCAGAAATTGGTGGAGGCCTTCGCTTGAGGTGGATTCCCGCTCCAGGCGAAGAGCTCCTTGAAGGCATATTCGGATGAGAAGTTTCAGGTAGTGCGCCAGGCCTGTGACGAGAGACAGCAGTTCCTGGGTGACGCCGAGGGCCCGGGCTCCGCCCTCCTGGGTCTTTGAAAGCAGCGAGAAGAAGGCGACGATCTTCTTGCACAGGAGCTTGGCCTCGCGGCCATACGACATACCTAGGAATTCGGAGTGTCAGCGTCCCATCACAAGATCTCGAAAAGGATGCTCCCCCCTCCCCCCCAAATCCTCTTTTTTTCTCCCCTATCCCCGCTTCTGTGACACTTTACTAACCTTTGCTATTGTGGCCCAGCACGGCTTTATCGAGCTTGTCCGCCGATTGGAAAAGGATGTCGACGTGCCAGATGAAGCGCTTGGCAACAACCACACCGTCGACGTAAGCCGCATTGCTCACGTGAAGCAGCATGTCTGATATGCACGCGGCAGAGGATTCCTCGAAGGTGGATAAGACGCTCCATATGCGATAGACCTTCTCTTCCATGCGCTCCTCCTGTCGACGGATCAGGTCCTTGTCGACATGGTCCACCGCGGCGGCGGCGGCGGCGCCTCCCTCGGAACGCGCAGCAGCAGTCTCGGGGTTCTCTGCCGGCTCGGCAAGACGAACATTCCAGAACTTGTGTATCATATAGCACTCCGGATGCCAATGCTGGTCTTGCCCATTGCGATAGATTTCGACAAACTGCTTTAGGATGGCCGTCTGGCAACCATAGCATTGCTGGGCGAACTGGGTCGAATAATGGTAATGGCAGTAGACGTTGCCGTCGTGTTCGTAATAGCTGTCCTGCGCGCCGAAGACTGTGGAGCAAAGCGAGCAGGTGAAATGGTCTACGTGATATTTGCGTTCCAGGGCGGTGATGTAGGATCCCCGGAGCGCCCCGCCGCACTGCGAGCAGAGGAGGCCGAGTCGCCGGAAGTAATCGGTTTCGCAAAGCGGGTATTGGCCCTCTCCATTGTCGTCATCGGCAGGGAAGAACTTGGACGCAACGATCTCACCGCAATCCTATTCCAAGGGGGATGGTTAGAGTCAGACCGCAACGCGAAGGGGGAACGAATGGGAAAAGGAGCGTAAAAGGTTCTAGGGGTGCGAGAAGGAGGGGGGTGAAAGGGATAGGTGGTGGAAGAGGAGGAGGGGGGGATGAGGCAGAAATGGCGGAAGAGAAGGTGTGTGGTACCCGGCACTTGAAGCAGTCGAGATGAAATGTCCCGTCCAAAGCCCGAACAAACTGGCCCGTCAACGGCAGATTGCACTTCTTGCACGTCCTTGTCTGCCCGCTCGCGGAGCGCCCGTTTCTCTGTCGCGATCGTGTTCTCTCGCCGGGCTGGTGGGGTTCTTCGCTGCGGCCGCCCGGTGGAGGCGGTAAGGGGTTGTTCGCGAGGCCGAGCGAGGTGAGTCGAGCCGCCGCGCTGTCTGCTATCCTTGGGGCGCCGTCTTGCCAGTCCTTGTCCCTAGCACTATTACTATTATTTTCTCTCTCCCCGTACTCGGACGCAGGCCCTTGGTAGTCTCCTTGAGTGACCTCGACAGGCAGTCCGTTCTCGTGGTCCGAAGCCATCGCTGCAACACAGTCCGGCGAGTGGACTTTCGGTGCCTATATTAATTTTGATTTTTTCTCTTTTGTTTTTTTTTCCTTCTGGCTCTCCCTTCCCCTTCTCGTGCTGCTGCTGCTGCTGCTGCTGCTGGGGGCAATGAGCGTTTGAGAATCCTATACAAAGCCAGAGGAGGCTTCTTCAACGCCGGGTATCTAGCAATCGTAGGCGAGAGGTTCGAGGAGCGGTCGGCATCAGCTGCAACGGTGTATTTCGAGCAGCGAGAGAGGATGCCAATTGAAGGTGACACGAGGAATCCGGGGTCGAGTGGTGCGCAGCAGGGCCGCTCGAGCAATCTGTAAGCCAGGACGAAGAAGAAGAGTCGAGATTCGCGTGAGTGCCCAACAGCGGGAGGACAGCTGGCCTGAAACGGGGGAGCAGGTAGCGGGACAAGCTCTTCGACGGGTTGAGGAATGATGATGCTGATCCAGGAGTCTAAAACCGCATAACATGGGAGCAGGGAACATGTATGGGATTATGTCCCGACAAGGGTCGCTGTTCTAAGCCGAGACAGTAGACGAGAATAGAAGAAGTAGTAGTACGAGAAGTTGGCAAAGATCAAGAAGAATAAGAATAGAAAGATGATGAGGGAGAAAAGAGAAGAAGAGGAGGAGGAGGGGGGGAAAAGAGGAGGAGGAGCAGAGAGAGAGAGAGAGAGAGAGAGAGTTAGAGAGAAAGCGCGAGAAGGACGGCCCGTTGACGGCAGCCTCGAGGATAAAGTCGTGGTGGTAGTATGGCACGAATAGTCGTGCTGGAGGTGAGGAGTGTAGTACTCGTAGTCGTAGTAGTAGAGAGGTAGGAAATGTACTACGTCGTCCAACTCCGTCGTGTGTAGGTAGAGGTAGGTATGGATCCGGAGATCTGGATATGGTAGGTCAGAGAGGAGAAGCCGCTGCGAGGGACTGCGATGGGCGGCCGGGCAGTCCGTGACCCGGTGGCAGCGGCACACGCACACACAGCGGCAGTGGGAGCCGAAAAGCCGATTTCAGTTGGAGATTGGAGAGTCAGACTCGAGTCGGGAGGGGGCGTGGGTGTGGGTGTTGATTGTTCGGCAGGAGGTCGTATTGTACGAGTACTGCAACTGGGAGAGGTCAGCAGCTGGATTGACTGCCAATTGATTGATGTCGACAGCTGGACAAGTGGACAGACAGCGGAGATTCAGTGGGCAGCGGGCAGTGGGAGGTAGTGGGCAGCAGGCAGCGCTGGACGCACCCGCGCTCTCAGTCTCTGGGGCTCTGGGGTTCTGGCGCTGAGCTCTCGGGCTCGCGAGCAATGAGAAACGATTCAATTCCCGGCGAGTGGGTCAAGGCTCGACACGACGGCGGGACAGTGCGTGGAGTCGGCCGTGGAGACGCCCGTGGAGACGCCCGTGGAGTCGGTCGAAGGCGTGCGTGGATGTCGATGATGCTGTTGTACGTTGTTCGCGCAGTTCGGTCGCCGGCGTGTGGGGGTTTTGCGTCCATCTGGACGTGACGTGATGGACTTGAAGAGGAGCATGTATGTACGGACTCGTACCGGTGGATGTATGAGGTAAGGAAGAGGTAGGAATCATGTAATGAGGTGTATGTACGGGAAGTACGAGCACAGCCCGTATTGAGGACACGAGATCAGCTTCAGGAAGAGAGAGAGAGAGAGAGTCATGAACTGGATGTCGAATGCCAGGCCAGATTGATGGGACCCCGAGTGGCAGAGGCACCAAAATGAAACATCATCATGGCGGAACGAGTCGAGGACCCTGATTTTCCCATCGTGAGGTCCCGTCGTCTTGAGTACGGAGTACGGAGTACAGAGTACGCATGTCTTGGTGGTGCTAATGGCGCATTAGCCTGTACTCTATACCTCGCCATCTGACGATCCTGATTGTGGAAACCCTCGACACGAGAAGACCGGGAAGAGGCAGGAGCCTGCTCTCCGTATCGCCGGGTATTTCCTGCCGGGTGCACAGTACGAGTACGGGGGAAGGAAGGAAGGACCTCCTCGTCGTACCTGACATTCTAAGCTGAGAGTCGAGTCGTACCTGCTGCCAGTGGCTCGACTCGTCAAGTCGGACCTGCCCGGTACGGCCTGTACCTGATGGTACCTGTGGAGTACCTCTTGGTAAACTTCAACCCGGCAGTCGCGATCAATCTATTCGAGACTTTAAAAGGGGGGCCGCCTGTAAAATAGGGATCAACGGCGCCTAGCACCGCTATAGGAAGTTGTGCCTCTAGCCCGCACGGCTGCGGCCTCTGGGCGGGAGGTGCATGTTTGGGCCCGCCCTCTGCTGACATCAACAGGAACGAAGTATGTACATCTCAGGTACATATAGTTTCTCTCGCCGCCTTGAGTTTCAGGCAGAATCGTTTCAAGGCCATCAATTCATGACTCAACTTCTTCCACTCCAAGTCGACTCAAAAAAGGCCCACGATGGCCCGGGCAATGCTGCATCCAGCACGCGAGACGAGTCGGCAAACAACGTCACTCGCCTCTTGGAAGGCTTCCCCCCAACTGCCTGGCTGAGGAGCCCCGGTTAAGTCGATCTCACGAGTACCGGTGACGGCGGGCAAGCTCGAGCACACGAGCATACACATCCCTGGGCCTCCTCCTGCGTCATCTCCACGCCGTCACCACGCAAACCACCTTTGACGACATCTCGCGAATTCATCCGCTTCCATTCGATGAGTATTGGGCACGACTGGCCAAAGACTCCCTCAAGGCCCTTCCCCACCTCTGCTTGCCTCCAATGCCGTGGCCCTGCGGCCGATTACATATGTACATATGTACTCGTCTGAGTCGCAACGGGCCCTGGATCCCCGGATGTGCCCTTCTCCTCGATTTCCGGTGGGGGCTGTCGAGACCCCGCTGACGGAGCTCACTTTTTGATTCGTCGTCCTCAACTCTTCTCCTTTTTTTTCCTTCCTTCCCGCGGCAGCATGGACGTTGACATCAAGTGAAGTTGATTCTCGCCTCGCCCTTTGCCAGGTATCTCGATTCTGATACTACCACCTGTTTCCCTTTACCCTCCTAGCCAGGGGTTCTTCAAACCAGCTGCTTCAGCCTCTTCTCGATCCGCTGTCGTCCTTCCGTCGTCCGCCAGACCTCGTGGGGCGCATCTTCGACAAGATCCCAGTGCAGCAGCTTGTCCGTTAGCTTCGTCAGATCCCGCTGCTTCTCCGCCCACCTGTCGCTCCGCCTCACCTCCCTCCCCGAGCTGACCACCACCAACGGCATGTCCCGCTCCTGGATCTGCCGGGCGCTCTCGACGTCTCGCCTTGTGAACGAGTTCAGCACGAGGCTCTCCTGCAGCTTCGCGAAGATGAACTTGCTGCCCTGCTGCGCAGAACGCCCGTAAATTCGATCTCGGCTCGTCCTGCCCCTGAAGATGGCCCCCGGCAACCTGTCAAGCCCCAGCGGCGACATCACCCCTCTCAGCCAGAGCATGAACCCCCGGCCGGGCCTGGCCAGCGGGCCGAGCAGGTCCTCGTGCAGGGGGTCCATCAGGAGCATGCCCCGCACGTCGTGGCCGTGGCGGGCCGAGAACACCCGTGAGTAGAGCGACCCGACGCCCGCGCCGGCGAGCACCCACGGCCCCGTCTCGCCCGCCTTGACGAGCGCCTCGCTCACGGAGTCGACGATGATGCCGGCCGACGCGGGCGAGGGCGCGGCGTCGGACCATCCGAGGCCCGGCCGGTCGACGAAGCAGTAGCGCGCGATGGAGCCGTTCTGGACTGCCCTGTCCGCGAGGTCCCAGAGCCCGCTCTCGACCGTGCGCTCTCCGCCCTCGAAAAGGACCGTCGTCACCGGTTCCCCGTCCGAGTCGGTCTTGTCTCCGGAGCAGTAGAGGTGCAGCCGAAACGCGTCGCTGTCCACCCAGTACAGCTCTCCCGGCGGCCGGACAGCCGCGTCCACGGCCCTGAGGATGAGGGTCATGGTGATGAGGAGGACCGCGATGGCCATGATCGAGTACGCAATCGTCGAGACCGTCACCGCGCCCCACTCGGTGAGCGACCGCCGCGTCTCGGCGCGGCCGGTCAGCCGCTCCTCTTCCTCGGCTTTCCCCCACTGGACGACTCGATCGACCGAGAGGGTCCAGAGACTCAGCAAGAGCGTCCAGACCACACTGGTGACGCCGACCCAGCCCTCCTCGTATCGGATTCTCGAGACAGACGAGACAAGGATCATGTCGAGCGCGAGTACCGCCTGATGCATCCGTCAGCAAGATACATACCCCGGTGATACGAAGACGATCCAACGGGCGAGAGGTTGGCCGCCAAGGCCACGGGACGTACCGCGATCAGTATGGTCAGGACCCTGAGCGCCCTGGACGGCACCCTGAAGAAGGTGAGGGTGAAGATCATGTTGGCCATGTTCAGGCTGGTGAAGCTCAGAGCCAAGAAGCCGCTCCCCTTGAGGTGGAAGCCCGGCGGGGTGGCAAAGGCCGACACCAGCAGTATGACCCACCACACAAAGGTCAGGACGGCGAAGAAGATGGTCAGGTATCGCAGGAGCCGTATCGACCAGAGATTGTACGGCGACACCGCGGGGTCGTCCGGGTCGAGGAACTCCCTGGTCGGGCGATTCTCCCTCCCCGTATCGGCCCTGTTGGGGAGCAGCCGGGTGTGCTCATTGGGGGGGCTCGAGGGGCCCTGATCATCGACCGAGGCCCAGCGGCCACTCGGCTCGTCATCGCGGTGGTGTTTCGGGGTTTGCGACGAGGACGCAGACATGGTATTGAAGTTCTAGTGGCGGTTGTGATACGTCGTAGACTTTGTAAAGATTCGTGTCCGATATTGCTGTGACACCCAGATTCCAAGAAGACGCCGAGCCGCCTCGCTGACTGCGCGCCACTCCTTACATGTACGAATGAATCATTGGACGTGGGAGCAAGTTATGTAGTAGTAGTAAGAGGTAGTAGAGGCAGTATTGCAGGAGAGAGCAGGCGAGCGGCCGCATACATACTCTATATGTGCCGGTTTCGCTACGAACCGAACAAGCCTCACCCAGGAACACGGGAGGCAAACCCCCTTTGCGAAGCGGCATCAACTCCTACTTCCCTTTTTACATTAGTATTCCTTGGAAATTCCTGTTTTTTTACCCCTTCGGGTATCACCATCTTCCTCCCATGAGAGCGCGCTTGTCGTCGCTTGTGGCATCATGACATCAAGCGGCCCGGCGGCGCGGCACTGTCCTTACGTCATCGCGCCCTCCTTCTCTTGCGGCGGCTGAGATGTTCCTCCGCACGGATGCGCTAGAGAAGACCCTTGGGATCCCATTGATCTCTCTGGCAGCGCTCCAGATGAGGTAGTAGAGTATTGATCAATGTATTGATGTTCTTTCCATCACGCATGAGGCATTCTATGAACTTCGTACGGAGTACGGAGTAGAGCTGCCATCTTGCAGGACGTCGTTGGATTGTACTGTACATACACTGTGTTCGTTGTACCCCGTATTCTTGATCCCCCTGACCAGCAGCCAGAAGACGGGCTGCGCGATGTGTACGATATACGGATATGGTATACGAGGTGCAGCTCCGGGAATTGATCCTCGAGATTTTGATTCTGAGCGATTTTCGCCAGACAACATCGTATTCGCGATATGTATATGCATTTCGAAGACTCAAACACAGTATGAATACAGGGCATCGCCAGTCTCCAAGTGTCCACAGGACCTTGCTTGATGACTAAGCTTCACCACAACAGCTGACGCTTTCCGGTTGCGCAACAGCTCGACTTCTACTCCGTAGATCAATCAGACTTGCATCAATCCTCTTCCATCTTCCATCCTCAACCCTCCTCCTCACATCCACACACGCCCGCCTCGCATCTCGATCCGCCCCCTCGCTCCCCCCAAACAAATCCGACACCCGCCCCGCGCGCCATCGGGCCACGAGCAGCCATGCCCGCCCTCACAATACCCTCCTGCGACCCGCCGCCGCCGCCGCCGCCGCCGCCGTCGCACCCCGACTCCCCTCCCCGCCCGCCAATGTCCCCCATCACCCCGCCCCTCCACCCCGCCGACATCGACATCGACATCAGTATCCCGCAGCCTCAGCCTCATCCCCAACCACAGTCATACTCGGCGGACCACCTTCACCACCACCAGCCGGCCCCGAACCCCTTCGCCCGCACGCACGCCTACTCCCACTCCCAGCCAGACCAGGTCGCCATCCCCCAGCCCCCGCCCATCCCCATATCCCTCGACGCCAACCCCGACGCAATCGCCCTCCGCGCCGCCCTCGCCGCCCTCCAGGTCCAGAAAATGCGCGCCACAAGCGACATCCGCGCCCTCAGCACCGCAAAGCACCAGGCGCTCCAGCACCCGCTCGAGTTCACGCAGGACCTGCTCGCCGGCATGGTGCAGACCCGCGACACGTTCGCCGCTACAACCACCCAGACTCCCGGTGCCCCTACAACATCAACCCCCATCTCGACTACCTCTTCCTCTACCTCTACCTCTACCTCTACCTCGTCCACCACCACCTACGCCGCCGCTGCCGCCGCCGACAACGAGGATCGGAGTAACGCCAGGGACGAGGATCGGTGCAACGACGACGGCCCGCCCGCCTGGCGCTCCCTCCCGAGGCCCCAGGACGTCGTCCGCTGCCCGCCCATCAACTGGTCCCAGTACGCCGTCGTCGGCGAGTCCCTCGACAGGCTGCACGCCGAGCAGCTCGCCGCTCCCGCGCAGGGCTCGCCCGCGACGCTCGGCCCGGGAGGCGTGTACGAGTTCCGCGCGGGCGCGGGCGCGGGCGCGCAGGAGCCGTACAGGGGGGTCGCGAGCCCCTACTCGCCGCTGCGCGACAGGGTCGACACCAAGGCGAAGAGGAGGTGAAGCCGTGTGTGGTTGCGTTTTCGTGTCTGCGTGAGTGAATCGGGGAAGCGCTCGTGATTACAAAATCGATATTTCTCATGGCAAGCAGGCGTACGGGGTTTCTTCACGGTTTATCCTACTTACTTCATACATGAACGGCGTCTGGTTTTGGATTCTTT
The DNA here is from genome assembly GCA_003055145.1 of Escovopsis weberi. Taxonomy (NCBI): domain Eukaryota; kingdom Fungi; phylum Ascomycota; class Sordariomycetes; order Hypocreales; family Hypocreaceae; genus Escovopsis; species Escovopsis weberi. The sequence continues at coordinate 854,062 of NIGB01000002.1, read as the reverse complement.
CAATTCATCAACACAGAGCAATTATTCAAGGATGAGTATCACGGACAGCTCTAGGATTACAACGGGCAGATCCGTCTTGATGCCCCTCTTCACAATCATCATTTGAAGACTATTCCTCGCATTCAGCAGGTAGGGAGATGAAAAGGCGTGGTGATACTCTCATATATTGGTTTCGCGTGCTATTCATCAAGTGGAAGAAAGCAATGTTCGCGTGCCGTCTCTCAAGTCAAGTCTGCCCGATAGATGAGCGGTCTTGCTCAAGGAGACAAATACCTCTTGCGGCCCTTCCTCCGAACTATAGTAGTATTCTGTATTCGACGACCCATCTTGACAGGAGCTCTTCTCTATTCTGTCATGAGTGGGCCCTGCAGAGACACCAATTCCGTGCTCAATCATCCATCAGTGCCGAAAAGAATCGCGCGCTCAAAAAAAAAAAGCAGGAAGTTCATCCGTGTACACCATGCATCCCTCTAGACAGGACGAGACAGACAGGAAAAAAATGTCGTTTGGGTCAGGAAAAGGAGAGAAAAGGGGTGAAAGACTTGCCGAGATGTCCTCATGCTCCTGGAGCAGGGGAACGCTTCTGGGACTGATCTTAGCGAGATGAATTGATGTATGATCTGACACTACCAAGTCGTCAACGGCAAGCATCGAGCTCCTATTCCGGAAAATCCCTAGATTGCAAGAGTCAGTTCCACTCGCGATGATTGCGCGCGCAAGGGGGAAGTGGAAAAAAAAGGTGTAGGGGGCAAATATACTCCATGCTTTGCTGCACTGATCGGCGTAGTCTCCTGTTGTACATTTTCTTGTCGTCCGGCTTCTTCCCCCAGAACATCTTGGTTGCCTCGGGGTTCACAATCTTTCTCGGGTCGTATGCTGGCTCATCGTCCTCCAGGGTTGCGAAGATGGCCTCGATGTGGGATCGGACGTCCTCGATCTTCATCGGGTTGGGCGAGTAGCACGCCGTGCCGTCAGCGGCGACGTGGTGGTGGAAGATCTTGGTCTCGAATCTGACCCGCGGCTGCTCGTGGGGGAAGCGCTGACTGAAGACCAGTTTAATGCGGAACAGCCCCCCATCGAGGTTCGTCATAGGCCGTCCAAAGTAGGTGATGATCCACTCAAACGGGTTGTTATCCACCAGGGCGACGCTGTGCGGCATATCGCCGCGCTTGAGATATGTGGTCACCTGGTCGAACTGGTGCTGCAGGTTCGCGGCCACGGTCGTCTCGTTCGTCATGGCCATGAGTCCCCGGGCAACCCAGGTACGCGCCTCGACATCAAGTGCGGCCTTGATAGCGTAGAGCCTCGACTCCAGGTTTGTGTAATTGAAGCTGCCGTCCATGGAGTTGTTGCCGGGTGATTCGAAAGGCATTTTGACAAAGGGCGTTTGGTCCTTGATCTCTGCTTTGCCCTGCTGCACGGCTGCGAGATAAGAATCGAAATACCAGAGGAAGCGGCGCTTGCAGAGGTCCTTGAACGGTTCGAATGGGGCATTCACATCCTCCGCCTCGTCCCCCTTGCACGGTTTCTTCGGGATGGTCGAGGCTGCGGTAGGTGTTGCGCTGCAGGAATGGCCGTTCTTCTCGTTGGGCTTGATGCCCAGGTAGTTTTCGAGTCTCGTGATGACTGTAATTCTCAGGGTCTCGTGACGGATCTGAAATGTGCTTGAGGTCAGCGATTGATGGCAGTCACGGCGCAGCGCGCATCATTCTGCCCTACCTTTTCAACATATTGCTTCTGGGCCAATCTATCCGCCTTGCTGTTTGCGTTTTCGAAGCCGGGCTCGTTCTCGTAAGGGTTCGAGGACATCAGACTTTGTATCGACAACAAGATGGACTCGAGACCTTGCGCCGACGACCACTCCTCGCCACGTTCGCCTCGCCATGTTCTATCGATCTCGTTAGAATGGACAGAATGGGGGCGCGGACGGGAAGAAAGTTCCAGTCTCGACATTGAGTTGGGGGGTGGGAATACCCAAGAATTGATCTGTTCAAGTCAGCCAAGTCCCGTAGAGCAGCATCCGGATTCACCTACAAGCACACTTTGCCCGTCGCGTAGATGTTGGGGTTGAATCTTGTTCGACCGCTGTTGGTGGTGATGCAGGTCACGTTGGGGGCTTTGGAGGGATATTCTGGGAAGGCTCGTCAGTCGCACGCTTCTTGCCATGGCGACAGCCCTTGCGTCTTTGACCCCACCTCTGTTGAACCGTATTCCAAACTGTGAGCAGGGTCAGTGACATGATGTTTCCAGCTGAGCGGCGATTGGCACAGGTTGTTCTCTGACCTCGAAGAAGCCGAACTCGTAGGGAGTTTCATGGGGGCCCATGACGAGAGCCCTGACATTGCGGACATCAATGTCTCGGCAGGCAACCGCGATGGCTATGATGGCGAAGAGAAGATTTCAAAGATCAGCTTTCAGCGTCCAACAGCGGTTCAAGCTGTGGTGTCACGGGGGACGGGGTCCAAGAGATCGTACATAGATCGGAGCTCTTCTGGATATCACTGAGCTCCTAGAGAGAGGCTTTTCGTCAGTTGTGCGCTCCGTCATCATGTGGGTGCAACGGGAGTTGGGGCCAACCTTGGAGATGCGAATGATGGATTGATCCATGACGACAGCCCTGCGACAAGTGGGCTTCGGGGCGTCGAGAATGAAGTTGAGGGCTGCTGAAACACTCAGCCCGATAACGGGGGGCAAGAATCAACAGGGAGTCAATAAGGGAAAAAAACGCTGAAACAAAGGAGATTGACACAGAACGGTTCAGAATGGAGAACAAGTTGTTGAAGTAGAGAGGAGGGGGGAGGGG
>NIGB01000002.1:829839-851247 GCA_003055145.1 Escovopsis weberi | reverse complement strand
GGGGTGGAGAGGAGGAGACGGGGAAAAGAAGAGGCTTGAGAAAATAGTAGAGAGATGGATCTTTCTATCTCTGTAGATCGAGAGACGAGACAAGAAAGAGTGGGAGCTGGAGGAGTCCTGGCCAACAAGCTGCGTCAGGACGAGCTGATCACAAGCGGAGGGCGACTCCGGCTGCCTTGCTGCCTTTGGGGTGCACTGTGGGCAGGTCGGCGCCGCGAGTCCCCTGCGCAGTGAAGCAAGCAGACGGGAGGGAAGCGGATAGGCGATGGACGGAAGTGATGCAGGATGGACGAGAGCGGGTTCGAGTCGTTGGCATGACAGTGATGGACGATGGGACGAGGCAGCAGAGGGGAAGATGGGATGGTGTTTTGGATGAAGTTGAAGAGCGGATGTCAAGATGATGATGTCGACGGGCGCTTCGGAGTCCAGGTTAGCTGGATTTGATGGATGGATGGATTGTGGTAGGTCAATGATCAACGGTACTTTGGTTTGGTGGCACTGATGCCGGGACGGGAAGTACCTTGCATACGGAGAACAACTTCCCGTTCTACTACTCCGTACTACTACTAGTACATTGATTCAATATGGCCAACCTAACCCTAACCCTTGCCTGATGGTCGGAGACAAACCTCAAGGCATCCTCAATCCTCAACTCATCATGCATCTATCTCCATCTGGATCCTATTGGATCCGCATCTGGTGTCAGATGGGACAAAGGACGCTCGAAGCCGTGCCGGAGGTGTTCCGTACTACAGTAACATTCACGGGTTGATGGATCCATCAATGCTTCCATGCGGGTAGCTTCACGTCGTGAATGGAGACGAATATGGATTCAAAACATATTGAAACAGCTCGAGATGCAGCTCCGTGATTGACTCGGACTGGAAGAAACATCGTGCAGCGCGCCTGTTGCATTGCGTTAGATTTTTAAATGCTGATCTTTCAAGCCTCCGCAAGCCACGGCGTTGGCACGAGATGAGACGATTCACAAGCGCAATCAGAACTTGGGACCTACTCGTATCCAGGGTTAGGGTTAGGGTCAAGAACGCAGAGACGTGCTTCGAATACAGGGACTCCGTACAGCCTCGAGTGCTTTGTGCTTTACGCCTCACAGTCTTCCTTCTTTCTCTGTCCAAAACGCATCGACACAATCCTATCAATTGATTCCACCAAAGGCCGTTTCCATCCAGCAATTGTGGCGGCTTTCAGCTGGCGGGGGATCGTCCAAGCCGGCATAGACTGGACGCCTCGCCTGCAGCAACGCGCCTCGCGTCTCGCTCGTGCAGTCACCGAGGACGCGTAAAGTGTTCAATCAATCCAATCTGGACGCGATAGTAATCGACTGTACAAACATACTCCATCCAGATCCATCGATCGACCCATTGAGCCTCCGAGGCAAGTCACCAGGCTGGCCGTGAGCCGCGCACATCGCCAGAGCTGTCAACTCCAAATTCCAAGTCCACCATCGCCGCCCGCAATGTCCAATTTCTTCGACCTCAAGGCCAGAAAGGCCGCCGCCGCCGCCGCCTCCAATCGCCCCTCCAGCCCCAAGCCAGACAAGTCCGCAGACGGCAGGACGCAGCCCTGGGTCGAGAAGTAGTCAGTCCATCGTCGCCCTCGTCGCCCTCGCGCAGTCTTGCTCACAGTCTCGCAGCCGTCCCAAGACGCTCGACGATGTTGCCGCCCAAGATCATACCGTGACCGTCCTGCAGAGGACACTACAGGCATCCAATGTCAGTTCAGGACCCCCCAAGCCCTCTTCTCCTCAAGCGAAAGCGGTATCTGATCATGGGCTGACGGGTCTTCTTGCTCGCGAAAGCTTCCGCACATGCTGTTCTACGGACCGCCCGGTACCGGCAAGACGTCGACCATCCTCGCCCTCGCCAAGGAGCTCTACGGCCCCGAGATGATCAAGTCCAGAGTCCTCGAGCTGAACGCCTCCGACGAGCGAGGCATCGCCATCGTCCGGGACAAGGTCAAGAACTTTGCGCGCATGCAGCTGACCAACCCGCCCGCCTCCTACAGGGACAAGTACCCCTGCCCGCCCTTCAAGATCATCATCCTCGACGAGGCCGACTCCATGACCCAGGACGCCCAGAGCGCCCTACGACGGACGATGGAGACGTACAGCAAGATCACGCGCTTCTGCCTCATCTGCAACTACGTCACCAGGATCATCGACCCCCTCGCCAGCCGCTGTAGCAAGTTCCGCTTCAAGAGCCTCGACCAGGGCAACGCCAAGAGGAGGCTCGAGGCCATCGCCCAGGCCGAGGGCGTGGCGCTCGAGGACGGCGCCGTCGACGCCCTCATCAAGTGCAGCGAGGGCGATCTGCGAAAGGCCATCACGTTCCTCCAGAGCGCGGCCCGGCTCGTCGGCGCCGGCGCCGGCGCTCCCAAGCAGGACGGTCAGGCCGACGACCAGATGGACGTGGACGGCAGGGCCGTGACGGTCAAGATCATCCAGGACATCGCCGGCGTCATCCCGGACAGCACGGTCGAGGGCCTCGCAAAGGCCATTTGCACGAGGCCATCTGCTCAGGCCTACGGGGGCATTTCCAAGGTCGTCGAGGACATGGTTGCCGACGGCTGGAGCGCCGGCCAAGTCGTGACACAGGTGAGCACAGCCGCAAAATCAGCTCTCTACTACTGACTCCTGGCCTTGGCCTTGGCTAAACACAACAATTTTTTTCCAGCTCTATCAAAATCTCATATTCGACGAGATGATCCCAGATCTCCAGAAAAACAAAATCTCCCTCATCTTCTCCGAGGTAGACAAGAGGCTAGTCGACGGCGCGGACGAGCATCTTTCCATCTTGGATCTCTCAACGAGAATATCGGCCGTCATGGACGGGGCCAGATGATCCCTCGATCGGCCGAAGAAGGTTTTGCTTGGGCACCGGAGTTGGGCTACAAATTCACCTGGGAGGCGGCGGCGTTGTGATTTACCATGTATGTATTTGTACAGAAGGTCTACCGGCAGATAAATGGGGAAACGAATAAAAGGATTGCGAAAAATGATAGTCGTCTGAAAGAAAAAGGTTGCTCATTATTGTCGTTATTATTTCTCATCATCAGAATCATCATTGGCTCAGTAGGCCAAGGTCTCCATGGAATTTAGACCAAACATCGTTCTCATCTTGCGAGCTCCAGGGCTTCTTCTTGCTCTTCTTCTTCTTCTCCGGCGGTCTCTTGGCGCTCGTCCCGATCCTCGTGGCTCTGTGCCAGCTGTCCTCGGCGGACGGCTCCTCGGCAGCGCTGGCCTCCTCGTCCTCCACATCGTCTTCACGGCCGAGCAAGACGTCGATGTCCTGGAGGAGGCTCATAGAACTCTCCAACGCCACCTGCCCGCCCTCGACCGTCTCCGCGACGGTCTCCAATGTCGCAATCTTGGCCGAGTCCGCGGCAAACACCCACGGCTTGATCCTCTCCGAGATGTCTGGCTGCTCGGACGATCTCATCGCGATCTCGTGCTGGATCCCCGACCGTCGGCGGAGCGAGTCCTTCATGGGGTATTTGACCAGCAACTGGCTCTCCTCCCCGAGATGGCCCAGCAGCTGGCACGTTTCCTGGCTCTCCCTGCCCAACGCCGAGCTGATGGCTGACTTTTGACCCAGCAGCGCCCTCTGCTGCGCGGACACGGCGATGAGCGTGTTGAGGTATGGCGTGATGAGGAAGTTGACGGGAGCCGGCGGCGGCTTGTCGCTGCCGGACGGCATGGACATGGAGAAGTGGGCCGGCGCCAGCAGCGAGGGCTGCGACTTGTGAGCCGCGAGGTCGAGCAGCGTCCTTCTCATCGTCACGTATTTCGCGTATTTGCCGCTGATCTCGTCGAGCCTCGACGACAGCGTCGGGCCCGCCCGGGTCGCTTGGGCCCCGCCCTCGCCGCCGACGCCGTTCCTCCTGTTGACGTACTCGGGCGGCACCCTGCACAGCTCCGACTCGATCCAGCCCGTCAGCTCGTCGCGCGTCGCCTTCAGGGCCGAGTACCGCGTGCTGTTGCTGACGACGTCGTGCTGCGCCTTGCACCTCGCCCGGGCGTCGCCGAGTGCTTGCTCCTCCTGCTTTAGCTTCAGCCTGGCCCGCAGCACCGTCCTCTCCAGCTGCTGGATCCGCTCCGCGAGATCGACCTTGGGGGCCTCTTGGCCCACGACCAGGGCGTCGCCGAGCTCCTCGGGCGTGCGGGGTCGCCTAGGGGTCCCGTCGAGGATCTGCTTCGCATCCAGGAAGTCTCCCGTCGCGGCGGGCTTCTCCATCAAGGAGTCGAGGGACTGCCGGACCGCGTGGAGACTCTGGAGCTTCTGGTTCCACTTCAGCAGGCATATGCGCTCCTCCAGGAGGTCGGCGCCGGCCGTGGATCTCGGCTTTGGCTGCTGCTGCTGCTGCTGCTGCTGCTGCTGGGATATGGGCGGCTCGGCAGGGCTGGTCCGCAGGAGCTCGTCTAGCTGGCGACGAGCGGCGATGTTGGCCTGCAGGGCCTCGACGTATTCCCTGAAGTTGCCGCTCAGGCCAGACGCGGCCTCGACGTCGCGGGAGCTGTCGGCCAGGGACAGCGGGTGCCGGATCGGTCCATCGTGGCCACAGCACGCCCCCAGATGGAGCGCCAGCACGCGCCTGATGTAGTTGACCTGCTCCCGGGGCTTGATGAAGGGTTCGAGCCCGAGCTTGATCTTCTTTATTGTTTCGGTCGGTTCGGCCATAGCTGGGGATTCATCTTCGACGGCCCATTCCCTGCAATGAGTCGGATCGATGAAGAAAAGGGGCGAAGAGCATGCAGGACTTGTATGCCTCTCCCTCTCTCTCTCTCTCTCTTCCCCCCCCTCCCAAGCTCGGAGCTCGGAGCAAACAAGATCGAGCGACTGGTCGGACGTTGGGCTGCACGGCAACAGGGGCTGGAACTGGCGTGGCGCAGGTGGGTGGAGGAGAGGCCCCTGATGTGGCGGAAGTGTGGCGCGTGAGTCAAGTTGTCACCAGCCACTCATGGATCAATACTCACCAGCCACAACCAGCCTTTCGCGACTAGCGCGTCCAAGGCGGCGTGGCTACTTCTGAATTTTGTGAGGCGAGGCTCGACGACGACTTCTCGACTCGCCATCCCGACTCCCAGCCGACTCAGCAGACCCGGCAGACGATCCACAGCGGTGCTGTTTCGGTCAATTGGTCTTCGAATCGACTCAAGCTCATCCCGCCAAAGGCTCGTCACCTGATTGTGGGTTCCGGTGGGCGCCACATGGTGAAGTAATCGCTGAGCTCCCCGAGCTTTGTCGTCGAGAAAGTCGACGCCGTTCCCTTCTCGCCCTCCTCTTCCGTCACCACAGGAAACATCACCGCCATCATGTCGGACCCTCATCGCGATGTCTCCCAGTACAAGTACTCGGCCATGTCCAACCTGGTCCTCCAGGCGGACCGTCGATTCGTCACGCGGCGGACCGACGAGGCCACGGGCGACCCGGAATCCCTCGCCGGGCGCCTGAGCATCAAAGACATGGGCTCTCGCGTCGCCCGCGACGAGGCCCCCAAGCAGAAGAAGCAGCCCGGCCTCCCCGACATCGAGAGGGGGAGCCTCCAGGAGGGGCAGGATGTGTTATTACGAGAGCAGCGGAAGCAGAAGAGCGCACAGCAGACGGGCGTCTTGGGCGCCAATGACGCCTTAATCGAGGGCATCACGTACCGACCCCGGACGGCGGCCACCCGAGCGACGTTCGATCTCATCTTGACCATTGTGGCGACAAATTTGGGCGACGTGCCTCACGAGGTCGTGCGCAGTGCCGCCGATGCCGCGCTGGAGTACCTCAAGGACGACGACATGAAGGACATCGAGAAGAAGAAGGAGATCGACGAGATTCTCGGCACTGCCCTCAGTCCCAAGCAGTTCAATGAGCTGGTGAATCTAGGAAAGAAGATCACAGACTACGACGCCCAGGACGACGAAGAGGACGTCAACATGGGGGAGAATGGGGGCGACGACGCCGAGATTGATGAGAGGCAGGGTGTCGCCGTCGCTTTCGACGAGGACGAGGACGAGGAGGACGCAATCGTAGACCAAGTTCGCGATGAGTCCTCCGAAGACGAGGACGAAGCCGACCAGGACGGAGAGGCAGCCAATGGCGAAGACGCCGCCGCTACCGCCGCCGCAGATGACAACGACGAGATGATACTCGACTCGGCGCCCTCTGGAGACAAGAAGAAATCGAAGGAGAAAATCATGATACCCGCTAGAGATATAGACGCTTTCTGGCTGCAGCGGCAGATTGGTGTGTTCTACCCCGATGCCCACGAACAGACCGACAAGACGAAAGACGCCCTGCACATTCTCTCTGGAGAACCCGATGAGGCCGGTGGCGAGGAAAAGTCGCTCCGTGAGATCGAGAACGATTTGATGGAGCTGTTCGACCTGGAACACCACGAGCTCGTGCAGAAGCTGGTCGAGAACAGAGAAAAGGTGTACTGGCTCACCAAGCTTGCTCGAGCCGAGGATGCTGAGCAGCGCGCGCATGTCGAGAGGGAGATGGCATCGGAAGGCCTGCAAGGAATCCTCAACGAGCTTCGAGGCAAGGGGTCATCGGACCACGACAAGAAGCGGAAGATGGACATCAAGATGGACATCGACGTCCCGGCTTCTTTCAACGCCGACGGCCCCAAGGCCGAGCGACCGGAGGGCCAGCTTGTCGGCGGATTGCAGCCCAAGCGTCTCATCAACCTCGAGAATCTCATGTTCGACCAAGGCAACCACCTCATGACAAATCCCAAGGTCAGGCTGCCTGAGGGGTCCACCAAGAGAACATTCAAGGGATACGAGGAAATCCATGTGCCCCCACCGAAGAAGCGCAATGATCCCGATGACGTCCTCATCCCCATCAACGACATGCCTGAGTGGTCCCGCCAGCCCTTCAGCACTGCCAAGTCGTTGAACAAGATCCAGTCCAAGTGCTATCCGACGGCTTTTGAGGACGATGGGAACATGCTTGTCTGTGCTCCGACGGGCAGTGGCAAGACGAACGTGGCCATGTTGACCATTCTACGAGAAATCGGCAAGCATCGCAACCCGGAGACGGGGGAGATTGACCTGGACTCGTTCAAGATCGTCTACATTGCGCCCCTGAAGGCCCTCGTCCAGGAGCAAGTCGGCAACTTCGGGAAGCGTCTCGAGCCTTACGGCATCCGGGTGAACGAGTTGACCGGAGATCGCCAACTCACCAAGCAGCAGATCTCGGAGACCCAGATTATCGTGACGACGCCGGAAAAATGGGACGTCATCACCCGCAAGGCCACTGATTTGACATACACGAATCTCGTCCGATTGATCATCATCGACGAGATCCACCTGCTTCATGACGATCGTGGTCCCGTGCTTGAAAGCATCGTCAGCAGGACCATCAGGAAAACCGAGCAGACGGGCGAACACGTCAGAATTGTCGGTCTGTCAGCCACGCTCCCCAACTACCGCGATGTTGCTGGTTTCTTGCGAGTGGATCCCAAGACGGCCCTGTTCCATTTCGACGGTTCATTCCGACCTTGTCCCCTGCGCCAGGAATTCATCGGAGTCACGGATCGCAAGGCCATCAAGCAGCTCAAGACGATGAACGACGTGACATATCAGAAGGTCATTGAGCACGTCGGGACCAACCGCAATCAGATGCTCATCTTTGTCCACTCCCGCAAGGAAACGGCCAAGACCGCCCGGTATATCCGCGACAAGGCATTGGAGCTGGACACAATCAACCAGATCCTGCGACATGATGCGGGTAGCAGGGAAGTCTTGAACGAAGCTGCGAGCCAGGCGACCGATCAGGACCTCAAGGACATCCTGCCGTACGGGTTCGGCATCCACCACGCGGGTATGAACAGGATAGACAGGACCGACGTGGAGGACCTGTTCGCCAGGGGTGCTATCCAAGTTCTCGTCTGTACCGCCACCCTCGCCTGGGGTGTCAACCTGCCCGCCCACACCGTCATCATCAAGGGGACACAAGTCTACTCGCCAGAGAAGGGTAGCTGGGTGGAGTTGAGTCCCCAGGATGTCCTTCAGATGCTTGGTCGCGCTGGTCGACCCCAGTTCGACACCTACGGTGAGGGCATCATCATCACGACGCAGAGCGAAATCCAGTACTACCTGTCTCTGCTCAACCAGCAACTGCCCATTGAAAGTCAATTCGTGAGCAAGTTGGTAGACAACCTCAATGCAGAGGTGGTGCTTGGCAACGTTCGCACTCGCGACGAGGGTGTCGAGTGGCTCGGGTACACCTATCTCTTCGTGCGGATGCTTCGTTCGCCCGGTCTATATCAGGTCGGTGCAGAATACGAGGATGACGAAGCGCTGGAGCAGAAGCGCGTTGATCTCATACACTCCGCTGCAATGGCCCTTCGGAAATCCAATCTTGTCAAATACGACGAGAAGACTGGAAAGATCCAGTCAACAGAGCTCGGCCGCATCGCCTCGCACTACTACATCACCGCCTCTTCCATGGACACCTACAACAACCTCATCCAGCCATCAATCAATACCATTGAGCTTTTCAGGATCTTCGCTCTGAGCGCCGAGTTCAAGTACATCCCCGTGCGCCAAGATGAGAAGCTTGAACTGGCCAAGCTTCTGGGCCGCGTCCCGATCCCCGTCAAGGAGAGCATCGAAGAACCACACGCCAAGATCAACGTCCTTCTCCAGGCATACATCTCGCGGCTGAAGCTTGACGGTCTGGCGCTCATGGCGGACATGGTCTACGTTACTCAGAGCGCTGGCCGAATTCTCCGGGCCATCTTCGAGATCGCCCTGAAGAAGGGCTGGTCAAGCGTTGCTCGAATTGCTCTCGATCTGTGTAAGATGGCCGAGAAGCGCATGTGGCCGACCATGTCTCCCCTGCGACAGTTCCCCTCTTGCCCTCGGGACGTCGTCCAGAAGGCAGAGAGAATCGACGTCTCCTGGAGCAGCTACTTCGACCTCGACCCTCCTCGGATGGGCGAGCTTCTGGGGATGCCCAGAGCAGGTCGTACGGTCTGTCAGCTCGTTTCCAAGTTTCCCCGGGTGGACATCCAGGCACAGGTTCAGCCCATGACGAGGTCCATGCTCAAGGTGGAGTTGAGCATCACACCGAACTTCGAGTGGGACGACAGCGTCCATGGTGCGGCAGAGAGCTTCTGGATCATCGTCGAGGATTGCGATGGCGAAGACATCCTCTATCATGACACGTTCCTCCTGCGGAAGGACTACGCCCAGTCGGAGGCCAACGAGCACATTGTCGACTTCACGGTTCCCATTACGGACCCGATGCCCCCTAATTACTTCGTCACCGTCATCTCAGACAGATGGATGCACGCCGAGACGAAGTTGGCGATCCCGTTCCACAAGCTCATCCTTCCCGAAAAGTTCCCTCCCCATACTGAGCTCCTCGACCTCCAGCCTCTCCCCGTCTCTGCCTTGAAGGTACAGAGCTACATCAACCTGTATCCCGATTGGAAGCAGTTCAACAAGATCCAGACCCAGACGTTCAACTCACTGTACAAGACTGACCAGAATGTCTTCGTCGGCGCGCCTACCGGAAGCGGCAAGACTGTCTGCGCAGAGTTTGCCTTGCTCCGGCATTGGACTCAGAGCGACTCTGGCCGAGCGGTCTATATTGCCCCTTTCCAAGAGCTCGTGGATGCACGTCTCCAAGATTGGCAGAAGAGGCTTGGCCCGCTCAATGGCGGGAAAGAGATCGTCAAGTTGACCGGTGAGACCGCGGCCGACTTGAAGCTTCTCGAGCAAGGCGACCTCATCCTCGCCACCCCCACGCAGTGGGATGTCCTGTCCAGGCAATGGAAACGGCGGAAGAATGTCCAGACTGTCGAGCTGTTCATCGCCGATGACGTCCATCTCCTTGGCGGCCACCAGGGGTACATCTACGAGATCATTGTGTCCCGAATGCATTACATTCGCACGCAGACTGAGCTGCCGATGAGGATTGTCGCTTTGAGCGTTTCGCTAGCCAACGCCCGTGACATCGGGGAGTGGATCGACGCCAAGAAGCACGATATCTACAACTTCAGCCCTCACGTTCGGCCTGTGCCTCTGGAGCTCCACGTTCAGTCCTACTCGACCCCTCACTTCCCCTCAATGATGCTCGCCATGGCCAAGCCTGCGTACCTGGCTATCACCCAGATGTCCCCCGACAAGCCGGCTATGATCTTCGTGGCGAGCCGAAAGCAGACCCGAGTAACCGCCCGCGATTTGCTCGCAGCCTGTGTGATGGACGACGACGAGGATCGCTTCCTCCACGCCGAAGTTGAGCAGATGAAGCCTCTGCTCGACCGCGTTCACGAGGAGGCGCTTGCTGAGGCCCTCTCCCACGGCATTGGATACTACCACGAGGCTCTCAGTCAAAACGACAAGCGAATCGTCAAGCATCTCTACGACAACGGAGCAATCCAAGTGCTTGTTGCGTCGCGCGATGTGTGTTGGGAGTTGACCAGCACAGCTCATATCGTGATCGTGATGGGCACTCAGTACTTCGAGGGCCGGGAGCACAGATACGTGGACTATCCCCTCAGCGAGATCCTCCAGATGTTTGGCAAGGCGCTGCGGCCTTCCAAGGACGGGCGCGGCCGCGGTGTGCTCATGCTGCCACAAGCGAAGCGCGAGTACTACAAGAAGTTCCTGAACGAGGCTCTGCCAGTGGAGTCTCACCTGCACAATTATCTCCACGATGCTTTCGTCACCGAGATCAGCACCAAGATGATCGAGTCCGGAGACGATGCCATCAACTGGACCACGTTCACCTACTTCTACCGTCGGTTGCTGGGCAATCCCAGCTACTACAGCTTGACGAGCACGACACACGAAGGCCTCAGCAGCTACATGTCTGACCTCGTTGAGACGACGCTTCGCGAGCTGAGCGAATCGTCTATCATCGAATTTGACGAGGACGATGGATCTGTTGCGCCGCAGAATGCTGCCATGATCGCGGCATACTACAACATTTCCTACATCACGATGCAGACGTTCCTGCTCTCGCTCAATGCTCGCACGAAGCTCAAGGGCATCCTGGAGATCGTCACGTCCGCCACCGAGTTCGAGTCCATCCAGATCAGGCGCCACGAGGACAACTTGCTGCGACGAATCTACGACCGCGTGCCGGTCAAGATGTCCCAGCCCGCCTATGACTCGCCTCATTTCAAGGTATTCGTGCTGCTCCAGGCCCATTTCTCGAGGATGCAGCTGCCGATCGATCTGGCAAAGGATCAGGAGGTCTTGTTATCGAGAGTTCTCAGCCTACTGAGTGCCATGGTCGACATTCTGTCGTCCGATGGCCACCTCAACGCTATGAATGCCATGGAGATGTCGCAGATGGTCGTACAGGCCATGTGGGATAAGGACAGCCCACTCAAGCAAATTCCACACTTTTCGCCAGAGATTGTCAAGGTGGCGAATGATTTCGGGTATGTTTTTTTTTTTCAATGCCGTTAATCGATCATTGACTGACCGCTTCCCCTCCTTCATAGAATCAAGGACATCTTCGACTTCATGGAGGGCATGAACCCCGACGAGAACCCCGAGTACAAGAACCTGGTCAAACGCCTTGGCCTCTCGCAGAAGCAACTTGCGCAGGCCGCGGCCTTTACAAATGATAAGTACCCAGACTTGGAGTTTGAGCACGAGGTTCTCGACGAGGATGAGATTCAGGCCGGGGAGCCGGCATACCTCAACATCAAGCTCACGCGAAACATCGAAGAGGACGACGAGGTTGACTCGACGGTACACGCGCCGTTCTACCCCACGAAGAAGATGGAGAACTGGTGGCTCGTCGTCGGCGACGACAAGGCCCGGAACCTGCTGGCAATCAAGCGCGTCACCATCGGCCGGGAGCTGAGCGTGAAACTGGAGTACACTGTCCCGACGCCCGGGCAGCACAGTCTCAAGCTGTTCCTGATGAGCGACAGCTACGTCGGCGTGGACCAGGAGCGGGAGTTTTCGGTGACTGCGACCGAGAGCATGGAAGTGGACGAGGATGACGAGGACGATGATGATGAATGATGACGATGCTTTGAGAACTACCTCTAGAAAGCCGGTCCGACCTCTCCCCGATCTGAGCAGATTTTTTTTGGCAGACAACTTATGGCTTTGTGTACAATATGGCGAGCTACGAATTTGGAATTTGAAGAAAAAAAAAGCAGAGACGTGTTTTCCAGGACAGAAGAGCTACGCGCGATACGATCAATGGCTCGGTGCGATTCGCCGTGGCGATGATGCCCTCCCCTTTCCCAGCAATCGAGGTGTCTAAATAACGCTGCAGCCGCGGGGGCGAGAAGGCCGTGGAGCAGCACTGAGGTTTCGAGACTTGCAGGCGACTCAGATTCCGGCGAGAGGCAGCTCAGGGCAAGTCAGGCGGTAAAGGCCCGGAGCCGGGATGGGATCCAACGATGGGACGCAACAGAGCTGGAGTTTGGGAGCCGCGACGCAAAAAAAAGGCACAAGGAAGGGTAGAAATAGCACGCGGTTGGGAATTGATGGATGCGCTGAAAAGGGGAGATGCAGAGGGAGCGTCGCAAGAAGGCGGCGGCGGCGGCGGCGGAGGGCCACCTTTGTCTCGGCCGGCTGGAGCGTTGTTTGAATCGCGGTTGTCGCCCGCCAGGCTTACGCGGAGAGGGGGGGTGCCCCCCCAAAACAAGAGGGATGGAGGGAGAGAGAGAGAGAGAGAGAGAGAGAGAGAGGAGATCCATGGGGAGAAGAAGATGGGGGGGGGGACTATGACTATCCCGTCGACGAGAGCGGCCGACTGACTGACTGCACGTCGATCCAACCTCTTCGCAACGACGTCACGTGATGAGTATCCTCGTCCTCTGTGACGTTTTAGAACCCGTGTTTCTCTCTTCTGCAGTCGCCCTCTCCACTCCAGTATTTTTCCTCCTCGTCACCCACATCTTTGCACAACGCAGGTGAGGCTGGGAACTTGACAACTGCGCATTTTCATCTTTGCAGCCGCCCGCCCCATCACGCAGCACGCCTTGCGCCCCTCCCGCAGGCCCATTGCCCAAGCCCTCCGCACGCTCTGCAAACGCGTCCGACGCCGTCAGCCATTGATAGCTGCTTGCCCCAGCTCGTGCCGTGTTCGCGTGAAGCTTTGGTCAGCCTCAAGCCATTGGATCCCCGCGCATCGCCGGACAGCTCCTCGCCATGGCAGATACCGCTCCCGAGAAGACTGCGGCCGCCGCGCCCGTCGCGAGCGCCGACGAAGCTCCCGCTGCTCTCGAGGTGAAGATCACCGAGGAGAAGAAATTGGTGGTCCGGGACGACAGCGGCAAGGTCGAGGACAAGGCTGCCAAGAAGGAGACCAAGGGTGACGTTGAGGGTGAGCCCATTCTCTTCTCCTCCCCCCTCTGTACCCCCTCCCCGTGTTTTCGAATTTTCCGGGTCCTCTCTCCCCGACCCCCCGTTTTTCCCTCCTCCATCATCCTCATCCGCTTGTGCTCGATCCAATCTTCCAAGGACCTTCAAGGCCCTCTGCGGTTCTTTCGCATCGCCGTTGCGACGGCAGCTGCATCCGGTTAATTGCCTTAACACATCGCGCCTCGTCTCTTTTTCCTTTCTCCTATTTTCCGCCGCCTTCCCGACCGCATTCAGACCTAGTCGCAGAGCTCGCGCTAATGGATGTTTTCTGGTCACTAGAGCCCAAAGAGCCTGAGGCTGCTGAGAAGCCATCCGAGGTCGCGTCTGAGGAGAAACCGGAGGAGGAGAAGGTGGAGGAGGAGAGCGAGAAGAAGGCCGCCGCCGTCGACGAGGCCGAGGCGAAGGACGCGGCCGCCGAGGCTGAGGGAGAGGCAGATACAACGATCGCGGCCGAGACGCCGACCGCCTCCAAGAGCAAAAACCGCCGAAAGTCCGCCGGGGATGTCAAGGGCAAGACGCTGAGCAAGAAGGGCTCCAAGGCCCGTCTGACCCATCTCGACGCCCAGCCCGGCGATCACTTCCTGGTGAAGCTCAAGGGCTTCCCGGCCTGGCCGGCCATCATCTGCGACGAACCGATGCTCCCTCACGCGCTTGTCAGCAGCCGCCCGGTCTCGGCGGCGCGACCCGATGGTTCATACGCTGAAGCCTACGCTGAGGGCGGTAAGCGCGTGCACGACAGGACGTTCCCCGTCATGTACTTGTACACGAACGAATTGTGAGTCTTGCGTCTCGCGTTCCTGACGCAACCCCCCTCCCCCTCCCCTTCCCCAATCCAATGGCCGACATCGTGGCTTTTGCTGATTGGCTGCAAAACAGCGGTTGGGTTGCAAATACCGCTCTGACGGAGTTGACGGCCGAGAAGGCCAGAGACACGATTACCGAGAAGATGCGCAAGGACCTCAAGGCCGCCTTCGAGTTGGCTGCCGAGCAGAACTCGGTCGAGCATTACAAGGACATTCTCGTTAGCTTCCAGGAAGAGCTCATTGCCCAGGAGGAGGCTCGAAAGGAGGCCGCCGCGACCCCGAAGAAGTCCAAGAAGAGCAAGGCGGCCAAAGTCAGCAATGAGTACGACGATGTCGAAATGGCCGACGCGGACGAGGTGGTCAAGCCCAAGCCGAAGAAGCGAAAGGCCGAGGAAGATGCCAGCGTCAGTCTTCTTTCCTTTTTTTTCTTCTTTTTTTTGGTCGCGCCTGTTTTGCTACGGCAATTGCTGACCAGCAGGCTCTAGACTCCTCAGCGATCCGACTCTGTCAAGAAACCGAAGATCAAGCTCAACACGTCCTCCACACCGAAGGCGGCCAATGGAACTCCGACTGCCAAGGCCAAGGATGCTGCTGCTTCCAAGACGGCCAAGGCCAAGACCAAGAAGGGCAAGGACACCGGTGACAAGAAAGCGGAGGCGCCAAAGGAGGCCAAGATGACTCCCGAGGAGCGACACGCTCGCAAAGAGGCAAGCCACGGCCCAAAAGACGATTGAGGCCGATGAGATGGTCCAAATTTGCTGACCCACGAGGAACAGAAAGAAGTTTTGTACCTGCGTCACAAGCTCCAGAGGGGCCTCTTGACCCGAGAGCATCCTCCCCGAGATGACGAGATGGAATCGATGTCCGGGTTCATTACGATCCTCGAAAACTTCAACGACCTCGAAGTTTCCATCATCCGAGCCACGAAGATCAACAAGGTGCTGAAGGCGATCCTGAAGCTCGAGACGATCCCACACGAGGAGGAATTCGGTTTCAAGAAGAGGTCCCAGGCGCTGCTCGACAAATGGAACAAGCTCCTCGCAAGCGATGGCAGTGCCGCGCCCGCCGCTGGGGCAACAGCGCCCGCGAACGGCGTCAACGGATCAACGGAGGCCAACGCCGCCGAGAAGGACAAGGAAGCGGAGAAGGAGAAGGAGAAGGAGACGCAGAGCGGAGCCAACGGGGCCGACGACGACGCCAAGCCAGAAGCTGAGAAGGCGACGGGGGACGCCGCAGCGAGCACAAAAGCGAAGGCCGAGGAGGAGAAGCCCAAGGACGACGACGAGGCCGGAAAGGAGAAGGAGAAGGTAGATGAGGAAATGGTATATTAAGCCGCCCACCACCACCCCCACCCCCACCACCACCCGCTCCCTTTTCGAACCTTTTGCAGACTTTCAGAAAATCTGACCAATCCTCTAGGCTTCAGCTGCGCCCGAAACGGTGGAAGAAGCGGCCTGAAAGAATGGCTCACGAGACGAGGGTTCCCAAGGGAGGGTTTTGACGACGTCCTCATACAGTCGAATGATGCTGCCTTCCTACACGAGAAGAGCAGAAAGACATGTTGCTTGATTTCTCTCCCCCCCTTTTTCTTTCTTTTTTTTCACTTCATTCACTTTGGCTTTGTTGTGTGTTAGCGGCGCAAAAAGGGCTTGATGTTTGTGTTCATTCTTTCGTTTCTCATTCTCCGCCCGGCTTGTTTGATTATTTCCCAATTACCTATATAAAAAGGCTGTCACGAGCTTCAGGAGAGCCGGTGTATGAATAACTCATCAACGCAGATCCCATCGAGGAACGGCGTGGCATTTGATGCCTTGGGAACAAGGTGGGGAGGAGATGAGGAGGACAAGGACTCGTTGGCCGACCAGTTGAGAGGGGCCAGGACAAGTCGGGGGTCATCAGAGGGACGCTCCATCGATCTACGCCTTGCAGAGGATCCACGCTGCATCCTCACAGCAAAGCATTCGAATGACAGAACAAAAGGAAATCATCAGGATCGACCTCGACGGGGGAAAAAAAACAAGAAGACTCGAGAAAATCAAGATCAAAAAAAAGGGCAACTGCAAGGCGGAGATGGGTTCAGGAAACATGATGCTGGAGGAGGGACATGGATGGGACATCATTTTGAAAGGGGCTTACGCTGGATTGCGGGCTTCGGTTCAGGGCATGGGGGCTGCTGGCATGCGTTTTCTTGCGTTTTTCTTTTTGATTTCTTACATCCCTCGTTTCTACGGTAGTTGAAAATCAAGGTCACCCTGTTTTCTTCTAATAACCTGGTGATTAGCTACTACCTTCTACTACTGGATACTACCAATCTATCTTGATTTTACTCCGTACCTATTGTGTGTTTGAGAGAGGCGAAGATGCTGGATTCCAATGTGGCGGTAAGCTGGCGTCCGGACGGCATTGCTCGACCAAGCTTGATTTGTGATGTTGATCTTCGGACACTTGCTCTGAGACGAAGAAACCTCAAAACGTGATGAACAGACCTGTCATCTGCTTGGTAGCCCCTGATTTGAGGGATGAGGTTCTCGTGAACGACATTATGTACTCCAGCACTCGGATTGCACTGTTGTAGGGTAGGGGGCGCCGTGGACATGCACGGTGAAAAGATACCGTGCCAGACACTGTCCTCAGACACGGGATCTCAGAGCTCTTTGAGCCCTTGATCCAAGACTCTCGAGTCGCGTCTCCAACAAACATGAGACCAGCCCCATCAACAAGGGAGAGATGGACGTTGACGACGACGACGCCTCCTCTCATGACTTTTCCCAGGAGGACCACCAGGTGAGCCAACAAAGAGTGTCAGTTCCAATGCTCTGTGCGCTAAGCCTGGAATCCAGGTGGCCTTTATTTTCGACCCCGATGAGGGCGACGATGTCAAGGGTCTGAAGCACAGGCCGTCCAAGCGCAGGAGGGTGGTGAACAACAGCAGCAGCAGTCTCAGCAGCGGCAGCGGAAGCGGCAACGGCAACGGCAGCCATGACGCCGGCAAAGCTTCGCAGGAGGATCCGGGCGATGATCACGGGGCATCGCTATTTGTGCCCCTCCTGAACGGTGCCGAGGGGCCGGAGTTTGTGCAGCTGCGGCAGCGGCTGTTCGAGGAGAGCTGGGGGATGGTCGAGCGTCGCATACGGGTGAGCGTTTGGAATTTCCCCGATGGTGTCTCAGATATCGAGGCAGGCAAGCAGGCAGGGTCTCGCTAGCAAGCAAGCAAGCAGGCAAGGAAGCAAGCAAGCAACTCGGCCAGCAAATCGGCAAGCAGAAAAGGCAGCAATTGTTTGCGTGGAGAGAATGAGAAAGGCCAACTCGCTGACGGACGCGCAGAATATCCTGAGGGAATCCAACTCTGCGACGTTGGATGAGGTGTCTACATTCGTGAACGAGGCCGGGCCCGAATGGTGCGCCACCCCAGTATATCCCTATCCGGTGCTGCGTTGTTTATCGACAGAGGCTGCTGAGTTCGGACATTAACAAGGAATCGTGCAGTGGCCAGCGAATACCTTCGGCGTTCATCATCACGGGCCCGAACTTTGCGTCCCAGGACCTGCTGTTCGAGCAGCTCTCGGAGCGACTGCAGTCCTCCAGCGGCAGCAAGTTTGTGCGGCTGCGATCCACGGACGCATCGAACGTCAAGGCGGCGCTGAAGAAGATCATCCGCGATGCCACGTCACAGGCCGATGGGGACGATGGCGGTGATGACCTGCAAGTTGGTCACGGGCAGGACGTGAGTCTGCAATCCGTTTTGGAAGCTTTCTGTGTGCCACCGGTCTGCGGTGCACGATGATGACATCCGGCCTGGCCGCTCTCTAATCTCATGGGAATCACTAGGGCCGCCGGTATCTGGACTACGATCTCGAGGCGCTCGAGGTCTTTGCTCGGTCCCAGGGCTGCGGACACGTATTTGTGGGGTTCCAGGACAGTGAGGCGTTTGACAGCAGCCTACTGTCTGATCTGATCCTCCTCTTTAGGTACGGTGCCCTCGATTCGCTCCTCTAAGTTGCCAACGGTGCCCCCTTCGAACGCGGGGCTTGGGTCGAATGCTGATAAGGGGAGTAGTTCGTGGCGGCCTCGGATACCATTTACGCTGCTGTTCGGCATCGCCACGTCTGTCGAGCTCCTGCAGGCGAGGCTGCTCAAGTCGGCATGCCGGCTCGTATACGGGGCGCAGTTTGACGGCATACAGACGGACACGATTCTCGAGAGCGTGTTCAGGGGCGCGGTCGCGTCGAGCGACGTGCCCCTTCGCTTGGGGGGCGCGCTTCTCCGGGGCATGCTCGATCGGCAGCATGACCACGTTGCCGGTATTCAAGCCTTTATCAGCTCGCTAAAGGCGCGTACCTCTCTCTTTCCTTCCTTTCCTTGTTTCTTTTTCTCGAAGCTCGTCTGGATTGTGGTCGCTGACGTGCATGATGCAGTATGCATACATGTGTCATTACTACGCGAATCCCCTCAGTATCCTGCTGGCGCCTGAGGTGGGTGACGGTATGAAACCGACAAGGGAGCACTTGGAAGCCATACGCA
Source organism: Escovopsis weberi (assembly GCA_003055145.1). Lineage (NCBI taxonomy): Eukaryota > Fungi > Ascomycota > Sordariomycetes > Hypocreales > Hypocreaceae > Escovopsis > Escovopsis weberi. The sequence goes on along the minus strand of NIGB01000002.1, from coordinate 832,563 downwards.
ACCTGCCATCGTTTCGGCTGAGCGTGGAGAAGGCGATCCAGGCCGGCACGAGGGAGTCTCTAGAGCATGCGAGGTCACTCGTGGAAAGCGATGAGTATCTCCTCGCAAAGGTACAGCAGAGCACGAGCAGTCGGCGGCAATGGCTCGAGGACCAGCTCCGGACCTTGCTGATCCTCGAGGCTGCCGGGGCGAGACACCCGGCTTTCTCGAGGGCCTTCACCGAGACCATGGTGGAGACGCCCGCATCTGCATCCGGGAGCCCAAACCTGGTGGAGGGCATCCGACGGATGACGACAGATGCGCTCACCAGACTGCTGCGACGGACCATGGCCATCTACAGCGATGGCGAGCCCAGCCTCCATCTCGGCCCGGCGACCCGGGACGCGGACCTCGGACTGCTCGGTGCCGTCACAGAGATCGCCGCACGCCTCGAGACTCTCAAGGAAGAGGCCGAAGGTAAGGGGATCACGGCGCTGCGCAGCAAATACAGCAGCCAGGGGAAGGTGACGCGCACCACCATCATCGCGCAGCGTGTGCAGCTTCGGCAGGACTCGGCAGCCCTCCGACCCGAGGACGTCGCCTTCACCGAGATTGTCGACCGAGTCGCGGACCTGCTCACGAGCCACGCCGCGGCGACCGACTCGGGCACGTGCGGGCGGAGCGACAGCGCGCTCGCCTCGGAGAGCTGGATCTACGGCTCCAAGTCCCCGCTGCGGGAGGTCATGGTGCCACGTCCGCGGGGCGCGTTTGAGCGCAGCCTCGCGCGGCCTCACGACTACCTCTCGTGCGCGTGCTGCAGCGCGGGCGCAGGGCAGGCGGCGGATGCTGGAGGGGGGGTGCGGGCCACGCTGCCGGCCACGTGTATCCTGTATCACCTATATTTGGAGGCGGGTAGTCTGATCAATGTGGCCGACCTGTGGTCTGCGTTTAGCGCGCTGGTGGGCGCGCGAGACATTCACGACGACGGCGGCGGCGGCGGCGGCGGCCGCGGAGATGGTGCTGGTGATGGTGATGGTGATGGTGATGGTGATGGTGATGGTGATGGTGGGGAGAAGGAGGGCGGCGAGGGGGACGATGGGGGGATGGGCGAGCGCCAGGCGCTGGTCATGTTCTACAGAGGGCTGGCGGAGCTGAAAGCGCTGGGGTTCGTCAAGGCGAGCAGGAAGAAGACTGATCACATTGCCAAGGTGAGATGGCTGTGATGTCTCTGGCTTGTGGTCCCCTGGAAGGGGAAGGGGAGAAACAAGGGGCGAGGAGCAAGGAGCAAGGAGCAAGGAGGAGGAGGAGGACGACGACGACGAGGAAGAGGATGGAGCCACGTGCGGCTGACGAAAGGAGTTGAGATGTGATATGCCGGAGGAACAGCATGGAAAGGGACTAATGCACTGGAGCGGGTAATGTCACGGCATGATACATACAGGTATGAGATGGGTGCCGGCGTTTCCCTTTCGTTCTCGGAGAAATCAAGAAGCAAGGGCGAGGATTATCGCTCCCATGGATGCCTACGAGCACGAGGATGTCTGTACATACGAGCACTACTCTGTATCCAATGGATCTATCAAATGCATTGCGTGGAGGCGAGGCTGATGGAGACTGGCGATTTTGCCTCGAATAGGGAGGAGGGATGAGCTGCACAACATCGATGGAGATTGGAGGGCGTGGCATGCTCCGCATGAATCTGGAATCTGGCCGATTGCGATCACGCTTCTAGAAGGTCTGATGGATGGATGGACCTGGGCCATTGGCTCTCGCGGACCGGGTCCTATACATATGTATGCCAATACTCGTACTGACACTCTCGGTGCGATAGGTACGAGCGCAGTAGGCAAAGGATCTCGAGTCCTGGCATGTCAGATTCATGGCCGCATGCATCTGGTGCTCGTGCTCGTGCTCGTGCTCGTGCTCATACGAGGGCTCATACATACATACCTGCACCCGGATGAGTACGAGAGTACGAGACCGAGTACAGTAGTCTCGTACTCGTATGTATGTATGAGACGCAGTCATGGTCAGGAATTCATGGGTCCTTGCGCAGAGAGTCCACCCGTGTCTTGCTCGCGCCTCGCAGCTGAGAGTGAGCGGATGATACCATGGATGCCTCTAGAGCAGAGCACGAGTCTCGATCGTGTGAGGAGCTTCCAACGTGCCCGCAGAAGCCTCGATCTCGATTCGATTCGATTCGAGGGGGGAAACAAATCCGTACTCCGTACTCCGTGCTTTGTTGCCGCTGTACTTTCGAGTTGCCGCCAATGCACTCCGCAATCTCACCGCGGCAGGCTCTCAGGGAACCTTCTTCTAGAAGACAGGCTGCCAGTATCCCAGGAGGATCATGTGTGTGGTCGTATTTTTTTTTTTTTCTCTCTGGGGACCCTCCTCGCGGGGGAAATGCATCTGAGTCATGCAAAAGGGTGCCGCCTTTTCCTTTTGTCTCGTTCCCAAGGAGGCCGTTTGACTCGTGGTGTTACGATGCGGCTTGGCAGGAGAGAGGATGAGAGACAGAGAGAGCACAATTAAAAAACAAGTGAGAGGCATGTGAGGATCACGAGCAAAAAGGGGAGGGGGGCGCCTCTACTCGTGAGAGGTCAGGGGCAGAGACCCTGTATGGAACAATGGAAGAAGATACAGAAGCATGACAGGTGAGCAGTGGAACTGACGAGAGAGACAGAGACAAAGAGAGGGTGGGAGAGGAAGAGGGGGGGGGGGGGGGGGAAGAGGAAGGGGGGG
>NIGB01000002.1:808165-827882 GCA_003055145.1 Escovopsis weberi | reverse complement strand
TTTTTTTTTTTTTTTTTTTTTTTTTTTTTTTTTTTTTGTTCTCGTTTTCTAGAATTTCGGGGAATCTCCCCCCCCCATTCATTTCCAAGCTGCTGCGTCGGCGAGTCGAGGACATGGAGACGTGTACGGAGTACCAGCATCCGTACTTGGGCATGTACGAGGAGATTGAAGTGCTGACTCTCCCTCTGTGTCGTCGACTCGGAGGTCTCAGGAATGAGCTTCACGATGAGGCTGATCATGCTGGAACAGATCGATGCATAAAAAGAATTGAGCACTATTTTTTGAAACTGTGAAGAATTTGCATTAAAGTAGCATTAAAGTGGTGGTCTTTATCTGGATTTATCCACGTTGCTGAGGGCAGGAGCTTCCCTTCCAGCTGTGGCGAGAGGAGGCACAGAGGTAGTACTAGCACTCGTGAGTCGAAACTGCCCTCAAGGTAGGTATTTTTCTAATTCGGGAGGAAGGAGGCACCCTCTATGTAGAAGCACGCTGCAGGAGCAGGAGCGACTCAAGACACAATGATGCATCTACCTGATGCGTAGGTACCTCCTGCACTTTGACTGATCCGATACGAGTACGAGCTGCCATTGAGCTGCGAGGAAGGAGCAGACCAAAACTGCTTGAGCAGGCAGTCACGGCATCTGCAGAAGGAGAGACCAAGACGGCCCTCGAGATAAATTATTGATCCATTGGAATCTGGCCTCTTCGATTCTCTGCTCTCCTTCATCACCAACTTCAATCGTGGAACATCCATCCATCTCCCACCTCGTCCTCAGATTCAATACATCAATCAATCGACATCATTGTGCCGCCGACAGGTTCTCCGTCTACGAGTACAGGTACGGTCCACGGCTCGCGGCTCACGGCTCACGGCTCACGGCCCACGGGTACGGATAGATACAGGCACATACTCCGTGCATCCCTCCCGGGCCAAAGACACGACGCAGGAAACGGTTCCGGACAAGCACCCGCCAACAAGACAGCGGCGCTCTGCTGTTTCGAGAACAAAAGAAATTCCGAGGGCATATGCTCGGCCCTGTTTCAAAACGACTGGCAGTCAAGCCTTCCAAGCCTCCAACTACCTGTACCTACCTACATACTACTACTACTACCTACCGAGTCTCCGTACTGGGCGGAGGGCCGGAGAGAGTCAAGCACCCGCTGCACGTACTCGTACGAGTACAACCCGCACGGAGAGGGGGGGGGGGGAGGCAAAGAAGACTCAAAGTCCAAGGAGGTATGGATGTAGATCACCCAACCCAACACCGCAGACCCCCAAATGTGATCAATCCTGAAGGCGACGACGACAATGCCGGGCGCCCCTCTCATCACCTGGTTCCCGGCCGGGTTAGTACATACATACGAGATTGGTACCTAATCCTCCTCATAGTCCATGTCCATAATTCCGCCTCGATACTTCTTCCCATGCTCACGCTCACATCGGATCTGAGCCTGGGCCTTCAAGACATCCGTGTCCAATCCATCTCGCGCCAGGATCTGTCATTGTCAGCGGTCGCAATTGCGCATTTTGACTCACCTCTGGGACTGCCTGCGTGCATCTCTCACTATTCTTTTTTGACCAACACCCGGAAGCATTCGAGCCAGCCAGCGGAGACTTTCTTTCCTTTATTGTCTATCCGATCTTTGCTTATTTCCTGTCTCAATTTGTCTCAATTTGATCTCATTTCTTTTCCTCACATTTTGGGCCCTTTTCCCTCTCTCAAACTCTTTATATCCACTCCAGTCTCCCACTTATACATACATACTTAGGCCCCCCCCATCAGCATCTCACGATCGAGGCGTCTTGTACGAATCAGGAGGATCCATACTATATATACATACACACTCCATCCATCCACTCCTTGAACATCAATCTCTTCACCACCCTCTCTTCGATTGCCCGTTCTCATTCAGAAGACTGCCTTTGGACTTCTGAGCCTCGAAAGTTGTACATAAAAGCAGCTGGAGCTTCTTTCACTTTCTTCTCATCGGCGTCCCCCCCCTTTTTTTTCACTTCTCACTCATCGGAACCACGTCCTGTCTGGCCAGGAACTTCCTTTCAAAATAGATCAGAATCAGGCTCCTTGAACCTCTGCCGACTACCTCCAAGGTCCAAACCAAGCCCTCAGACTCCTCTACAATATCAGAGTCCCAATTCTAAACAGCTCTTCTCCGACCACGACAACATTTCCCAATCACGATCAAGACGGCCTCTCAAAGAACATCAAATCTCTACCGTCGTCCTTCCCATCCAGGACGAACCACGCCACTCGAACACCATCACCCATTCTCACGCCTGGATCGTTTGAGACCTTACCAAACCATCCCACGCCCTAGGCCTTCGACCCTCAGAAAATCACTGCATCCTCGAGTAGTCCTTCTCACCAACACCGCGACAATGATGCCTCAAGGAATTCCTTCTCGTCGCAAGCCGACTCCCAAGTTCACCAAGGGGCGTCTGGCCAAGAACCCACAACTTGCCTGGAAGCTGCAACAGATGGCTCTGGAGCTCTCGCCCTTCGTCCAAATCAACACTGGCATCATCCACCCAGACTTTCCCAAGACGATCCTCCAATTTTGGCTGCTCACCGAGGAGCAGCTCGAGGACCTCGCACAGTTCTACCACCAGCGGACCCCCTGCGAGCTGGGCTCCCGATATCCCTGCCCCGTCAAGTGGCGAAGTGACGCTCCCCTGGAGGAGAAGCGATACAACCTCGGCCGCTTCATCGGTCTCCTCAACGGCCCGCCACCCGTGGCTCTCAAGACCGAGGAGCAAATTGCCGAGGAAGTACGACTAGCAAGCCGCGATGCCGCTGCCTGGCGCCGGAAGATGAATCCCTTTTCCCAGTGAAAAAAAACTCGGCATATGCACAACAACAAAACACACCCGGAAAGGCGAGAAGTGGAAGCACCCCCCCTGCCTCTGCCTATCTCCATGCGGATCCAAAAGTCGTTTGAGTTTTTCTTTTTCTTGTGGGGCGTTAGCGATGGAAGCATTTACGAATGACAATCAGCCTTTGCGCGGAGTTAGGCGAGATCATATGGCGCGTCACTCGCGGATATGCATTTGAGTATGCATTCGAAGACGCCGGCGTTTATCTGTCATCAGGGAGCGTTGATTTCGTGCTTTGGTCGTTTCTTCTTTTCTTTTTTTCTTCCGTCTTTGTCTTTCTATTTTCGTTACACGTCGCCCCCCTTTTCATTTGCTTTGATTTTCATCCTCATCTCCTTTTCCCTTCACGGAGTTTCAAAAGGCCGGCAGTGGCAGGGGCAGTCACATGAATCAGGGTTACCTCGAAGAGGAGACATATAGACATCGGGGGGGAAAAGGCACAGGATTGGGTTAGGTTATTTGAGGCTTTCAAGCCTCATCACCGCAATGATATCATGAATCTCCAAGCAAACTTGACTCCGTGACCTGGTGTGATGTGTGATGAACCCTCATGAAGAACACGGAGCGCACGCGCTCACACGCGGACAGCCAAATGTACATACAGTCGAGGTATCACAGCCCAAGCCCTTGGAGGTCCTTTGTCTCCGAGATGTGTCCGTCGCCGCGTGTGTGATTGTTCGCCATTTGTATGCGTTCCTCTTCCGTATGTACCTATATTGATGTGGATATCATCGTCAACAGTGCCATTTTCCCCGCCTTCGCTCTTCTCCTTGCTAATGTTCCTGCTAGGTAATGCTCCCGTGTGCGCGCAAACCCACGCCATTCCGAGTCCATTTCAAAATTCTTGACGAGAACCCCCCTTTTCCCAGCGCAATGCAAACATCGTTGTTGCTCATCGCCTCTTCCGGGACGAGCCTTTCTATTGCTGGCCCTTTGCCGGCGAGGCAACGACGACGGGGTCGTCGTCCCCCTTAACGGACCCCTTCTCGGACTCCTCGAGCTCCTTCATGAAGTCGGAGCGGATCTGGCCGCGCTTCTTGTCCCACCATGCCTTCTCGGTCTCGGCCTGGGACTGGATCTCGTCGAGGCGCTGGCGGAGCTTGGTGTTGGCGACGATCTCGTGCGCGGACTGAAAGATGATGGAGCCCCAGTTGGGAGCGAGCGCGTTGGCCTATCGTGAATTAGTATGCGGTTTTACTTCCTCTCCTGTCATGTGATCCCACGCAGACCGTTTCCAGACATGGTCTCGTGCGCTGTATTGTTTTGGGGGAGCCGGGGGGGGGGGGAGAAAAAAAAAAAGGGGGGGGGGGTGGAGAATCGCCGGCGGGATGAGGAAAGGGGCAGAAAAGTGAGCAAAGCAGGGCAAGTAGGAACTAAAGGTATTAGAGGGGGGGAAAAGGGCGACGAACCTCGAAGACGACGTCTCTCAGCTCCTCCTCGAGCTCCTTCTCGGCCCTTTGGAAGCGCTGCCACAGGTCGTCGCCGACGCTGCCGCGCTGCAGCAGCGTGCCGCAGGCCTGCTTCGCGGACTTGATCTGCAGGAGGCGCTCGATGTCCTCGACGGCGCGGCGGAGCAGCGCGGCGCGGAGGACGCTGTCGGGCACGCGAGGGGACTTTTCGGAGCCGGAGGCGGCGCCCGGGTTGTCGGCGGGATCGAGGTGGAGGAGGGAGAGGTAGATGTTGCGCTGGAGGTGCGGGCCGAACCAGGGCGCCAGCTTTGCGCTTTCATCTGGGAGAGGGCAAAGCGAGTCAATACAGGGGTTTCATCGACGGGAAAGGAGAGCAAAGGGTGAAGAGAAAAGAAAAGAAAAATTGGAGACGCACTGGCTTTGCGACGGCGGTAGATGGAGGAGAAGGTCATGAGGGCGCCGCCGAGGACGATGAGGTAGGCAAATGGAAGGGCCAGGCCCTTCCAGTCGATGTCGAGCATTCTGGCGACGAGACGTGCCGAAGAGTCGATCGCTGAGCTCGCGGCGGGTGCGTAATGTTTCTTTTCGGTCCCCCGATTGAGGTCGTCGATGGAGTGTTGATGTCCGTCGAATTGTACTCGGTGTGGTACGGTTGAACTTCAATGGTGTTGATCTGATAGGAGTGCGCGATTCGCTGTTGAGGGCGGCACTTCGCGATCGAGGATCGGCAGGTTTGCGGACGGCGACTTCGGGGATATGGGAAGGCGGTGGCGGTTCCTCTTTTTTTCAATCTGGCGAATCGCGACGGGTGTTTGAATTGAGGGAGGACGAACGATGAGGAGGAGGAGGAGGAGGAGACTTTTCTTGCCGAGCACGAGTCGAGGGGAATGCCGAGAAGGGCGAGTGAGTCGGCTTGATGGTGGTGGTGGAACTCGTGATGATAGGCTGTTTGCACATACCGAACACGTCGCAACATTATCAGATAAGCCGGGCAGATAATATTCTGGGGGACTGCAGGGTCTACAGGGTAGGTCTACAGGGTAGGTCTACAGGGTAGTTGATGCTGATTGATGCTTGATTGATGTTGGTACAGGGTAGCTCCAGCTCAGGGCCGCTTACCTCAGCAGGCATTGGATGACCGAGTCCAGTCTCGAGTTCTTGCTCGCCAGTGTGAATGACATCAATCATTTTGATCCTTCACGAATACAGTATTGATGCATTGAGGCGGCTCTTTTTTTTTCATTCTGGGCTGGCTTTCGACAAGTTACTTCCAAGGTGGCCTGCTGCATCTCACCTCCTTCACCTGATCCTCGTTACATACGACCGCTCCGTACGGAGCACAATCAGATCTGCTACTACTTGCGCCTCCGCCGCCGCCGCGCGTCCTGCCCCTCCTCCGTTGCTCTGAAGCTTCCATACCTACTATCTACACACGCCTCGACAACTTGTCGAAGCACCGCATTGCGAAAAGACGCCCTTCCAAGCCATAACCTCTCTTCGACAGACACTCTGCTGCTTGGGACAACTTCCATACCAAACGAGACTCTCGAGTCGCGACCGCTACCATGTTGATCCGGCTACGGGGCCCTGATGGCATGATCCGCCTCACCGTGGAGCCAACCACGAGCTTTGGCGAGCTAGGGAAACAGGCAAGCTTCCCCTCTCCCTTCCTTCAAAGAGCACCTATTCTGACCATGATTTTGTTCGGTTCTTGCAGCTTCTCGGGCATCTCCCTCCCACAGTCGACCCAAACTCCATCGTCCTGTCCAACTCTCCCACCAACCAAGACTCCAAGAGGCTGGGCGACATCGCCGCCTTCAAGGTCGGCCAGATCGGCCTCAAGTACGCACTTCGTCTCCCTGCTCGAGACTGGACGCGCAAAATCTCTCTAACACTCAGCTTACAGACACGGCGATCTCGTGTTCATCTCGTACAAGCATGGCGACGCGGCCAACGGGATCCCTAACGGCAACGCCCCGGCCCCCACGACGTCGGCTCGACTGAACGGCAAGCCAGTCCTGCCTACCGAGGCCGCTGTCTCGGCCGAGCCCAAGCCCGAGCGAATCTCCAAGCCCTGGGAGACGGTCAAGCAGTCCGCGCTCGACGACCGGCTAGACAAGCTCGACGGCAAGATCCCCCGAGGAAAGAACAGGATGTGTCGCCACGGCCCCAAAGGAATGTGCGACTACTGCCAGCCCATGGACCCCTTCGACCCGGGATACCTTGCCGAGAAGAAGATCAAATACCTGTCCTTCCATTCCTACCTCCGCAAGATCAACGCCACAACCAACAAGACGGGGTCCGGAAGCTCATACATACCGCCCCTTGTGGAACCCTACTTCAGGGTCAGGCCGGACTGCCCCTCGGGCCACCCACAATGGCCCGAGGGCATCTGCACGAAATGCCAGCCCAGTGCCATCACGCTCAACCCCCAGCCGTTCCGCATGGTCGACCACGTCGAGTTCTCCTCGCCCTCCATCATCGACACGTTCATCGATACCTGGCGAAAGACGGGGTGCCAGAGGCTCGGGTACCTGTACGGAAGATACGCAGAGTACGCAGAGGTCCCCCTGGGCGTCAAGACCGTCGTTGAGGCCATATACGAGCCGCCCCAGAAGGACGAGGGCGACGGCCTCACCCTCGACTCCCTCGAGGCCCTGCAAGAGGTCGAGCACGTCGCGAAGCAGTGCGGGCTGGAGCCCGTCGGCGTCATCTGGACCGACCTGCTGGACGCCGGGCGAAAAGACGGCTCCGTCGTGTGCAGGCGCCACGCAGAATCCTACTTCCTCTCCTCCCTCGAAGTGTGCTTCTCATCAAGACTGCAAGCGCAGTATCACAAGCCCTCCAAATGGAGCGACTCGGGCCAGTTCGGCTCCAACTTCGTGACCTGCGTCATCTCGGGCAACGAGCAGGGCGAGATCTCCATCTCGGCGTACCAAATGTCCAACGAATCCGTCGAGATGGTGCGCGCCGACCTCATCGAGCCCTCGGCCGACCCCAGCTTCATGCTCGTCCGCGACGAGACGGAGGAAGACGGCTCCCCGAGTCAGACCAGATACATCCCTGAGGTCTTCTACCGCAAGACCAACGAGTACGGGGCCAATGTGCAGGAGAACGCCAAGCCCGCGTTCCCCGTCGAGTATCTCTTCGTCACCCTGACACATGGCTTCCCCGCGGACCCCAAACCCATGTTCACCCAGGCCGGCTTCCCCATCGAGAACCGCGAGTACATCGGCGAGAGCCAGGAGCACTCAGCGCTCGCCAGACTGCTCAACATGCGTCCTGGCCAGAAGCCAAGCGACAACGGCCAGGAAGTATCCAACTTCCACATCCTCTGCTTCATCCACCGCATGGGGATCCTCTCAAAGGTTTGCATCCCTTTGCATTTCTCCATTTCTTTTTTTCTCGTCAGGAGAACCTGTAGTAGTAGTAGCAGCCAGCTAACACAGGGCGTGACTCGCTCTGCCAGGACGAAGAATCCCTCCTCTGCCGCGTGGCGAGCCAGCACGACCTCGCCGACTCCTTCCAGCTCCGCTCAACAGAAGGATGGCAGACCCTGCAGGCCATCCTGCAATCGACCGGTGAGCGAATCCCCAAGCGTTCGCGAGGAGCGGACGACCTGCCGTCGTCCACGTCCTCGAAACCCCCTGACGCTGCTGCCCTCCACCGCCACGCCTCCGGCGAGCCTCTTGCTAAACGGTTTGCTGCTGTCAGGCTGAACGAACGAGGCGCCTTTCCAAACCCTGCCGCAAAAGAATAATCTATATCGGGGGTGGCAGAAGAAAAGAAAAGAAAAACAAGAAATTGCGATGAAAAAGGGACACCGGGGGGCGGTCCTTTCACGCACGCTCGAGGGGAAGAGGGATGAAGGCGGCAGAGGCTCGCTGATTTGGAGGGCATTCACTACTGGCGTTTTGTGCTTCGGGGAATGGGGGAGAGGGGAGAGGGTCGTCGCATTCTATCGTACGCTCTGGTTCTTCAAATCGAGAAGATGCTGCGACACCGGTTGGAACCACTGTCCCTGTCGACCATGCATGACAGGTACTTCACATGGAGGCATGACGTGCTATTCAGTACTCCCGCAGAATGATCGCGTCATACCGTAAACAAGAATCAATAGCTTGTGAGATTCTGATAAAATCATTGATCTCTTCGCGGTTCACGCTGCGTCTATCATGGCAAAATCCAAACACGCTGCCCCCCCCCCCCCCCCCCCCCTTGAGCCTCTTTTTTTTTTTCCTATTCCCGTTCCCAAACAACCCCCTTTTCCATGCCTTTTGAGTCCCCGCCGTCCCGAAATTTTTTCCTTCCCACCTTTTCCACCCCTTCCATGTTCTATCCTACTCGTACGAGTCTTGGCTCGCGGCCCTCCCAACGCGCGGATTATGGTATCAATGGCCCACCTCGCTAGATCCCCCCCCCCCCCCCCCCTTTTTTTTTTTCTGTGCGAAATAAGGAAGTCTTTGCCTGTAAACCAATGAAAAAGTACTTGAAACCAGCACATCCTCTTTTTGGTATTTCTCGGTTGTAAAGTCCATCGAGAATTCGTGGATTGCGTCTCGGTTGCGAGGTGTAAGATATATGTGCCGGGCTGGCCGGGGTTTATAGGGGCTTGCCGCCGATGAAGTCGGACCATCGGCGGACCTCCGAGGGGATGCCTTCAGGTCGGGGGAGCTTTTCGCTCATGCACTGGGCGAACAGCATGGCGGTCTGTAGAGGATTAGTTAGCAATTGTCAGGCAAACGGAAAAGTCGGCAGGAGATTTTCTCTTTTTCCTTTTTCTTTCTTCTCTCTTTGTTGTTGCTTTGGGTGGGTGTATGAGGGCAGAAAAGCGAAGGAGGGATATTTACCTGGGGCTCCATGAACAGGGGGACGCCAAAGTCGACTGCGTTTCGGCGCATGACGTAGTCGACGTCGCTGGTCGTCTTGCCGCGGGCGCGGGCGAGGTTGAAGCAGCCGCGGATGTCATACTTCTCGAAGACCTCGCGGAGGGCCCGCTTGTCGTCCGTGGGGAACTCGATGACCTCGACGCTGATGGTGTGCTTGGAGGTGGACTCGAGGAACTGCTTGACCTCGTTGCTGGCGGTGAAGAGCTTGTATCCGAGGGGCGCGAGGTAGTCGATGACCTGGGTCAACCACTTCTCCTCGATCTCGCCGCCGAAGAGCAGGCCCTCGCCAGGCTCGGGCATGCGGAAGTTCATGGTGGACTGGAGGGAGGCCCAGTAGGCCTCGACGAGGTCCTTGCCGAAGCAGGCAATCTCGCCGGTGGACGCCATCTCGACGCCGAGGAAGGGGTCGGCGCCGGCGAGGCGGGTCCAGGAGAACTGGGGCACCTTGGTGGCGAGGTAGTCGCGCTTGACGGCCATGAGGTCGGTGGGGTCGGGGACGTCCTTGCCGACGAGGGCCTTGGTGGCGACGTCGATGAAGTTGACTCCCAGGACCTTGCTGACGAAGGGGAAGGACCGAGAGGCGCGGAGGTTGCACTCGATGACCTTGAGGAGGGGCTCGCCCCCCTCGGGGTTCTCGGCCTTGATGATCTGCATGTTGAAGGGGCCGGTGATCTTCCAGGCCCTGGCGACCTTCTGGGCGATCTCCTTGACGCGCTCCATGATGCCGGCGTCCAGGTTGGCCGGGGGGAGGACCAGGGTGGCGTCTCCGGAGTGCACGCCGGCCTGCTCGACGTGCTCGCTCACGGCGTGGACGATCAAGTTGCCCTGGGACGCGACACCGTCGACGTCGATCTCCTGCGCGCCCTCGATGAACTTGCTGATGACGACGGGGTGGTCGGGCGAGACGTTGCTGGCGGCCTCGAGCTTGTCCTTGAGGTCCTCCTGACTGCGGATGACGGTCATGGCAGCACCGGAGAGGACGTAGCTGGGACGGACCAGGACCGGGTAGCCGACCTCGGCGGCGAACGCTTGGGCCTCGTCGACGGACGTGAGCTCCTTCCAGGCCGGCTGGTCGACGCCGATGCTGTCGAGGATCTCGGAGAATTTCTGGCGGTCCTCGGCCTTGTCGATGTCCTTGGGGTCGGTGCCGAGGACCTTGGCGCCGCCAGTCTCCTGGAGCCGGAGAGCAATGTTCTGGGGCAGCTGGCCGCCGACAGAAACCACAACGCCAGAGGCCTGCTCGAGCTCGTAGATGTCCATGACGCGCTCGTAGCTCAGCTCCTCGAAGTAGAGCTTGTCAGCAGTGTCGAAGTCGGTGGAGTAGGTCTCCGGGTTGTACTAATGCGTGGGTCAGCAAAGGCTCAAGGTCGAAGAGAATAATTTTTTTTTCACGTTGACTCGAGGGTGTCCCAGGACAGCTTACGTTGATCATGACGGTCTTCTCGCCCATCTGTCGGAGGGCCTGGGTGGCGCTCACGGCACACCAATCGAATTCGACGGAGCTGCCGATGCGGTAGACGCCGCTGCCGAGGATGACGGTTCCCTTGTCCTCGAAGGTGACGTCGTGGGAGGATCCGTTGTAGGTGGTGTAGAGGTAGTTGGTGTTTGCGGGGAACTCGGCGGCGAGGGTATCGATCTTCTTGACCCAGGGACGGATGTTGAAGCTGAGACGACGGGCTCGGACCTGGTCCTCGGTGCTCTTGACGGCCATGGCGATCTGCCGGTCCGAGAAACCCATCTTCTTGGCAGACTCGATCTGCTCCCGCGTAAGAGCCTCGACGCTCCCGGCAGCTTTCAGCTCGCGGGTGCAGTCGACGATGTTCTGAAGCTTGTACAGGAACCACTTGTCGATCTTGGTCAGGTCATGGACCTTGTCGACCGAGTAGTTCTCGTGGAGCATGGCCTGGCCGACGGCGAGCCAGCGACGATCGGTCGGGTTCTGGAGCTCAAAATCCAAGTCGTCGAACTTGTCGCCCTGGAAGCCGACGAACTTGGGGTCGACCTGGCGGATGGCCTTCTGGAACGACTCCTCAAAGGTACGGCCGATGGCCATGACCTCGCCGACGGACTTCATGGCACTACCGATGTCGCGCTTGACGTGCTGGAACTTGGAGAGATCCCACCGGGGGATCTTTGTCACGATGTAGTCGAGGGAGGGTTCGAAGTTGGCGGTCGTGGTCTTGGTGACGGCGTTGGGGAGCTGGGGGAGGGTGTGGCCCAGTCCGATCTTTGCCGCGGTGTAAGCCAGAGGGTACCCGGTGGCCTTGGAGGCGAGGGCGGAGGACCGGGAGAGACGAGCGTTGACCTCGATGACGCGGTAGTCGAGGCCGTCGGGCTGCAGGGCGTACTGGACGTTGCACTCGCCGACGACGCCGAGGTGGCGCACGATCTTGATGGCGGCAGATCGCAGCATGTGGTACTCCTCGTCGCTGAGCGTCTGGCTGGGCGCGACGACGATGGAGTCACCTGTGTGGATTCCGAGGGGGTCGAAGTTCTCCATGTTGCAGACGGTGATGCAGTTGTTGTTGGCATCGCGGACGACCTCGTACTCGACCTCCTTCCAGCCCTTGAGCGACTTCTCGACGAGGATCTGGGGCGACAGGGTCAGGGAGCGGGCCGCCATGTTTCGGAGCTCGTCCTCGTTGTTGGCGAAGCCGGAGCCGAGACCGCCGAGGGCGTAGGCGGCGCGGACGATGATGGGGTATCCGATCTTGTCGGCGGCGTCGAGGGCCTCGTCGACGGTGCCGACGGCAATGGACTTGGCAATGGGGATGTTGATCTCCTCGAGAGCCTTGGCGAAGAGGTCGCGATCCTCGCTGAGCTCGAGGGTCCTGACACTGGTGCCGAGGACCTTGACGCCGTATTTCTCGAAGAGGCCCATGCGCTGCATCTGGACGCCGAGGTTCAGGGCCGTCTGGCCGCCAAAGGACAGGAAGATTCCGTCGGGCTTCTCCTTTTCGATGACGTAGGTCACGTACTCTGGGGTGACGGGCAGGTAGTAGACTTCATCGGCGAGGGTGTGGTTTGTCTGGATGGTAGCAATGTTTGGGTTGATGAGGACGGAGGCGACGCCGGCTTCTTTGAGAGCCTTTAGGGCCTGTGATCCTGTTGTCGAGAAGAGAGCCCGTTAGCCATCAAGGGAGTCCGCGAGCGAGAGAAGAAAATAGCCGTCGACGGAAGGTGGCCTCACCGGAGTAATCGAATTCACCAGCCTGGCCAATGGCCAAGCCTCCACTGCCAATGACGAGGACCTTTTTGACGTCGACATCCTGCTTGGGCTTGATGACCCCGCTGTCGAGGTAGGCGCGGGCATTGGGAGCGGCCTGGGCGTCTGAGGAGTATGAGCGAAAGACGGAGATCTTGCCGAGTCGCTTGGAGGAAGATGAGGAAGAAGAAGAAGAAGGGTTGGCGAGGGAGGATCTGATCTGGGGCTTCAGGGACGTCGTGGTGAGGAGCCGCGCGGGGAGGGATCGAGGGAGTCGGCTGGTGTGTCGGAGCAGCGCCGGAGCACGAGCGGCCGCCAGGGCAGACGACATTGTGGCAGGCATTGGATGCTGCCGGGAGGATGAAAGAGCGTAGAAAAAAAGAAGGAGAAGGAGAAGGAGAAGGAGAAGGGAAGAGAGGAGGAGGGGTATCAAATTACTAGTAGCTAAGAGAAGAGCAATTGCGCAGACTTCACTCGTCCCAGCCCGTTGTCGAGAAGCCCTTTTAAAGCCCAACTGGCCTCGTTTCGCTGACAGGGAACGAGGAAGGGCCAAAAAAAATTTAAAGGAAAAAAAAAAAAAAAAAGGTGATGCAGTCGAGGAGAGCAAATCGACAACACGAGCAGGATGCAGATCCACCACCATAAGCTGGGGTGGGAAGATGACGATCTAGTCCATGGATCTGGTTCCGATCTATGGAGAGCCCAATGATTCGGGGTCATTCGCGGAGGGGCATTTGCAGGGTCCGATAAGGCTTCATCGCCGATCCTGGAGCGTCGAGAGTCACAGCGATTAGATTAGATTAGATAAGATCCATCCATCCATCCATCCATCCATCCATTTTCTCAATTCCAACACGGTGCTGGATTTCAATTGGCGATACGGAGTACTCGTTTCAGTCATGGCACCAATCGGGGCAGAAACGAGGGGAAACGAGGGGAAACGAGGGGATCGAGGGGATCGAGGGGATCGAGGGGATCGAGGGGATCGAGGGGATCAAGGGGATCGAGGGAAATTGAGGGGCATCGAGGGGCATCGAGGGGTTGAACGCGGGGAATGATTGATCACATTGACTTGATGCCAGCATTGAGCTTATCGCTCGAGGTCAAAAGCAAATGACCTACCCTGGAGTATCACGTCTCATCACCTCCGGTATCGCTTCTCGCTTCTCGCTCTCGCAGTGACGCTGTTGGTCGATGAATCATGGCCCCCGGACCAAGACCCGTCAGACTCACCTCTTTGGTCATCTCATTTCCGCGATCCACCCTCATCTTGCGCCGAGCTGCCAGAGCAATGGACGCTGCAATTCCCGTCGTGGTCAACACCTGCCGTCTGCTTGATCTGAAGGTTGCCGGATGGAACGAAACGAAACAGCAGTCACGTGGACTGTCACGACCTTTTGCACACCGACGATTCATCGCACGTGATGCCGCTTCACGACTCCCCTCAGTCGATGCCCATGCCCATGCTCATTGTCGTTCTGTTGTTTCGGCTTCCAACGACTCGGGACGCTCGAGACCACTGACTCCCACATCCGACATCTGCCTGATGTTGCCCGCCAAGTCAAGTCTGTCGGGGAACGAAAGAGAGAGAGAAAGGGACATCCGAGTGCCCGCCTGCTGCTCGCTCCTCGCTGCTCGAGACACTCGACACCGTTCCCGGAGATGGGACTGAAGCATCCGGAATGCCAGGGCCTTCCAAGCGGAAAGACCAAAGGCGCCAAGCCGCAGATCAATCCAATCATCCACCCCCGAGCTTGTGGCGGACCTTTCCATTCGTGCACGACAACGCATCGGCAGACTCCTCCGTCATGGGTTCAAGAGCAATGCGATTGATGTTTTGTCGACCGCAGTCTGCCGCTGCCTTCTGAGTCTCCTCGAGCCAGCTTGAAATCGAAGCCCTGGCTGATACATTACTTTACTTTTCCTCTCCCGCCGGGTTGAGACATCGCACATCTCCTGGTCAAAGCCGAAAGGGGGCCGGGCCATGCCTGTTGGGGGGGGCGGCTTGATCAGACATCAAACACCAAACGCTGATCCGATTCTCGCTTGACCGTTGTGCACCGCATCTACCGACATGTTGTCCATCACTCATGTCTCCAAAAGGGAAGGGGGGAAAAGGGGAGAGAGGAAAGGAAGAAGAAGAAGAAGGGGGGGGGGGGCCTCGGCTTCGCGGACGGACAAGGCGCCCTGAGCTTCGCACCCAACAGCACACCGAAGCACTGCTTCATGCTCTTTCTCTCTCTTTTTCTCTCTCTTTTGTGTTGCTTCCGCGACGCGACCGTGATGCGCAACCGAAATTGACCAAGATTGCCCATCCAGTGATGGCGGTCTCGAGAGAAGCTGTTGGCCGCCGTCGCGTCATCGGCAAACACGCTCACGCTCACGGCTCATGGCTCACCGAAGCCATTGGCACTTCGCGAATCCAACAAATCTCGGTGCTTTCTTGTCATCTCCCTGATCCTCCCCCTCCAGGGGCAAGCCGGACACAACACCCGGCTTGGAGTATAAGATGCCCTTTTTCGAAGCCTTTGCTCACTTCCTTTGTCTAGTTCCATATCAACGACTGCTCCTTTCCCAGTACGACTCTCGTTTCTTCAACGCTCCTTTCAGCCCCAGCTCTTAGCTGCTTGCTTCTTGCTGCTCCTTCTCTTCAAACCCCATACCATTTTTATACCATTCTTTTTTAATTCTTCCAGACAGTCTCTTTCAAAATGAAGTCTGCCACCGTCGCCCTTCTCATCGCAGCCATCCTCAACACGGCTGCCGCTGCCCCTCAGTACCCCCACAGCTATGTCGCCTCTCGGGCCGAGCCCGCCGCTCCCCAGAACGGCTACGCCGCCCAGCCTGCTCCTCCTCCCGTCGTCGCCCTCGCCAACCCCAAGCAGATCCAGTCCCTCACGGACAGCCTCCATCTCAACCCCAAGGACCTGAGCCAGCTCGGCAGCATCCTCTCCTACTTCCAGAATGGCAACGGCCAGATGCCCGGCGAGCTCACCGGCATCGTGACCAAGCTGCTCGGCATCGGCGCCGACAACACCGTCAAGCAGGTCCTCCAGACCCTCATGCACCTCTGCGGCCCCAAGCCCGCCGACCCTGCCCCCAAGCCTGCCCAGCCCAGCCCCAAGCCCGCCGAGCCCAGCTCGAAGCCTGCCGAGCCCAGCTCCAAGCCCGCCAGCCCCAGCTACAAGCCCGCCGGCCCCGGCCCCAAGCCTGCCGACTCCGACGCCAAGGTCGCCAACCCTGACGCCAAGTCTGCCGACCCCAAGACCCCCGAGCCCGGGTACTCCCAGCCCAAGAACCCCAGCGCCGGCCCCAACAAGGCCCCCGCGGGCGGTGATCTCAGCAAGCTCCTCCCCGGCGGCCTGCCCCTCGGCGGCGCCGGCCCCGTCAACCCCAAGGACCTCTCCGCCCTCATCGCCAACATCCTCAAGGTCCCCCAGTCCCTCGTCGAGAAGATCCTCATGGCCCTCGGCCTCGGCGGCGGAAAGGGCCCCCTGGCCGGCCTCACCAGCGGCCTCACCGGCGCCGCCGGCCCCCTGGCGCCCGTCACCGGCGCCCTCGGCTCCGTCGGCAAGCTGACCAGTGGCCTCGGAGCCGCTCCCAAGGGAGCCGCCAACGCCCTGCCCGTTGAGGTCCTTCCCAACGGCCTCGGCAACCTCGGTGGCGGCCTCGCCGGCGGTGCCGCCATGCCCCTCCCCGGCGGCGCTCTCTTGACCGCCGACGCCAAGGGCAACGCTCACCCATGATTCTGATGACTTTTGATAACGCTGGACGAGCTGCCGACCCTGCCAGGCGCGCCTGGCTGATTCTGGGAAGGCTCTAGGGAGGACTTGGAAGGGGCGCGTGTGGGGGAAAGTGGGAGGGGGAAAGGGGGGTGGTTACATATTCAACGGAGCAATAAATTCTTAAAAAACATCATAGCATATTCATTTCATAGCAAGCCATTTTTGAAATCCTAATCTCATATATTAATATCGCTCCAACCCATGATACCGTGATGGACAGCTAGATGGCTCTTCATGTAGTGACTGCACGGCTCGATGATTCGGCGACGGAGAACCGGACGGCTGGGCGAGGAGGAAATCCCTATGCACTCGCAGCCCCTGAATCCGTCTATCGTATCCACAGCGTGAGCATTACTTAGTATGAAGCTGAACCCCTTTGGTCCTTGTTTCACGTATCCAGTGCTCCCTTTATCAACCCGAATAGGCGCGAAGAACCCAAACTCCTCGGAAGACATACCATGGCTCAAAGGACATCCGTAAGAAGAATGAACGGATCCAGTAAAGACCACAAGGCCTTGACGTGCCCCCCGACTCCCGTGTTCCTTCATCCCCAGCATCGCGCCCAGTAGCCGTCACGATCCGTCACCCTTCACTGCGCCGTGCCTCCAGGACTGGTCCCGGGCCATGATGACGCCTCGCAGCTCGCACAGGATATCCCGCCTCGAGCAAACGGAGTGAATCAGTCTTCTTTGGCACCCTCGACCTCGGCCTTCTCTTCCTGCTCACGCGCCTTTGTCCTCCCGCTTCCTCCCCCTTTCCTGCCACACAGCGTCAAAGAAAATCTGATCTAAAGTTGAACGCCATCAAACTCTTCTGAATAGCATCACCTCGACACAGAGGATTCTCGCAAGTACCTCCTCCAACTCCTCAGGATACAAAATCCCTCCTTCCATCCTCTCCACAACGCATATAAATACCGCCCCGGATCGCCCTCCCACCATTATTCCACCTCACAACACAACCCCCCGCAAGCGCACCAGGACCAAGACCCAGACCCAGACCCAGACCCAGACCCAGACCCAGACCAAGACCAAGACCAAGACCAAGACCCAGGCCAAGGCCAAGGCCCAGCCCATCATGTGCGAGCAGATCGTCCAGTACGACTGCGGCCACCTCGCCCGCAAGAAGATCCCCTGCCTCCCCCCCTCCAGGCCCCGGCACAGCTCCGTCTTCCCCTGCTTCGGCCCGCCCGCACCCTCCGACGCGCCCACCCACGCCGGCACCCGGCTCGAGAAGCGCCACCGGCTGTGCCGCGCCTGCAGGGACGCCGGCCGGGAGGGCCAGGTGTACCAGAACGGCCAGCGCGCCGCCGAGCAGCGGCACCCAGCATCCAGAAACAACCAAGCCAGCCCGGCGGCCGCGCACCCGTCGTCTGAGAGGCGTGCAGAGGCCGAGGCCCGGGCTCGTGCGTCCTCCGGGCACGTAAGGCCTCCGGCCCGACAGACGGCGGAGGCATCTACCTCGTGCAGACATGATGTACACGTACTACCCCCTTGCCCCCGACCTCCGGCGCCTGCTGCTCCTGCTGCTGCTGCTGCTGTTGATCGTCTGGCGAGGCATTCCCATCAGCCCGGCGCCAGGGTGAATGACAGAGTCCAGCAGCAGCAGCAGCAGCAGCAGTCATCCGTAGCAAGAAGACACTCGTCGCAGGCGCCCATGACGGAGAAGCCTCCCATGCAGGCGCCCAGCGAGCGGCATCGCGGCCGCGATCCGAGTTGTGACCCCAGGATGCGGGAGCCTCCCCTATACCCCCTATCTGCAAGACCTCTGCAAACATCAGGACCCCATGGCGCAGCCCACAGGCGCGCAGAGAGTCGTGAAGGCCGGCGAGCGCCGGGCGAGAGGTCCAGCGATCGGACTAGAACAAGTTCAGGTAGGCTGAGCGAGTTCAGGCATCTCCCTCGTGACAGCATGCGAGCGTCCGCCAACCCGCAGCAACAGCCGCTGTCGCCTCCACCATCTCATTACCCGCCCATCTCGCAGCACAATCGCGGCAACTCGGGATCCGGGCGAGACAGCCTCGGCCGCCGCGATCCGAGGTCCCAGAGTCGCACCGCTTCTGCTGCTTCTGCTGCTGCCGCCACGGGTGGTAGATGCAGTTCGGACCACCTGGATTCTACACTGCACAGGCTGGGCCAGGATATCAGGAATCTGACCATCGCGAGAAGGCAGTCCGACGAATCCCTTGTGTGCCTGACATCGAAACAAATCGAGGAAGTCGGGCGGAAGCGAAAGTAGCGAGCCATTGTGATTTTCTTTTCCTTGGTTCCCCCCACCCTCCTCCATGATCCAGCCCCATGCCATAGCCCCTTTCCCCCCTCTCCCTTGCTCCTGATTTTCACCTTGCTCGTCCTTAGATGATAACGTATGTGTTTCGGTGACAATGGGTTGTCAGTCGGACTATATAGACATTGGGTAAAATATACACACTTCGTTGTCGACTGTGCCTTTCCCTCTCGTCTTGCTGCTGCTGCATTGCACACATTAAGACGGCGCGCGAGCTCGTCACGTCCCCTCATGACAAGCGCCGTGTCCATGGTCCGAAGTCGCACAAAAGTAAATGGAAAGGGCTCTTGTTATTCAACGCCCCCGCTGCCCGAAAACCGCTGATGTAAACCAGTTGCTGGTGCAAATATCGTGCAAATCGGTGCAAATCAAAGAGCCGCTAATGTTCACTCGCTGCCGATGGTAGAAAAAAAAAACGTCCTTTCCAAGATGTCCAGCTGCAGCCCCGCTCCAATATTGCCCAGCAGGTTCAATGTTGCTCGTCCGTCCGCTCGGGTGTCAATCAAGGGAGAGGTGGTCGTCGCCGGTGCAAACCTTTTTTTTTTTTTTTTTAGCTGCGCAGGGTCTCCGGCTCGGCTGCTCAACGCCCCCGAGCAGGGTCACTTGTTGTCAGCAATGTGCAGTCGCCGCTCATTTGGCCTTGCCGTTCTTCGACTGGGCCCTGAACTTGGCAATCTCAACCTGCACGGCCTTGTCGACGCGGGCCTGGAGCTCTCGCCTGTAGCCCAGCTTGAAGAGAAACTCGAGCCAGACGAACATGGGCGCGAGGAAGACGGCCTGGATCAGGTTGTCGAGCAGGGCAGGGGCGCGTCCCTCGAAGGCCCCATGGCCTAGGAACTGGAAGATCCAGGAGACGAGGTGGACACCGAGGGCGACCTGGAAAACGAGTTCGGGATTTGAGGCGCGAAGCGAGTTAGCGAGGGCAGTGCTGGCGAGGCAAAAGGCGCCGAGGACCGTGCCGGCAACGGGTTCCAGCAGGACGTAGAGTGAGGCATAAAGCAAGGCTGCGATGGTCCCCAGGTTCAGTTCGAGATGAGGAGGCGTTATCCAGTTCGGGGTCGGGACGAGGGTCCCCGTGTAGGTGCACTGGAGAGTGAGAAAGACGAACGAATCAGACATGTGCTGCAGTGCGCCAAGGTATTGAAACTTGGGGATTTTTTTTTTTTTTTGGGGGGGGGGGGGGGGGGGGGGGTGTTTTTTGGGCTTCCCAGGGGGAAGGGGGACACTAAATTGCGGGGGGGGCAGTTCAC
>NIGB01000002.1:752634-786043 GCA_003055145.1 Escovopsis weberi | reverse complement strand
AAAGGTTTCCCCCCCCCCCCCCCCTTTTTCAGCTCGGCCGACTGCGTGGGACCCGATCACTGACAGAAGCGCAGATGCAAGGGGCTGGATCGCCGCCATCTGATCTGGTGGGGGACATGGCGTCTGCCCAGGAGGCTTTCAATTCCGCTGATGAGCAGTGCAACCCGCAATAGATTCCGACATTCAGCTGCCATGACTTCTCATGATACCCAGTCCGCGCAAGCAGAACCGTGCCGAAATAAAAACACAAATGAATTGTTCCTGAAAACAAGTCAAAGCCAAACTCCGTTGATCCAAATGCTCAAGACCTTCAACTCCTAATGCGCCCCATACTCTCACGAATGACATCCGAACGCTATATACTACCATCGATCGCTCAAATCAAAAAGGTCTAGTCTGATGTGTCCATCTGATTCGACTCGGAATGGTCGGCTGAAGAAGGCTGATTTGCTAGTCCTGTCGGTTCTCGCGATATCAGCTCTGCGAAGATATCATCGTAATCGTCGCCATCATCTTCTTGATCAAAAGGCGGCTGCTGCTGCTGCTGCTGCTGCTGCTCGTAAGATGAAATCAAAAAGTCAAGCTCGTCTTCTTCTCGGATGGCTTGGAGCATTTCGTCGTCACTCTGGGACTGCGGCGCGTCCTGCGAATGCGCCATCGCATCCTCGATGTCGCCTTCCGAGAGGGTCGGAGCGTCGTGGGACAGGCGACCAATATTTGCGAGCCAGCTTGTCTTCAAAGACTGTCTCGGGACGTGGTCCATTAGCATATATATGAAGCTCCTTCCAGGACTGACGTATATCGAAGAGGTGTGTAGCCGACCTGTCCTTCAATGTCGCGCCGCTGCCAGGCCTTGTCTTCTGCCTTCTGGCGCACATTCTGCAGAAAGTTCTTCCTTCTCTGCTCCTGGATATCTTCCCGTCTCCGGACCACGGGGTTTGGCTTCGCGGACCGCGACGAGAATCTGAAGGCGGGTTTTTGAATTGGCGATGACTGGACGACGCGGTGGCTCTCCGTCTCGTCGTGGGTGGGTGAGTCGGCGGCAAGAGTGCGGATCGGCGATGATGCAAGGGGAGACGACACCGAAGGCCTCCAGGGACTGGAAAGCATGTCGCCAGAGGTGAACGACATCATTCTCACGGGTCCCTGCGTCGCTACCTACTAAGAAGTATGGGGAACCATGCAGGCGGCACACACAGAGAGAAAAGAGAGAGAGGTGTCTGGGGATCCCTCGAGCCAACGCGATGCGCCGACCCGCCAGTGGCGTCGCGATGTCACGTGCTGAAAGAGGACTTGTTTTTTTCGAAAATTTATTTTCGGCATTCGGGAATAGTGGATTCCGAAGACTTATGCATCAAGGCGAGAATGCATCTACACGAGTTATTCTGTTGAGCCCTCGACTTCCACCAGCCCCAAGTCGTCAACAAGTCAACCTGGATCTCTGCATCAATATTCACTGTACATACATACTCCATTCGAGAGGTACAGAGATGCGTGATTGGATGAAGGGCCTGGCGAATCATTACGGCCTTGGCTCATAGAAAAAAGTTCGAGAAATATCAATCAATTTATTGAAGATAGCGCCGGCGGCGGTGCGCATCCGGCCTCGACCGCACTTCGACGAAGCAACCCTCCGGAAAGGAAGAAAAAAAGAATCGAGGCCACGCTCTCGTCCTTCTCCGGGCACTCGCAGGCTTTCGCGGACCACTCCTCCGGCTTAGGATGAGTGCCTCGGACCCCGAACCACTGCGTCGACATCGTTGAAGAGCCGCCGCGCACAGATGAACGCTTTCTCCAGATCGGCCTTTGCGACCCGCATCGGTGCGCGAACATGGACCTGCTCGACCTGCCGGGGCCACTTGGCCCGGACCGGTAGCGGGCCCTCGGGTCTTCACGAGCCATCCCGGACCGGTAGTGGTAGTCCCTGGGGGGCGAGGCGGTTCGCTTCCGCCCGAAAGGCGCCGGGGACGAGGGATTCGCGCACGGGCGGCAACGGCAACGGCAACGGCAACGGCAACGGCAACGGCAACGGCAGGCGAGGCACGGGTCGCATCCTGTTCGCCTCGACGGGCGCCGCCTTGACGGGCACGGTGCTGGCGTTCACGGACGACATCAAGGAGGGCTATGAGACGGCGGAGCGGACGGGCAGAGTCGCAGTGGGCCTTGGCGTCTGCATCAACGAGTAAGCGCGACATCACCAGAAGACGATGAAGGCGAAGGCGAAGACATTGTGCGCTGACAGACATGATGGCAGCTACCGCACGACATTGAACGCGATGGCGGCGATCGAGGACCCTGTCGAGCGGGACCGAATGCTCAAGGCTTGCCACAGGCGATGCTCCGAGCGGACACTCAAGGTGCTGGAGAAGAACGGGGGCATCTTCATCAAGCTCGGACAGCACTTGGTACGGCGATGCAGCTCCAACTCCAATTCCAACTCCAACTCCACATGAGCGACAAGACACGGCTGACATTGGCATGCAGAGCGCGATGAACTATCTTTTACCGTCCGAGTGGACGACGACTTTCATACCCTTGCAAGATAAATGCCCGGTCTCGTCTTTCGAGTCCATCGAGGACATGTTCCGGAAGGATACAGGCGGCGAGCTGTGGGACTTCTTCTCCGAGTTCTCGGAGCAGCCGATCGGCGCGGCATCGCTCGCCCAAGTCCACCTGGCGACCATCAAGGAGACAGGGCGCAGAGTCGCGGTCAAGGTGCAGCACCCGGAGCTGGAGACGTGGGCGCCGCTCGACCTGGCGCTGACCAAGTTCACCTTCTCGGCGGTGAAGCGGTTCTTCCCCGAGTACGACCTCGAGTGGCTGTCGTCGGAGATGGAGGTGTCGCTGCCCAAGGAGCTCGACTTCGAGGAGGAGGCGGAGAACGCGCGGCGCATGATGGCGCACTTTGCGCGGATCCCCGAGCTGCCGCTGGTGGTGCCCGAGGTCATCTGGGCGAAGAAGCGCATCCTGGTCATGGCCAACGAGTCGGGCCGGCGGCCGGACGACCTCGCGTACCTCGACGAGCACGGCATCGACCGCGACGAGGTGTCTGCGACGCTGGCGCGCATCTTCAACGAGATGATCTTCGGCGACGGCGCGCCGCTGCACTGCGACCCGCACGGGGGCAATTTGGCGGTGCGCGCGAACCGCGGGCGCCGCAGCCTCGGCCGCGGGCCCAACTTCGACATCATCCTCTACGACCACGGCCTGCACCGCGACATCCCGACGGCGCTGCGCCGCTCGTACGCCAAGATGTGGCTCGCCGTCATCGACGGCGACATGGACCGCATGCGCACGTACGCGCGCGAGGTCGCCGGCATCGGCGACGACGACTTCCCGCTCTTCGCGTCCGCCATCACCGGCCGCGACTTCAGCGTCGTCTCCCGCCAGGGGTCCATCCTCGAGACGCGCACCGCCGCCGAGCAGTCCTCCATGAGCGGCGCCCTGCAGGACGGCCTCATCGTCGACCTCGTCCAGATGCTCGGCCGCGTGCCCCGCATCATCCTGCTCATCCTCAAGACAAACGACCTCACGCGCAGCCTCGACGAGAGCCTGCAGACCCGCCAGGGGCCCATCCGCTCCTTCATGATCCTCGCCCGCTACTGCACCCGCACCGTCTTCTACGAGCGCCTCGAGGAGATTGGCCGCCGCGGCTCCCTGCTCTGGCCGCCCAACGCGCTGCGCGTCTTCGCCGCCTGGCTGGGCCTGGCGCGCGTCGAGCTCAAGCTCGAGGCCTTTGAGCTGTGGCTGGGCGTCAAGAGGATGCTCGGCCTGCAGGGCCTCCACTTCGGCGGGCGGCCGCTGGCTCCATGATAGAAGAAGAAGAAGAGGAGAAGAGGATGAAATAATAAAAAAAAAAAAGGAGAAGAATTAGAGGAGTCAACACGGCTTTGGGATTCCACCGCGCACATATACAGCACACACACATATAGATTTCGGGCACGATAGAAATTTTGTTATCTGGGGGCTAGAAGGTTATACAGGGGTGCAGCCGTATACTACCTATTGATCCACGAGCACAGCTGAGGTTCATCCAGGGGCGGCCGAAGCATTGATGGATGCCCATATCACGATCATCGGATGAAGAGCATTGCCAATAGAAGACATCAAGACAAAATGAGGGAACGCGCAAAAAGAATGATTCTGCCCGGGCTCGAACCGGGGACCTTTTCGGTGGTGTCAACTGAGATGTTAACGAAATGTCATGACCAACTAGACCACAGAACCAGATGTTGGATGGATGACTAACACAGGAGGACAACCTGCTCTTGAAGCCTTCTCGGCCATGGGAATCCCACGATGTGTGCGACAGCCTTAGTACAGGGTACATATCTAGGTATGGAAAAAGTGGTTCACGAGGCGACGATTCTGTGGCGATTTAGACACGAGACGGTCCTTGGTCGAACTTGGAGTTGGAGTTTGGAATTTGAAAGCTCCTTTTATTGATGAGTGCGATGAGGCTATAGCTACCGGTTGGGGCGCATGTCGCAGGGACAACGCGGTTGTCCAGAGTGGCCCGTCCCCGGGGGCGGGACCGGTCCGCCATTCCGTTCCTCTGCGTTGCGTCTGCGTTGCAGAGCGGCGGGGATGTCGCGCGACGACATCCATCAATGTAGACGGTGTCCATCTTTGTGGAAGGCCAGCATGTGTGTATCCGAGCGTGCATTTGGTTTCTGCCACGAGGCGAAATCGCACAGTCTCCAAACAGCGTATCAAGCCAAGCTCAAACTGCCTTGAGTGGAGAGTCTCTATCTCTGAGCAAAGAGGGCCTTTCCAGTTAGAGGATCATATTCCTTTCAGCCCTTCGGAGGGACAGTCGGCCAGTACGGTGATATGCTGATGAGTAACGGCTGCCGTCGATGGTGCTCCTCCAGACCACCGATTCGAATCCCTCGAGGCGCCCGTGAGTGCTCAGATTGGGGGTGACTCGTGTGATAACCATGGCCTCTATTGCTTTCTGCTGCTCAGAGCCTGTAGCGTCGAGGGAGTCCGCATGGCAACAAGAGAAGGCGAGAAGGAGGGTATTGCTTCTGCAAATGATGATCAATGAAGGCATACCATGGCAGCTACATGTTGGGATACAAGGCCTGAGCCGCCGGCCACTCGAGAACCTTGACAAGCCTATGTGCGAATGCATCCATGTCAGTCGTCACAGGAAACACCCCATTCGACACACCGGCGGAGGGCGGGGGGGAAGGTTTGAAGCACCCGACACGGGCTCACGCCCTCGTCATCCGCTCGACTCCTGTTGGCGATGCGTCGGGGTCGGTATCAGCATGCCGAAGCCGACCCCTTGCATGTGCCTCCCGGGGGTCGACTCCACCGACTGGTAGAAGGGCATCGCGGGTTGCTGCTGCTGATAGCCCATGGCAGGTCCCGGTGAGCAGGAATCCGGCTGTTGCTGGTGCTGGTGCTGGTGCTGGGGCTGGGGCTGTTGATGCGGCTGCTGATGTGCCTGCTGCTGCTGCTGCTGCTGCTGCTGCGGGGTCTGAGGCTGGCCCTGAGGTTGGAGCTGGTGCTGCAGTTGAGGCTGCGACCACTGCTGCAATCCCTGCTGGGGCATGGCGACGTCCCTAAGCCTCGCGGTCGCCGCGGCCGCCACGGCGGCGACTTGTTGCGGGGCGGCCATGGGCATGGCGGCTATGGTCTCCTGGACGATCTTGGGCACGAGGGCGAGCAGCGTCTTGTGCAGGTCGGTCTCCTCGGAGGAGGACTCGACGATGGGCGGGGGGATGGGCTCGGGCGAGCTCTCCTCTTCGTCGTCGGCGGCGTTGAAGAAGTGGCGGTGCCGTCGCCGGGTGCCGCCGGCCATGCGATCGCCCGCCTCGCCCTCCTTCTCCATGGCCTTGAGCTCCCTGAGCAAGTTGGCGACGTCAATCTCGTTGACGAGCGTGTTTGGGTCGTCTGCGCGCAGGGCATCGCGGATGGCCCGCGCGGACATCTTGGGGTCCTGCGACAGCTCCTTGATCTTCTCGAAGTGGCGGCGGCGCAGGGAGCCGACGCGGTGCTCGGGGAACTTGGCGGGGTCGTCGGGGCCGTGGTTGTGGTCGGGGCAGACGACGTCGATGATCCAGGCGTTGTTGAGGAGTCGCTTCTGCAGCACCTTCATCTTGAAGGGACACCCCGTCTTCCTGGTGGCGCTCTTCCTCAGGCCGGTGGAGGTTGACGAGTGCGCCCTGTTGCCGCCGTAGGCACAGGCGAAGTCGTACCGCCGGGGGGTGCCGTCATTGTCGTAGTTGCAGGGGCGGACCTTGACCAAGGCGTAGCCCTGCCTGCGAGCATGTCTCTGGCAAGCCCTGAAAGCGCTGTCGAAGTCCTTGAACTGCCTGTCGGTGGGCGGGGGCTCCATGGGCATCGTTTGAGCTCGTCTCGCGGCTCGCGGCGCGACGCGTTTCTCTTCGTGATGAGGGACTCGTCCCGAAGGCAAGTGGAGGCGCCTCTACTCCAGCACCCTGATGGCGTGATGGGACTCTGTACCTGTGTTCGAAATCGGCCGTCTGTGAGCTTGGGGAGAGACGAGCAAGCTTCTGGGCTCGAATTGCGTGAGCCTGAGCGTCGAGTGATGGACGGCGCCTTGCGGTTGGGATCCTATGTCGCCATGGAGGAGCACTGTTGTGCGAGGCGAAGGAAGACGGGATGGAGCTGGACAGTGTATTCACACAGGCACCGGGAGCGCTCGCATCACCCGAACCAGCATACATACAGGTTGTAGTAGGCCCGACGGCGATGGGCGGTGGCTTGATGCAGTGAGCATACTACTCCGTACCTCGACGTAGTATGTAGTGGACTGATTTTCGCCTGCATCTCTCGAGAGGACCTGAAGACGTCCAGCGGTGCGGGGACCCGACCTTTTTTGGCGGCGGCTTGGCCAATTCGGTCACGTGCTTTGGCGATGGCGTCGCATTGAAAGCGGCTCTGAGACGCCCTGGCACGTGACGAGACGCCCAAGCAGCTCGAGCCGATCAGGGTGTCCGATGCACCGAGTCCCGGGGACGATCTCCCGTCTCTAGGTACTCCGTACTAATGGTGGACATACATATGTATGATGACGGGGGAGCCCTATGGCGTCTTGGCTCAAAGGACCTCGAAGCTGGGCGCGATCGAGTTTCCAATACGGAGTACGAGTACGGAGTACAGCAGTCTGGCTGATGGACTTTGATCCATTGATGGGGTGCAGGCATCAATGGATTTGATGCGCCAATCAGTGGCAGCAGCCCAAAGCTTGGCTTTACAGCGCTCTCGGTCCCTGGAAACCCCCTGAAGATCCCTGGATTCACCACTAATTGATGTGCCGTGTCTGATAAGCGAGCGCCGATCCAATCCAATTCATGGGCCAATCGATTGCGATAAGACATTGATCAATTGATCAATTCTATTCTAGCAAATCATTCATCAATTCCAGTCCAAGTAAACAAACAATTGAGGCGATCAATCAATCTCCAAAGGAGCTTCAAAGCTCATGGCAGGCTGTGGGAAATGTGACTCGCAGATCCTGCGTTCATGTCGCATGGACCACCGCGCATGAAATTTGGGGGGGGGGGGGATGCCAACCTCGGTCTTGGTATTAACAAGGCATGCATTGATATGTTGAAAGGTCAATGGATCGCGCAGCTTCGGCTCGGATAGACGCATCAATCAAATCGGTCGATGCCTGTACAGGGTAGTACCTTGCGACCTCAGCTCAGATCATCTATCAATGCATGTCCTTCGGCTTCACATTGTCGCGCCGCATCAGGGGCTCAAGCTCCTTTCGCATTGATTCATCAATCGCCTCGCCATTCCTCCTCCCCAGGCCAACCATCCCCGTCGCGTCTCGACCATCCATTCTCTTCTGCTTCTTCTTCTTCTTCTTCTTCAAATTCTTCAACTTCTTCTTCCTTCCTTCCTCCCCCATCCTCTTACTCCCCCCGCGCTCAAGCCAGCCCCAATATCACACACAGATAGCACTACACCACTGCAGACATTGTTGACATTGGAACCACCTCGAAGGATATCGTCAACACCAAACACCGGACCCTGAGCCAACTCTGTATGGTACACGGACAATAAGGGCTGATTGGTTTTTCTCGCTCTGCATCACGACCAAGGCCAGCACGGCGAAATGCTGCTGAACCATCTGGGGCGCGTCGCGCTGGCAGTCGCAGGTGAACCACCCATCCATCCATCCATTGCTCCAATGTCCCCTTCCATGCCCCCCAGGCTTCAGATCCTCGAGGTCGGAGTCGATCATGGATTCAAAGACTTGAGATGCAGGGGCTGACCCGGCTTCGCCATTTCCCGCAGCGCTTGCGCCCCTGTCAGTCTTCGCCGCCGCAAGCGACAACCCTCCCGGCCAGTCGACCTTCATCTCCCCCGACGGCTCGCTCGCCTTCGCCTTCACCGTCCCGGACAACAACAACCTCGACGTCTACTTCAGCCTGCGCGTCGCCAAGAAGCGCTCCTGGGGCGCCATCGGCCTCGGGAGCAACGAGATGAGCGGCGCCCTCTTCCTCATGCTCTACCAGAATGAGGCCGGCACAAACGTCACCTTCTCCCCGCGCCTCGCCTACGGCAACTACGAGCCCCAGTTCTACCCGGACCTCGAGGTCGACGTCCTCGACGGCACTGGCATCGTCGACAACGACCTCGTCTTCCACGCCCGCTGCCGCAAGCACTGCCGCAGCTGGCCCTCGGGGAAGACCTCAAAGGGATACATCGACGTCTCCTCCCCCAACTCCAAGGCCATCTACGCCATTGGGCCCGAGGAGCGCTTCAAAAACGACGCAAAGGATGCCCCGCTCAAGATGCACGAGGAGTACGGCTCCTTCACCATCGACATGAAGAGGACTCAGGGCCGCCCCCACCTACCCGTCCTGACCGAGGACTCCGAGAACGAGGGCACGACGCTCAGCACCAGGACAAGCGGCCGCTCCGACTGGAAGGCCATCGTCCACGGCGTCTTCATGATTGTTGCCTTCATCGCCCTGCTCCCGGGCGGCGCCATCATGGTCCGCGTCGAGAAGCTCGCCAAGTTCCACAAGTTCGTCCAGGCCGCCGCCGTGCTCCTCATCCTCGCCGCCTTTGGCCTCGCGATCCCCATGAGCTTCTACTACCAACGAGTAAGCTTGTCTCCAGGTCCCATCTCCATCACTTTTTTTTTTTTTGGAAAAGGAAATCATATTTTCTTCACCTGTTTCTTTTGGTCCGCGACGTATCCGGCTCTCAGGGGTTGCTAACGGGTCGCCGCCCAGTCTCGCTCCTTTCGCTCCCTGCACCAGCTCCTCGGCTACTTTGTCGTCTTCTGCCTGATGATCCAGCTCGCCCTCGGTGTTCTGAACCACCTCCAGATGAAGAAGTCGCAGCAGCCCGGCCTATACAGCACTCTCCATCGATGGATCGGCAGATTCACCGTCTTCATGGGCGCCATGAACGGCTACATGTACGTCTCATCCTCGCCCAATCGCCCCTCCCCCTCCTTTTTTCTTTCTTCATTCTGTAACACCGTCAACAGTGGGTTCCGCTACGCTGGCGACGCCAGGTGGGCCATCCTCGTCACCGGCATCGTCTTCTTCATCATCTTCTGCTTCCTCGCCTACGCCGTCGTCTCGGCAAAGGGCCAGCCGCCACAGCGCACACACGCCCCCGGCGGCTTCGAGAACTACTCCCACGGATACCAGCCTCAGCCCCAGCCCTGGCGACAGCACGGCGGCGGCGGCGGCGCGGACGTCGGCGCCGCGCCCTCGTACCCGCACGACCCGCCCCCGGGCTACGAGGCGCCCTCGGCCCAGCAGATCGGCCTCCAGAGCGTGTCGCCGTGGCGCTCGGCGAGCCCGACGCGAGGGGCTTACGAGGACGAGCCCGGCGGCTCGGCGAGCATCCAGAAGCCGAGGGAGTTTGCGTAATCCGCCGCAGTCGAGAGAGTGCGGCTTGCAACGGGAACGGCCAAGGCTGCGATTTTGTTTCCACGGGGCACGGCGTTGAATGGGGAATGGCATATCAGAAAAAAGCTTAATATTTGATGTGAAACGGCGCACGTACACGGGATGGGGGGTGGGGCCGCTCTACTCCCGTCTCCTCGATCCTTTCTTCTTTTTTTTTTTTTTTCAAAAGTATACGAAGAAGAGGATTGCGAGGAGGGGTCGCGAATGGTGGAGCGGTCATGTGAATTCTATGACTTCCTGTACGTCTTGTACGAGTAATCTCCTGACTTGGCATGCGCAGCAACGATAATGTGCAGCACAATTTCGACTTTTCTTGTTTCTTCTTGTGCGTGTTGATGTGTGTGTATAACTCGAATCCTAAAAAAAATAAATCGCTTGGTATCTTTTTGTTTTCGTTTCCATGACCAATTTCCATCTCTTCGTCCATTTTCAATCTTCAAGTCTTTCTCTATTTCGACTCGTCTTCCTTGGCATCCCCCTCGAGCCATATCTCGTGGCCGTCGCCCTCTCGCACGAGCAGGCTCGTCAGGCAGGCGCACACGGCGACGCCGCTCAGGAGCCACCACACGAGGCCGACCATGCCGTGGCTCAGGCCGTAGCCGTAGACCAGCCCGCCGGCCATGGGGCCGATGGTGCGGCCGGCGCTGCTGACGCTCTGGCCGATTCCGTGGACGGTCCCGAGGACGCTGGGGTGCGGGGAGCAGTTGTTGACGAGGATGGCCTGGGAGGGCAGGGTGAATGTGCGGCCGGTGACCTGGATGAAGAGGACGACGAAGATGGCGAGCCAGATGGCGGGGCCGGTCTTGGCGGCGGGGGGTGCCGCGGTGCTCGGGACGACGGCGAGGTAGGGGACGAGGAAGTAGACGAGCGGGAAGCAGAGGAGGAAGGAGCGCCAGGAGCGGATGGTGCCGAGGCGGGCGGAGAGTGACGGGTAGAGGAGCAGCTGCATGGAGATGCCGATGGCGCCGAGGATGGCCATGGCGGTGCCGACGAAGCGGGGCTGCAGGCCCAGGCCGCCGGTGAAGAGGAAGGGCAGGCGGGTGCGGTGCGGCGAGGCGGCCGGGTCGTGGACCGGCGTGGAGAGGAAGACGAACCAGAGGGAGTTGAAGGTGCCGACGTGGAAGGTGAGGAAGAACTGGGCGAAGAGGGTGAGGCCCACGTTGCGGGTGAAGATGCGCCTGAAGGGGAGGCGCTGCGTGTACCGCTTCGCGGGCCGGCGCGGGGCCGGCGCGGGGGACGACTCGGAGCCCGAGAGCTCGACGTCGCTGGCGGGGATGGAGTCGTAGCCGTCGTCGGCGGGGGAGGTGCCGAAGCGCTTGCGGTACCACGCCGCGAGGCGGTGGCCGATGCGGGTGCCCATGTCGGGGGTCTCGTCGCGGAGGGCGTCGAGCGTCTCCTCGAGGCCCAGCCAGACGGCGAGCGCAGCGGAGGCCAGGAACAGCGAGCTGAGCAGGTTGGGGAGCGCGTAGGGGTACTTGACGAAGAAGGCGTTGTCCCCGAAGAGGTTGGGGTAGCTCCCCGCCGGGTCGGAGAGGATGCCGCCGAGCATGGGGCCGATGATGACGCCGATGTTGAACGTCATGGGCAGAAGCAAAAAGGCCCTGGCCTGGAACCTCTTCTCGCGCACGATCTCGCTGATCATGGTCCGCATGACACCGACGTTTCCGTTGGTGATGCCGCCAAAGGTCCGGAAGAGGAGGGCCTGCCAGAACGTGGTGCAGAACCCGAAGCCCAGACACGAGAGGGAGGTGCCGAGGAGGCCGATGAGGAGGACGGTTTTGCGGCCCGCGAACTTGGAATCGGCGATGCGGCCCCACATCATGGCCGTGACGAACTGGGCGGCCGTGAAGCTGGCGTGGAGGATGCCGGCCTGGCCCGAGATCGTGGCGTCCGAGAGAGAAGGGTCAAACCATTTCAGCTGGTAAAACATGTATGACTTGAAACGATGATGATTAGAAAGGGATCCATGGTCAAAGCAGGACGATATGAGGTCTGGTCTTCTCACCTGCAGAGAGGTCTGAACGAGCGGCTCGCTCATACGGGCCAGGGTAATGATGGCGAGCTGCTTCTTGTTCGGAAGGTCCCTCCATTTTACGGGCGTGTTAGTCTTGGGAGCAAGCGAGGGAAGCGGATCATCTTGGCGAGCAACAGTAGACGAGCCGGAGGACTGACTGCTGTCAGTGCTGGACCTGAGCAGGGCATGATCTCGGCGCGGGCGCATTATTGCTATTCACTCTGGTTGTGCGGCAATCTAATCAGAAGGTTGGGTCTAGATGGTATTGAGCACGAGCATCCCCAGACGAGGGGCTAGATGGCAGGTATGAACAAGAACGAGATGCGATAAACGACAGTCCTGAAGAAAGATGACGGCCACCCTCAAAGGAAGGACGATGTGCCTGTGAAGAAGGACACAAAGATTGTGAGACTGGAAGAAATTATAAAAAAACGAAAACGAAACAGAGGCGAGACGCTCTCCGCTCGCTTTTTCCCAGAATGTCCATCCTGCACATGCCCGCGGGAGACGGAAGTCGGATTGCGGATCCCCCATCGAGCGGATTTTTAGTGCATGCAGGCCGGCCCAGGCATCGCCGGACGATGGATGCTAAGAGCCCGGCACAGCCAATCACGCCGCCGGGGCTGGATTGTCGATGCTGATGACGCAGAGCCAGGCAGGGAAGATATCATTCGGCGAGCGCGGCGGGGCGGGCCTTTGGGCCGGCAAGGAGGGGGCAAAGAAACCAAGAAAAAAAAGCATGGATGGATGGATGGATGGATGCTCTGAGGCGCTGAGGCCTCTGTCGGACATTCTGCTCCTCATCAACACCAGATCGTGCCCATCGAGGGGGCGAGACTTCGGGTCGAAGCATCACGAGGAGAGGCGATTTGGCCACGGAGGAGGTTGAATCTGATCACTCGCCGCGACACGTGACCACTTTCCGGATGAGGCGGCACAAGCGGGCTCAGGCCTCCTGGTGTGGCGCAGCACAGGAAAAGCGGGTCCCTCATGGGTGCACCAGCCTCAGTCGTGATATCGGGAAACGGAGGCTCAACAAGGTAGGTCGAGCACTTCCAACCTGCACCGCTCTGCGCCCATGCGCTTTGTTGCGGGCCGAGGACGCTCTCATCGTCGAGGTCTTGTTGCCCGCGCTGGGATCACCGACTCGCGATGGCGCTCAGAATTGCCTACCTCGATGACGTTTACGTCGTCGCAGAGCCCCTGACCCGGGAAGCCTTCGCCCCCTTCGGCGATGCCATCTACAACCCGCAGCCGCATCTTCACCCCTCTCAGGCACAGACGGCCTCGTCCCCCTCCCCATCATTGCCCCCCAACGCGACCTCGGCAAACCAGGGCTCGGCCATCAAATACTCCAACGTCAGCCGGCCCGGGAACCACTATGGCCAGGCCCCCAGCGGCGGCGGCGGCGGCGGCGGCGGCGAGCCCATCATGAGCATCTTCTCCTGCGCGAGCGTCACGCCCACGCACCTCGGCACCGTCCCCGTCCGCTACCTCGAGCGACACCCCTTCACCACGCAGACCTTCACGCCCATCCGGTCCAGCGCGTCCGCGTACCTCGTCATCGTGGCCCCGACGCTGGCCCCCGGCGAGGGAGACGGCGCCCACCTGGAGCTGCCCGTGCCGTCGGGCGAGGGGCTACCCGGGAGGGGCCTGCCGGACGTCAAGAACCTGCGGGCGTTTGTCGCGACGAGCGAGCAGGCCGTGACCTACGGGGCGGGGACGTGGCACGCGCCGATGATGGTTCTGGGCGGGCCGGGAAAGGTGCTCGACTTTGTGGTCTTCCAGTTCGCGAGCGGCGTGGCTGTCGAGGACTGTCAGTTGGTCGAGTACATGGGCGACGAGACGCTCTCGGCGCATCCGCTTGTGGTTCAGATCCCGGGCAGCGAGGGGGCAGAGGAGTCGCGAGAGCCTTGCTTTTTTTGTTGATCAAGCACTTATTTCCATCTCTCGCATTTGGTGAATTTCCATCTCATTAGCTGTGCCCTGTGTTCTACGTACATGTATGGAGTGAGATGGTATTACGGAGTAGGAGTATCTTGAATTCGAAGATCATGAAGCGATCCATCCTAGAGTATCGCTTAGTAATCAACTCGCGATGCCAGAAGTGCGGAGCAGCTGAAGGAGTAACGAGTCGCCAGGAGCCTCTTCTCTGTCATTGATGGCCATCGTGGTTCTGAGATTCGCAAACGGACTTGACACTACCTTCAAGGGCATTCGCTGTTGAAGATCAAGGCGTCATGGGCACCGTCGCATACTCCACAGACGCGGAGAACAAGCTCGAGGACTTATCCGGCCTTGTCCTCAAACCGGGCGAGAACCCCTACCAGGCATTCATCCAAGCCTGCGGAAATGACCCTGTGAGGCTGTCTTGGCGTCCCCTTCACAGACTTACAGATGTCCTCATCGCTGTGTTGAATGTGTTGATTGCAAGTTGACGTCGAAAATGGTCTAACAATTCGAGAATAGGAGGTCATTCGAAGCCTCTACCAGGCTCACCGCATGAGGCGCAACGCCCAGCAGAAGGACAAGTTCCTCTCCCCGAGTTATGCGGGCCTCGTCATCGACCAGGTGCTGCTTCGTCTCGAAAACCCCACAATCGAGCCCGGCTTCCGCGATGAGAGGAACTGCCTCGTCTTCTGGGCTCGTCCGCCCCATCACATCCTCGAGTTGGCATCCAAGGTGCAGGCCATGCTCCGGGAAGCATCCCCAAGTATGTAGTCCTTCCCTCTGTCTGGCCCTTCCCATCACTGCCCGTCTACGCATGAAGGAGCAATATACCGCTTGAGTCCCATGGACCTGACAAATTGCTAGAGTTGTGGCTGATGCCCCTTTCCCGGATGCACCTCACGACCCTGGAGATCATATTCTCCAAGACCCCCGAGGAGATAGACTCCCTCGTCTCGACGCTCCGCCCGGCCATCCCGGCCATCGCGTCCTACACGCTCACGCACCGCTCGCGCCTCGTCAAGCCCATGGTCTCCTACGACCTCTCCGCCTTTGCGCTCTCCTTCGTGCCGGCCTCGGGAGAGCGCGTCGCCTCGGCGGCCCCCGCGGCCCCGGACGCTGTGAGGAAGAAGGGCCTCGTGGTCGAGGGCGACGGGTACACGTACCACCACCTGAGGCGGGACGTGTTCGACCGGGTGCAGGCGGCAGGGCTGGACGTGACGTCGCGGTATCAGGTGCCCAGCGCACACATCACGCTCGGCAGGTACCTGGTTGAGGACGGGCACGACACGCCCGAGAAGCGGGAGGAGTGGGTGCGGGCGATTGATGGGGTCAATGCCTTCCTGGAGCAGACCGTCTGGGACACGGAAAGGGGGGAGTGGATCGTCGGACAGGAAAAGGGGCTGGATGCGAGGTGTGGTGCGCTTTGGTACGGCGGCGGCCGGACGATCATGCTGGGTGAGGGATTCTGAGGAGACCTGGCGAAACTTGGGCAGACATCCCAGGCGGAGACTCATGGGACGGGCGCAGAGCCGATAGAATTGATTGATAGATTGCCTAGACTTGTAATATATAGTAGAGTGGCAGGGACAATCTCCACCCGTGACCTCCGACCGATCTCGAAGCCCTGTCCGCTTTTGAAGGTGAATGAGGTCGGTCGCAAGACCCGACTGTCTCACCATCATCTCGAGGTTCTTGGTAAGTCGTCGTCGTGCGGCGCATGACGGGGGTTCTCTCATATCGGGACCACACCATAAAGGGGGCACCAGAACGTCGCCGCGGGATTGAAGAATTTCTTTTTTTATTTCATTTCCTATGAGCCGCCGTCCTTCGTATCGAGGACAAGAACCTTCTTTCGCCTGTCCATGATGCCCATATGCCGCGCGGAGAAGCATGAGAAATGGAGTGACACCCGAAACCGAAAAAGAAAACCAAAACAGCTTAGAAAACAAGAGCAGCACCCTTCGTCTTCTTGTCACCACTGCAGGCCTGTTAGCAGCCGCGCCTTGCACCAGCTCCGCGCGAGTCCGAGGCCGAGCCCCAGCCCGAGTACGAGCCCCAGTCCGACTCGACAGGTCTCGCCGCTCGCTCCGCCGCGACTCGCGCGCATCGGGGGTATGGAGGGAAACGTACCCCAGTTCGAAGTGCTTGCATCGCTTGATGGCCAGCTGACTCTTGGCCTTGCACTTGACGCACTCCAGTCTCAGGACGATCTTCTTGGTGGTCTTGGCCTTCTTGTGGAAGACGGGCTTGGTCTGACCACCGTAACCGCTCTGCTTTCTGTCGTAACGACGCTTACCCTGGGCGAACAGGGAGGCCTTGCCGGCCTTGTACTGGGTGACCTTGTGCTGGGTGTGCTTGCGGCACTCCTTGCCCTTGCAGAAGGTGTTCCGGTTCTTGGGAATGTTGACCTAGAGTCGCCGCGTGTCAGTCATCCGGCTCCAAGCTTCCCTCTGCGAGCTTCTCTGGCTTCCTCTGCTCCCCTCTGCTTCCTCTGCTTCCCCTTCCCCCTTCTTCTTGTCGTCGAAAGAGCGTCGTCCATCAATGACGAGGTCGACTCGAATGCTTCCAGCCGCACGAGACAGTATTCCTTCGTTCCTTGCATTTCCGAGTTCATCGTCCTGGTGGGTATTCGCGATGACTGCGACACGTCATGTCGCTCGGTTCTTTCCCTTTGTTGATGCCGTCGTCATGACCTCGGAAATATTGCGGATCCTCCACTGCGCCGTTCGTCCGTCTCTTCATCTCCATCCTCTCGTCCTCTCTCTCGGACCTCCCAATATTCCTATGCCTCGGATCGTAGGGGTATACTGTCATCGTGCGGCCGGGAAACATTCGAAATCGATCGATGGAAAAGTAATTTGACTCTCTCTCTTCGAGGGACGCAGAGCCAGGAGAGGAGCATGCGGGCTGTCGCAACATACCATTTTGACGACGGTGTGGGATGTCGTTACTTTGGGTGGTTTGGCGATGCAAAGTTTCCAGAGGCAAAGCGAAATTTGGGAGAGTTTGGTGATTTCTCGCTTTGTGGGCGGGTAGGGTAAACGCTAAGCCCGATCGGGAGGGCTCGAGAGGCTGTGATCCTGTGGCGCGGACGGGCGCGCACCAGCCACATTCCTCCCGGCCAGCCCTCTCGAGCGCCGCAGAATCGAGAAGGAGCACCCCGCCTGCATCGCGCCCCTTGGCGACCCCACACCGTGCGACTCCATCGACCCCACCATTTGATATGTCTAGGGTAGGCGATTTGAGTCGAATTCAATCGATGCATTGACGGTTGTGTTGAACTTCAGCTCCATGTTGTCATCTTACGAGTATCGACAGACTGACCACGACATCATCCCGAGAATACTTAATACGATCGATACCAGACACCGCCAAGTCGCCAGTCATGGATCCCTACTCGGTCGAGGGCGAGTTGATCAACATACACAACCATTTCCACCAGGGCCAGCACCAGCAGGTCATCGACTTCGACACCTCGTCCTTCTCTCCCGAGAACGCCCTGCCCGCGCGCGTCCTCGTCCTCCGCGCCCGGCTCGCCCTGGGCCAGGCCGAAGATGTGCTCGCCGACGTAGCGGGCGAGTCGGAGCCCGACCTCGCCGCCATCGGCGCCCTCGCCGAGCACTCCCTGGGGCGGACGGACGCCGCGCTGCAGAAGATCGAGGAGCTGGCGGCGTCGGCCGCCGAGAATGTCACCGTGCAGATCGTCGGCGGAATCGTCTTCCAGGCGGCCGGACAGTCGGACAAGGCGTTGGCATTGCTGTCGCAGCACCAGTCGAGCCGTGAGTGTTGGGGACCCGAGGGCCTATTATACATACCTCCCTCTCGCAGGGCGCAATGGACAACCGGGGAAGGCTGACACGATTCGTTGGTTGGGGGGGGATTCTAGTGGAAGCCGTGACATTGATCGTCCAGATCTACCTGCAGCAGAACCGGACAGACCTGGCCGTCAAGGAGGTCGCGTCCGCCCGGCGCTGGGCGCAAGACAGCCTGCTCGTCAACCTGGCGGAGTCATGGGTCGGGATCCGAACAGTACGCTTCCCTTTTTTCCTCAAGGCGGGCGACGTCGCGAGTTTGCCGCTAATTACCCCCTTTTCAACTGCCAGGGCGGCGAGAAATACCAGCAAGCGTTCTACGTGTACGAGGAGCTCGCCCAGGCCCCCTCGACATTCTCGGTGCGAAGCCTCGTGTCGCAGGCGATTTGCGAGCTGCACCTCGGCCGGCTGGAAGAGGCGCAGGCGGCGCTGGAGCAGGCCATCCAGAAGGAGCCAAACAACGCGGACGCCATTGCCAACTTTGTGGTCTTGACGGTGGTGTCGGGGAGGGATCCCCAGGAATTGCTCGAGTATGTGGATCGTTGCAAACCCACCCCTCCTCGGGTCTTGGCCCAAAGATGCCGACTGACGCTCTTTTCCTTAGGACACTCAAGAAGGCGGACGCGGGACACCAATTGTTAGCGGATCTGGAGGAGAAGAGCGAGTCGTTCGACAAGGCTGCCGCCAAGTTCAGCGCCAAGGTCGCTGCGTGAGCAGCTCGAGTCGATGTTTTCATGTTTGGCATGTGCGGGAAGCCGAGGCCTTTCCCCTCATGCCGGCGTTTGCGATCTGGCGTTTTCTTATAGAATTTGAAGAGACCATTCAGACATTCACAGGGATAGTAAGGTTCCCACCACGCTGAAAGCCATGTCCCCTCACGCCACCGTCGCCAAAGGAGCAGATGAAGCGAGCAACAGTCGTGCCGAGAAATCGACGCAAGCTCAGGAGACGATACATCCAAACCATATGACCTCTCTATTCTAGCCAAGCGACCCCGGCCCCTTCCCTCCACTCTACGCGCCCCCGTTTCCCCCTCATCTCCATCTGTCCCGCCAACGGCCAAGACGGCTGACGCAATTATGTAGAAAGCTCGACAAGTCCTGGCGTTGCAAGTCGTTGATCTCCCCCCCCCCCCATTCGAGAGCCCCCAGCCCTCATGCGGCTCCTCGACGATGCTCAATTCCCATCCAACTCGTCGTCCGAGATCCAGAGCTGCGACCGGACGTGATCCTAAAACGCCCTGACCTCCCCAGCATCCCTATAGACCAGCTCCAGCTCCAGCTCCCGCTCCAGCTCCAGCTCCAACCCACGCTCCCCCTCCCTCTCCCGCGCCCTCAGCCAGGCCAGCTCCGACGCGGCATCTCCCGGCAGGGGCTGCACGTCGTCCAGGCACCGCGCCAGCGGCCTCTCCGCGAAATACTCCCTGTACTGCAGCAGCGTCAGGCCGTTGTCGTCGTCGTCCTCCACATTGTCCGGCGACACGCGATGAGACCTCGCCGTCGTGGGGGTGGACGCCACGCTCGCTTGGCCCTTTGAGGACACAGACCCCGTCGAGAGGTCCGCCTCGAGCCTGTCCCCATTGCTGCTGCCGTTGCGATTATGATTGCCGCTGTTTTCGTGATTGCTGCTGCTGCTGCTGCTGCTGCTGCTGCTGCGCTGCGAGGCTTCCCTATCGCTGTTGTGCTCGAGCCACGCGACGATGGACTTGACGGAGCGCGTGTGCGATTTTACGGCGCCCGCCGACGCCGACGCCGCGGAGCCGCTGCTCGTCTTCCTGAAAGAGGTGGGGGTGGAGGTGGAGGTGGCGGCGCGGCCGCCGAGGTTGGAGGAGAAGCTGCTGGATAGGCCGCTGACCTGTCGTTTGCGGTTGATGACGCTGTGCGCCGGCGCGTCGGGGGCCGTGGCGGGGGGGCTGCTGGGGTTTGCGGGGAGGAGGACGGGGTCCATCGTGGCTTACGCCGGCGGGGAGGAAAGAATAGGTAGTAGCTGGAGCTTTCGTGATGCCGGGCGAGGAATCGCGCAATGGCGTATAGAGGTAGTGTGGGATGGTGGAATTGTGAGACTGATCCCCGGACGTGAAGATGAGGCGGCCAGCGATGATTTGCGATGACTCCTGCGAGAAAACGGTGATGGTTCTGGAGAGCCAAGATCAGATCAGAGAGAAGGATTTGATGTTTTCAGGCGGAGAGATGGGAGGGCCAGTTCCATGTGGAAAGTGAGAAGCGCAAAACGAGCACATTGACAATTCTTAGGGAATGATGTGAGCCCAAAGTGAGCTTGAGCGGACCGTGTCTATTTCG
This sequence comes from Escovopsis weberi, assembly GCA_003055145.1. NCBI lineage: Eukaryota > Fungi > Ascomycota > Sordariomycetes > Hypocreales > Hypocreaceae > Escovopsis > Escovopsis weberi. Next base: position 766,047 of record NIGB01000002.1, on the reverse strand, counting down.
AGCGAGAATCAACTTAAGGCAAAGGAAATTGTGTTCCATCCGTACCATGCAAAACGCCTGCATCCAAGAGCCGCGGCCGAGATGATGCCCATCATGTCCCGTTGCGCCCCCTGAGACATCGTCCCTCCTCGAGTACTGCGACTCGATCCCAATCTTAAGGTCCTGCAACCCCTCATCGTCGTCATCGTCGTCGTCATCCTCTTCCTCTTTTTCGTATATACACATCACCACCCGCCGCCCCCAGCCGCGAACGAAGACTCTATCTCCCATCTCTCGCTCGGCCTCACCAATGTCCTGTCTTGCCCTGTCTTGCCCTGTCTTGCCCTGTCTTGCCCTGTCTTGCCCTGTCTTGCCCTGTCTTGCCCTGTCTTGACTCCGATTTGATTTCTGCTTTCTGCTTCTACCAAACCCGCCCCCGCCTTATTTCTTCTTGGGGCCAAGAGGGCCGCCAATGTCGGTGCCCCGCAGCTTGATCTTGAGCACGCGCTCCATGCGCGCCAGGACCTGCTGGTTCGGCGCGGCCAGCCCGCGCTCGTACTGGGCCACGACGGCGGCCGTCTCGCCGATCGCCTTGGCGAGCTCGGCCTGTGTCATGGTCTTCTCGAAGGCCTGCCTGCCCTTCTCGATGGCCTGGCCGACTTCCCGCCCGACGGTCTTGGGCTTGACGATGTCGTCCGAGCGGTCGACCTTGGTGAGGCGCTGGCCCTCGGTGCCACCGGAGGCCTGGAGATGGCGGTCAGCTTCCACATACCGCTGGGAGGGGGAGGGGGAGGGGGAGGGGGGATCGCTCGAAAACTCGGGAGGCAACGTACAGCATTGGCACTAGCATACTTCTTCTCGGTGGAGATGGGACCGCCCGAGCGCTGGGCCTGGTTGAGCGCGGTCTTGCCTCGGATGACGGTCTCGCGGTCAGCTCCGGGCCCGCGGCTCACGCGGCTTCCAATTTTGACGTTGGAGTCCCAGTCGGTGTTGGACATTTTGGCAGTAGTGGTGGTGGTGGTGGTGGTGGTGGTGGTAATGATGATATTGGAGATGGTTGATTGCTGTCCGTTGACGTATTCGGCAAAGAGTTCGCAGATTCTCGCCGTCGAAGATATATGGCCGTTCAAATCGGGATGAATGGTCGTTGAAGCGTGAGATGGTGGAGGGAGGAAGAAAATGATGTAGGCAGAACTCGACTGTTAAATGATCAATGCATCTACGACCATCTCTATATCTACTCGGGACTGATCAATCAATCTATGACTCGAACTCGTCTCGCCCGGCCAGACGCATTTGGCCTGGTGCCACACCGCCGCACCTTCCCTCTGGGCGAGCGGCGCAGAGGCCGTGGAAGGTGCTAGACTTCTAAGTTGAGCCACACGCTGCGCCACACGAAGCGCCCGTCTCCTCGCCTCCTCTTGTCGGCCAATCACTCTCTCGTCGTCGACTCGCCATCGAGATCGGCCTTGCGCAGGCTGCTGTAAGGGTTTGAACATTTTGTCTGAGACTGGGATATGGTCTGCACAATTTTTTTGTCTTCTGTTCCTCCGAATGTCACCTGAATCAATCCCATATAGTTCAAGTCAGAAGTCATTCCAACACATACGACCATAGGTAGTGGAGAACTCGGGGTCCCGTCCGCTCCCCCATAGATAAGCCACTAACCGGCAGATTAGTAGTTGGGTGGGTGACCACCAGCGAACACCGGCTGTTGTATGTTTTTTTCTCCTTTTTTTTTGTGTCATTGTTTTTGTCTTTTGTTTATCTGGCATGGCCAGAAAAACCACACAAACGTGCAGGTGCAGAGTCTCAAAAGGAATACCTTGTATTCATTTAAAACGACCGTCATGAGATGAATCCATCCTCCTTGATAATACATGCACATATTCCAAGAACCCTGATGCCCCCTGAAACCATCACGACCCGCATACAACAAGAAGCCATCCCCCCCTTTTCTTCATCCGACCCATGGACACTCGCCTCAAAACGCCGGCCAGAGACCAATGATGACGACAGCCGCCATCAAAGCCTTGGGTGCCATCATGGCCGCCGCGTTACCAAGCGAGGCACGCTGAGTCGACTCGGGGATGCTCATGTTTCCGCTGCCGCTGGGTCGCCCGTGCAGGGTCTGGTTGAAATCGTCGAGTGTTTCGTTGCGAAAATCAGAAAACTCGTCCGACGCAAAAATCTCGCCGTCCTCCTCCGGGGCAACTTCGCCTGCCGTCTCGGGAAAGACTGCCTCATCGGCGGCCTCTCCACCGGCCGTGGCCTCTGCCGTCATGAAAGCGTCCTCGGCGTCCGCAACGGCCGTCGCCGCCTGACTGGCCATGGCGTCTCCGTTCATGAAAGCCTCCTCTGGCGCCATCGCGGGAGCCGTCGCCTCGGCACCTTCGGCACCGGCCATGGCCTCTTCGGTGTAGGCAGTGTCTGCGCCCGCGGCTGCGCCCGCAGTGGCCTCTGCAGGCTGGGGGCCTTCGGCTACAGTCTGTGCAACGTCCTCGGCGGGCCTGGCAGCGTGTGAAGGGTCAATCGCCTGCGCCGGGTCAAAGGGAGCCACAGTTTCCCTGGCCGCGACCGTAGACCACATCAATGATTCGCCGTAGTGCACCACTGCCGCGGGCCCTCCGTGTCGCTCGTCCGACCCAGCAACAGAGGGCATCATGGTGGTCATCGAGGCAGCAGCAGGGGGCATCACGGCGTTCATGGAGGCAGCGGCAGAAGCAACCGATCCCCAGTGTCCATGCCCAAAGATCTTGGCGAGAAGGCCAAAGAACTCAGTCGTCTTGTCGAGCGCCTTGGCCAGAGCGCCCTTGCCCAGCTTGGGCAGCGTCGAGATCAAGCCGGGCTCAACGTCGGGGCAAAGCGTCGCCGTCAGGCGGAGCGTCAGGATCAGCGCCACCTCCTCGAGGGAGCGGTGCTTCTTGGGCGAGTGCTTGTTCAGGCAGTTGCCACAGTCCTTGATCAGGGGGCGGTAGGCCTTGCAGGCGCAGTCGAAGAAGCCCTCCAGGCCCTTGTTGTCGCACGACACCTCCGAGGGCTGGCAGATGTCGGAGCACGGGTGCGACTTGGGGAGGATTCTACTTGCCCAGCCGACGCCGAACAAAGTGGCGGGGATGATGATGCTGGAGAGCTTCATGATGATAACAGAAGAAGAAGAAGAATGGAAATAGTGCAGTCTGTGACTTAGTATTGTTGATGCTGCTGATGTTGTTGTTGTTGATGGCCAAGATATCTGTGTCTGGAGGGGGAAAAAAGATTGAAAGGTCGAGAAGAGGATGGGCTGGGGGGGGGGGCCTCGGAGGGCTCTGTTTATAATCGTTGCTGAGGGAGGGCTTCGCGCCTTCTTGACCCATTCCATCGGACCTGCGGTGGTGATGATGACGAGGGACGATCGAGGGAAGCCGAGGGCGAGACTCGAAGTCAGGCGGGATCCGTTCCATCCAAACAAGAGAAAGAAGCATCGGGGTGCGTCTCCGCCAGCTTGATGTTGAGAAGGGGTGCTATAGTAGTAGTATTTTGGTGTCTCGTGAAAGTCAAGCCGCATATATTTCGACCCGAAGTCTATGTGCAAGCCATTGAAATCTATCCCGAACTCCCAGTGCATGCCCCACGCCATGAGTCGATACCAACAAAAGAAAAAGAAAAGAAAAAGAAAATTGTCAAGCAAAAATCGTCAAAGACTCGATGTACTAGTAGGATGTCGGGCCCAGTCCCCGGGATCGACTTGCTCAGATCAGGACAGCAAGGAGCAGACCCAGGCTTCCCATCATGGCCCTGAACGCCTGCCCTTTGGGGGTGGACCCCCAAAGGCGAGCCGCTGCAGCATTCTTTGCCGGCGCATCCTTCTGCACCTGGCTCGTCGAGCTTGCCCCCTTGGCGAAGCAGCTCGCGGTTCCGCACGCCCACCCGCTGGGGCAGCACCCGGGGACCGGCCCTGCGTCGCTGCCGCACAGGAACCAGCCCCCGGCGCAGGTGCTCGTCGCCGTGGCAGGCACGTCGGACGCGGGGACCACGACGGTCACCCCGTGCGTGATGATGGTCGACGAGGGCACCGGGCAGGAGAGGACGCCGCAGTCGCGCTCGGTGCGACAGCAACCGCCGCCATGGACGGCGGAGCAGCCGTAGAAGCCAGTCGGACAGCCAGTCTGGGTACCGCTGGCCTTGGTGGTAGTACCTGTCGTATTAGTAGCAGTCATGGTACCTCTGTGTGTAGACGATGCCGACGATGAGAATAATGATGATGATGATGAGGAGGAGGAGGAGGAAGAAGAGGAGGAGGACATTGGCCCGGTGATTGAAGCGGTAGGCGTCGCTGGGGGAGTCGACGCGGCAGTGGGCCTCCAGGGGGCCACGCCCGTCGCAGAGCCACTGCTATGGCCCGGCGAGGACCCCGACGAAGGGCCGGCAGCAGGCGCAGTGACTGTCTCGGTCTCGGTCCTGGTGAATGTCGGAGGAGCAGCCGTCTGGGTGATTGTCAGGGTGACCACGACGGTGGTGGGATTGCCCGCGACGATGGTTGTCTGCGTCATCGTGATGGTCTGGGTCGGGGGAGGCGCAACGACCGTCACCGTCGCCGAGTCCGTCGCCGTCGCCGTCGCCGAGTCGCTGGGAACGCCTGCATCGCGTGAGAGGGATCATCAGCCGTGACTTCGTTTCGAGACATTGATCGATGGAGGGTTTCAAAACATTGTCTCACATCCAGTGCCCTGGCAGACATAGCCGGGGATGCAGCATCCCCCCCCGAGCTCCGCCGCACAGCTCGCAGCCCCGGCCGGACAGCTCCCGACGCCGCCTCCGCACGTCGCGCCGTTCGGACAGCACGCGACGTGCCCGACGCTCTGGTCCTGCACGGAGGTGCAGTACGTCCCCGCGGGGCAGCACTTGTCGGGGGATCCGATGTCGTCGCAGCTCGTCATGCCGAGGGGGCACGAGGTCCTCCGCTGCAGCTGCGCAAGCGCCTCCGCCGCGCGCCGCAGGATTCCCTCGTGCTCATGCTCGTGCTCGATCTCGTGCTCGATCTCGGTGTCGCTCGTGTTCAGGCGCGCGGCGGCAGCCTCGAGCGGCGGCAGCCTCGGGATGAGCGGCGCAAAGCCAAGGTCGCGGAGATGGATCTTCTCGCTCGAGTCCGGGTGCTGCTTCTTGATGGCCGTGGGCAGCGAATCCCCCGCGACGGCGTCGGAGAGGCAGAGCGCAAGAGTCGCGAGGATGACCCTGGAGATGGGCGCCATGCTGGTTCTCTTCCCTTTCCAACGAGTGTCTGGAGCGCGATCAGAGATGGGCTTGAGGAGATGGATCGAGTGATTCCAGAGAAAGACGACTTACCAAAGCCAGGCATAAGCAGCAGCAGCAGCAGCAGCAGCAGCAGCAGGTCCCGGCATACATATGTATGTACGAGTATGGATCACAAGGCGAACGCCTCCAGAGGCTGCATGTGTATGTACGAAGTGTGTGCTCGTCGATCGAGCGTCAATGCTTCGAGCTGGTTGGCGAGAATGATAAGAGGCTTGCAGGGTATGCGCATCCATGGCTAAGCTGGAATGGGGAAAAGCGGCCGCGTCTCCGAGTCTCTGCGATCAATGCGATGCAGCTTCGAATACGAGAATCTGTCATACCCTGATGCTCTAGAGAAGGATTGATATCTATCAATACCTATTCATTGGATGCTGGATCATCTCGCGATGGCGTCACGACAGCTTCGCATACCTGCAGTAGGAGCAAGCATATCAAGAGTGGCTGAATCGAAACCCCCAAGTCTTCACAATGCCTGCTAAGCAGCAGTACTAGGTAATCATGCATTGTCCTCATGGATGCCATCGAGGACACAGAAACGCCATGCCGATTCCATCAATCCAGACCGTCCAGCTCCCAGTTCCCAGTCCCAGTTGCATTGATACTCCTCACTCAAATGTGCCCTTCCCGAGCAGCCCGCCCACAAGCCCGGCCCGGCTCTCCGCCCCCTTGATCTTCCTCTCCTCCCTCCTGCGCTCGTTCTCCTTCATCCTGGCATTCCTCTCCAGATCCCTCGTGAACCCGTGCACGCCGCTCTTCTTCCCCGCCCCCTTCTTGATCTTGGCATCCGCCCCGAAGCCCCCCGAGTGGTGCCCCTGCACCGCGCTGTTGCCGCCGGTATCCTGGCGGGCGCTGCTCGTGGACACGGGCGTGCCTGACGAGGACCCCGAGATGAGCGACGACGAGTTGGCCGTTGCCCGGCGCAGCAGGTTCGGCACCTTGAACGACGAGGTGCCCGTCGACGACGACGACGACGACGACGACGACGATGCGCCGGCCGTCGCGAATGCCAGCCGGCTGCTGCTGCTGCTGGTGGAGGTGACGGCGGGCTTCTTCTTCATCCGGTCGACCACGATGTTCATGCTGCGCCGGGCGCTGGGCGATCTCCTCCTGCTCGCGGCGCGCGGATCGGCCGGCCCTCCTCCTTCTTCCTCATCGCTGCCGCCGTCCTCCGCCGTCGCCGGTATGATCGTCTCGAAGCGCTCATCCAGCAGGTCGGAGACGGTCTCCCGGATCTCGCCGAGATTCGACGGCTTCTTCCCGTCCTTGGTCCTCCTGAGGTGAGCGGGCGGCCTCCTCGACGATGGCCCCCCCTTCTGCTTCTTCTGCTCCGCCGGCACCGAGCTTTCGCGAGATTGACCTTCCTCGGACTGTGACCCCCCGGCGCTTGCATCTGCCAGGATGATCTCGTCGTCGCTGCCCCGGTCCTCGATGCTGCGGATAAACGCCAGGTTGCCGGGATCCTCGGCGATTTTCTTGACGCGCTCGTCGGCGAAGAGGCTCTTCTGCATCTTGTCAAACTGCCGCCGCTTCATCCTCCGCAAGGCCTCGCCGCCGTCGTCAGAGTCCGAGAGGTCGTAGCCGGCTCCCCGCTTGCGGAGCCTTCCTGATGTGATGTCCTTGTAGAGCTTCTCAACCTGCTTCTGGTCATTCGCGACTTCTTGATCCCTGAACACGTTGATGTTAGAATCTCAAGTGTGCTCCAAAAGGCAACCGGGGACAGAGAAGAAAGAAGCTTACGCAAAGAAAGCAGCCACCTTGCGCTCATCGATGTCATTGCCTGCGGCATCGTCGAGGAATTCGTGCACTGATGCCGCAGAGTCGTCGTCATCGCTGAGTTCGCCATCGGCACCGCCCAGGCCGGCGTACTCGTCCTCTGATTCCTCGGCCTGCTCCTCGACCATCTCCTTCGCCTTGCTCTTCTCCTTGTCAAACTCCCCCTGCAAATTTTGCTTCCGGACACTTCTCTTCATCCTTCTAAAAACGTCTTTGGGCTCTGACGAGAGCGGGATCGTGTCCTGCGTGCCGTCTTCTTCCTGTTGACGGGGTGAAAGATCCATCTTTCGCCGGAGCCTGCCTTTGAGTATCAACGGGGATTCTGGGATGATGGTCCCCCGCGCGTCGTTTGCGGCCGCGTCAACGGTCGAGGGTAGATCGACGAATCGCTCTAGAAGCGGCGTCTGCGTCTGCAGGCCGCCATCTTGCGTGGGGTCGATTGTGGAGGAGAACTGGGAGGGCACGTCCACGCGAGCCTGCTCCACCTCCGTCTGCGAGTCGAGGACCATTTCATCGTCCATATCGTCATCCGTCCTCGCTGAGGAAAAATTGGGACTCGGGATCTGCGTGAAATCGGGCATGATCGACGGAGTCGGACCCGCGCCTGGACTTGCGGGACTCCCATCCATCGTGCCCGCGAAGATCTGGGTGAGGCCGAGTCCGGCTGGGCCCTGGACGGGGAGACCGGGGATGAAAGTCTTCTTGGCGGACCGCAGCACCGACGTTGGTGCAATGGGGTCTGAGTTGGGCATGATGGATGCGGTTTTCTGAGGTGTTTTGGCTGGCGTCTTGAACTCCGGGGCAAACCTGATTGGATCGGGACCAGAGTCCTCATCCATGGGGCTGTCATCCATCGTGCCCGCGAAGATCTGCGTGAGGCCGAGTTCCGCCGGACCCTGGACCGGGAGACCGGGAATGATCGTCTTCTTGGCGGACCGCAACGCCGATGCTGGTGCAATGGGATCTGAGGTAGGGATGGTCGGGGCCATCCTCTTGGGCGTCTTCGCCTCCGGGGTTGCTTTGATGGAAATCTCGGCCCCGTCCTCGTCATCCGAAAGTACGGCGACGTGATTACGTGCCCTCGCTCGCTTCATGATCGGAAGCTCCTCCGCATCGTCGATGGCATCAGCAGCAGCGTCGTTGAGAGCTGCCTCAGAGGCTTCGTGGTCGACATCAATGTCCATACTCTCGTCCTCCTCTTCGTCCTCTGATCCCGAAAGCTCGATCGCGGAACCCCCATCCGCCTCATCGTCTCCGTTCTCCTCATACTCCTCGTCAGCGTCGCTGCTGTCCCAAGCCAGGGGATCCATTTCGCCGCGCTCTTCTCTCTCCTTCTTCGCAGCGGCCTTCTCCTCCTGCCCAATTCGCTCGCCCTCCTCCCTGGCCTTTGCCAGGATGTCCTCGACTTCCTGCATTTCGCGCTCGCGCTCTTCGGCGGACTGGATGCTGATGCCCTGCGCCTTGAGCAACTCGAGGCGCCTGTCGCGCTCGACCTTGGCCTGCTGCCTCGCCTTCTGCTGCAGATAAGTCTGCAGCTCGCCCGGGGTCATCCCAGCCTGGTCCTTGCTGCGCCGAGTCTCCTTGCCAGGCGACCGTACCAGCGCGAGCGCGCGCAGAGCCTGCATCGACTGACTCTCCTGAGACTTGACCAGCGGCACGTTGTCGAATACTGCGTTCATCTTGTCCTTCGCTGTGGTAGTGATCTGCAGCTCGTCGTCCGAGTCGAGCGCCTGCGCCGGCCTGGAGCTCGGAACAGGCAGACGTACCCGGATTCGACGCTTCTGCTGCTGCTGCTGCGGAGGAGGAGGAGGAGGAGGAGGGTTCGGGGGCTCTGCAGGGTCGAAGGCCGGCATCTTTCCCTTGCCCTTGTCGATCGCCCGCGGCTCTGAGATCTTGATCTCCTCCAAGGGCGGGAGATCGTCGTCGTCCGGGTCTTCCATGGGGACGTCTTGCCTTGCCTCCAGGTCTACCAAGGCCTCGGCAGGCCCCGATGGACCTGCGATTTGCTTCTCCGCTGGCGGTGAGCTGGGCGGCGTATCCCCCTCCCTACCTGCGCTCGATTTCGGTGATGCCTGTCTGCTCGAGGTAATCGGCGCTTGTGCCGGCAACAGGGCCCCGGCGGGCTTGTAGTTGAACCGCTCGAAGAGGCTTGCCTTGGTCACCTTCTTGCGCGTCTTTGCCTCATGCGCCAGCTGCATGTTCCTCGCCATGCGCTGCGTCTCTCTGTTCATCTCCTCGATGGCCTTCTTGCCGGCCCTCCTCACCGGCCGCGCTTGCTGATCAGCCGTGCCGGTGAACCCATCGTCAGCGTCCTCGTCCTCGTCCTCATCATCGAGATCCCCCAACTGCTCGAAATCCTCCTGGCGTCTCGCCCTGCGAGCCTCCTCCTCCGCTTCTCTCTGCAGGCGTTCTTGACGTTTCCTCTCCACCAAGGCCTTGAAGCGATCTGCCTTGGTAGTTGGTATCTCGTCGCCTGAGCCGCGGTCGTCGGACAGAGCCCTAGACGGTGAGGCAGCACTGCGAGCGGGCGAGGAAACGAACAAGTCCGGGCTGGGCGATCTCGCGAGCCTCTGCTGCAGTCGTCGAGGGGCACCCGGCAGATCCTCGCCCTCATCCTCCCCATCTTCCCCATCTTGCTCATCTTTCCCATGCCCATCCTCTGCCCCATCCTCCACATCCTCGGCGTTGTTTACACCGGCTTCGGCGCGTTCATTTACGATCGTCCGCTTATCGAGAGCCGCAACAACGCCCTGCATGCGAGAAGCGAGTTTTCCTCTAGGCCTGATCGGCACGTCCGAGCCGGAATCCGAATCATCATCCAAGCTAGGTGACTTCCTTGCTCGTATTGATGCCGTCGTCGCTAATGTCTTCTCCTTCTTCTTCTTCTTCGAGCCGCCGGTCTCGTCATCGTCGCTCTCGACGGTCGCCAAGAGCGCCCTGATCTTCGATCGCGGCGTCAACAGCTCCGGTGTCGCATCGCGCGACGCAGCCGTTGGGGACGTTGGGGAACTCGGAGAAGCCATTGAAGGCGTTAGACTTGGACGCGGACTTAGGGCGCTGGCATCATATGCACAGAATCGGCTGCAGAATGCTCGAGGTCAGCTCTGAGAATAAAGCTGTGGTGAAGCGCTAAAGACGCGACGCGTTAAAGTGCATGTTGTGCGTGCATCAAACATCAATGGATCAATGGATCGAATGATGGATCAATCAATTGGATTGTCCATGGCGGGGAAGCCTGACGGGAAAGCCAGGGATGCTGACCTGAGGAGGAGGCACCCCTTTGCTGCAATCAGGCACACCCTTTTGTTCTCCCAGCCAGAACTCAACTCTTCAACTCTTCACCATTTCCCAGACGGCATCATTACCTAGGTATGTTGCCTTCAGGGGCTCGATTTTGATCCCTCAAAAGGATTGATATTACCAGGTATTCACTTCGTTGTTTGGTGCGGAAAAGGCATATATATTGAACAGGCTATAGCTTGGACTAGGCTATCGGATGCCAGCTCCGCGTTTTCTCGTCTCCCCGGTAAAGACTTTTCTCACACATCCCGCATTCTCGATCAGACTCTCAGTCAGACAGTACTAGCACGGCCGCGCGTCATCATCGCGCATCCAAAGCGCTCCTTTGCCGAGCGCTCAGAAGAGCTTGTGCTCCAAGGTCATCTCGGACTCGGGCTCCAATCCGACACAGGCACGGAAGATGTTGGTCAGCGCAGCTCGCTGCTTGGCAAGAGCGTTGACGACAGGCGTGCCCGGAGGGGTGAGGGGAGCCTTGAGCATGTAGCTCAGGACGCTCAGGACGCTGTGGAACTGCTTGAACTCAGCGGTGACACTGCCGTCGTTGGAAGCAGCCTTCCACTGAATACGAGTCATCATCTCGGCCACAATGACAAGATCAATGATCAAGGGAGAAGCAAGAAGAGAATCCTCGCAAATGTTGAACAGTCTATTCCCGTGTCAGCAGAGTTGCCAAGATTGCAGAAATAAGAATTTCGGCATGGATTCTCACTCACGAAATAGTCTGGTGACCTCCCAGGAAGATCTCGGCGTAGTACTCATCCAAAGCGCGCTTGTTGTCGCCGACGTTGGGCATGTACTTGATCACGACACAGTGGTCGGGATGCTCGCCCTTCTTGTAAAGAAGGTGGTTTGCCTCCACCATATCGTCCACGACGTTGGACTTGGAAATCTCCTTGGAACGGAACTGCTTCTGGGAGCTCAGGTTCTTGCCGTCATTGTTGCCAAGGTGGTTGTAGCTGGAAATCGAGGTCAACTTGATACCGGCATTGATGAGGAAGTCGACCAGGGCAGACTTCATCTTGGTCTGGCCAGACTTGAAATCATCACCGCCAATGTACGCATTGTGCTTCTCGGCCAGCTCGATCGCGCCGGGGACAAAGGTGTTCTGGGGAGAGCCGTTGATGAAGGGCGCCTTCTCCAGGATGCAGGCCACGGCGAAGACGGTGGAGGGAGCAACTTCCTCATGTCCCTGCTCAATGGCCTTGAGCAGGTTGTCGGCCGTGTCGTTGACGCCGTCAATCAGATCAGCGTATCGCTCCGTGTTGGCAGTCCAGAGGACGATGACCTTGTCCAGAGCGTTCCTCGCCTTGAAGTCGCGAATGTCCTGACGGATCTTCTCGACGTGAGCCCAGCAGGCCTTGGAACCAGCGAGGAGGTTGTCCGCACGATCCTCCTGGTTGGCAGCGATGAAGTCAGGGTAGTAGATGGAGGGCAGGGGGACCATCTCGGCCATCTCCTTCCTGACGTGGGCCTTGAGAGCGGGCTCGAGAACCTTGGCTCGGTCCATGGCTTGGGCGAGGTTCATCTTGCTGATGTCCCAGCCGCCAATGACAAGGTCGTTGGGGTGGACCATGGGCAGCAGGCTGTGGAAGGGGATGTTGACCTCTTTGTTGGTCTTGGCATCGGTTCCGAGCTTGACGGTGGAGCCCATGACGACGGAGCCGTAGTAGTTGGCCTCCTGGATTCCCTCCTTGGTGTCCCAGACAAGGTTACGGCGGTTGGCGATGATGCCGGCCGTGACGGTGGTCCCATTATTACCACCCCAGCCGACGAGCATCATGCCGACCTTGGGAACCTTGCGCTCGACCTTGAAGTCGTAGAGGGTCTCCTTGGGGGTCGCAACGAGGTCGCCATTGGCGTCGGTCTCCACGCTGGTGGTTCGATAGGTGTACTTGGATCGAATTTCCGACTCAGTGTAGGCGACGTTGGGCGAATTGACGATGAAGTTGCCGCGGGTCGCACCGGCGGACGCTGCTCGGCCGTTGGATTGGCCAGCGCCGTTGGACGACTCCGCGCCGACTTCTGCGTGAGGAGCCATATCGACAGACAGGGCTTCTTCCGCGCGGGATCTCGAGCAAAACGGAGATGTAGGTGTTGATTATATCCTCTTTCGAGATGGACCTTTACTGGGTAAAGATCGAGTCCGGCAGCCCTCCAGAAGGCGAGCAGCGGGCTCCGGCGTAAGGGTGGTGGATCCTTGAAGACTGTCAGTATGGGATCGCCGGCAGTACCTTGACAATACACAGGCGGCTTTCTGCGGACAAAGGAAGCACTTACGACTTGAGAAGATTGGAAAACGTCTTGACGACTTGAAGATGATCGAGGTTTTGAGGCCTCAATCAAACGAGAATGACGGGGGAGAAAAGGTGGGAGTGGTGGCGGGGTCTTCTTGAGGACCAGCGCAACTTCAGGCGGTGATGAGCAATAAAATTTCCTTTCTTTACTTTTGAGATCGATCGATGCGAGCTGTCTTTCAACGACAAAGTTGGAGGGGCAGCGAACCGGATGGGGTGGAGAGGGGAAACAAAACGTGTTAGTTGAGGACACGAGGAGGAGGAGCGCCGACTTCTTATATGCACGATGCCGTACCAGCATGTACGCCAAGCTCTAGTGGCTTCCACCGGTGCGGTTCGCTGAGTGGAGCAATCAATCCAATTACGGGGTGCGTGCGGACTCCAGGTTAGCTCAAGCCTCTACTATCCGCTTGATCCAGTTCTCAATGGCCAGATCATCGATTTGATCACATACATAGCCCGTACGGAGTATGTAGTACTACCCTAAGTGCATTGATGGAAGAACGATTCAGGTCTTCCTTCCATCCAGGATTCAACTTCCAGGTGCAAGAAGGCGGTGAACATCATTCGAGGCAGGCACTGCATACATAGCGGCCTTGGTTCTGGGACGCTACTGCTGCTTCTTGCTGCCTCTTATCGCCAGACTCGTATGGATTGTGCGGGCTGCTCCTGCTGTCTGGAATCGCAGAATGGGCCCATCGTTTCCCACTTGAAGCAAGAGCTGCGCCGATCCAGCCCACCAACCTCGATGGAGCTCAACAAACCCCCCCCC
>NIGB01000002.1:734411-752622 GCA_003055145.1 Escovopsis weberi | reverse complement strand
AACCCCCCCCCCCCCCCCCCGGGCCCGCCAATTCGTTCCAGCCAATCAGGTGAGCTCCTGGGCGACTGACGTAAGGCAGCCGTATTCGTTCACACATGTGCCTGAACCTCCGGATTGGAAGGAACCATGTGCGCCAACAGTGAGGCGATTCTCAGGTACCATCTTAATCTGATTGGCCGCGGCCACGAGGAATTCCCACTTTGGCAGGAGGTACTCCGCCGTAGTACATACCTATTCCGTAGAGGCTTGTCGCTACTCGTATAGCAAGGAAGCCGCGATCATCCCATCGCGGTGGCCTTTCTTGCTCTTCAAATTTTCACTTTTGAGGGGGCAAAAAGGAGAAAATATTGTGCGACCGCGAAAATCCAGCCTTCCCTCTGCAGATTCCGTGGCATCCGATTGTGACAGCTCCAGGATGGTTGCGTCCACCATCACACAGCAATGTCACGGCATCGAATGACGGAGCACAGCCGCCCGGATGGAATCACGACGTCCACAAGTACGGAGTATGCACAGGGTACTCCGCACTCGACCAGCTGTCCGATGCTTATTGACCCAATGCGGGATTTTGTTGGTTCAAGAGGCTGCGAGTCCTCCCCTGCTTCGAGATGCCCAGCAATGGAAGCATGGCACATGGCTCGCATGCCTCCTCCACCCATCCGGCGAGGATGTCGTGCACGGGGTGTGCATCTCCTCGGGTTTCTTCCCTTTCAAGCATCGCATGATGCCATGGTCCTCGGAAGAGCACGAAAAGGGACGACGCTCCACCCTGCTCACTCTGCCATCAACGGGAAAAGAGCGCCCTTCTTACCCCAAGCAGCCGCGGAAAATCGGACAATGTCCCACACCGGCGCTCATCTTCGGGCTTCAATCTCCTTCCGGGTCCGCGTACCCGTATGCCGATGATGAGAAGGTTTCCATCGTCTTGCCTTGCGTCACCAAAAGGCAGAGACAGTCTGAGCAGGCAAGCGAGGGAGCATGAAGCGCGCCATATCCTCGACGCCAGCAACCTTCTCGCCCAACATCAGTCGCGAACAAGTCGAGGGCCAGGTTTGAAGTTTTGCAGAGAGTCAGACCATGACTAGGATTCGTGGTGGCAGACGTGATTCCTGAGCAGCCATGACGATTGACGAGGAGATACGCCAGGATATTCTCGGTAATTTGGCCTTTGCCGGGGGTAAGACAAAAGATTCTGGAGTTGTACGACATTCTTCCGACGAAGGAGAGTCGAGGTCGGGGCCCCATGATGACGGACCCCGAAATCGAAAACAGCCCCGAAGGCCAAGACTGCATAGGTCGTTTCGGATCCGAATTCTAGATTGGCCTCCACTCGAAAGGGAGGCTTCAGTCTTTGGACTCATCTTCTGATATAGCCGTCCTCTGCACCATCGCCGGCCTCAATCAGGCTAAAGTACCAGTACCCTTTTCGCACACCATACTCCTCGCGGCTCTGTTTGGCACAAGGCGGCGACCTCCTCAAGAAACGCCTCCCCACGAGGCCAGGTGAGATTTGCTTCAAGGCCTGCTTTCGTCCTCTTCAAGGGGCGACTTGCAAACTAGATGCGAGACCGCGAATCGATCATCTTCCTGTCGTGCCTCTTGCGGCGAAAGGGGCGGCATCTAGTCCGCTGATGCGTCTCGAAAGACAACAGCATGCGGCATACGGAGCTCCTTTGGTCGGCATAATTCAGGATGCCTCGCAGAAAGGAAGAAGGATGACGGACCGATGATGTCTACACGAAGCCCCTGGAACGGAAGAATGCCCCACGACCGGGGTTTTTGATTGTGAAGATTGATCGCTTGAATCGCGGTGGCATGGGGACGCTGCGGTCTCCTGTCGATCCTTGTACGAGGACACCACGGGGGATCCTCTGATTCCCCACCGGCATGTCAATACATCCTCATTCCCGCCCCGTCCGGAGGGCAGAGGGCTCGTGACCCGACTCTGGGCATTTGTCATATTGACACGCAGGGCAGTTCCAAGTTCCAACCTCCAGATGCGGCGAAATTCTGGGCGAGAATATGAGGAAGTTCCGAGTTTGACAAACAGAAGGAACTTGAATCCTCACTGCGACTGCCAGTGGACCCGACATTTGGCGCTTCCGGCAACGCCTGCACCTGTCTTCAATGTGTTCCCAGCGAGGATGGAGGTCTGGTCGGTCGCAATGGCCGAGGATCCTCTTCCCGGTGCTTGCCCTTCACGACATGCCGAGTACGAGGAGACTCTTGGGCTGACAGACTCCAGTGGATGCAGGGATTCGCGCTCGACCGCGCCTTTCGACCCGGCTTTGTTCCTCCGTCAGCCTCGGGTCAGTGCACCTCGAGTCCAGGGTCGACCATTGGCCACTGATCAGGGGTCTCACAAGCTCATTTAGCAGGCCAGCACCTGTTGCCTCTGCGACTCCGTATCCATCCGTACTCCGTAACTTTGGAGGTTCAAAACCTCACGTCGACAGCCACGGCCGGGAGAACACTTCATCGACTTCTTCATCCCCCTTCCCCCTCGCGACGGGCGCATCCGGATCCGATGTGTATGATGAGGCCTCTGCAGGCGACCGACGATCCAATCACCCGACGCGCTCTCTTCGTACTGTAGCTTTGCCGAATTCGACCCCTTCTTGCCGCAAGGTTCAGTCCTGAAACCTGCGAAAGCTTCATAGCGTCGCGTGTGCTATTTTTGGGGCGCAGAGACTCTCGACGAGATCACAGAAAAGGCGGTCCTCAACACCGTGTTCTTCTCGACCTGCCGACCGACCGACGAGCTTCCTCGACTCGAGTTCCAGCGATCGTCCCCGATGATACACGCAGCATCGCAACAGGAGATAGTTACAGAGGGATAAGGAAGACCGCAACTGGCATCGGGTTCATTCAAGATGGCTGCATTAAGAGAATCGGCTCTTTTGCCGACAGTCAAATGTTCATCTTGCGGGGCTCAAGTCCGGATATCTCTCATGGGCGAGCACGTCTGTGCAGCGCCAAGGCCTGAATGTGCGGCACAACCTCTGATGATTTTCGCTTCCTTTCTTCGCTAACTCCAAAGTCCAGTGTCGCCGCCTCTGGAACACGATGAGCACTTCAATCACGATTCGTACAACCGACCGTATGGGAAGAACGGGCGCTTCCCGGGACCGGTCGACACACGCGCAGCGAGTATGTTTCTGGCCTCGTGGATAGCCCGTCAGTATGTCGAGATGCTAACGTAGTCAAGACCAAGGATTCATGAACCAGGGGCAATTGACTCCTGTGAGCCAAGCCGACCTGTCGAGAACCGCCTCACCGATGGGTTCGGGCATGGTAGCCCATCCAGAGCAACCAGGTGACTACCTCTGCACATCGGGAGCTGACCAGGGTGAAGCCTCGACGCGAGCTATGCCTCCCTTCCAATCCACATCGTGCAAGCCCATGGGCAATGCCCTGATGCAACGGATGAATGGTATGGCGCCCGGCCCATTCGATACAAATCAAAGACCTCCTCCGGCAGATCGACGACCCTCAGCGACTCGACGACCCTCGGCAATGGGAGAAAGGGAATTGCCCCCTCGCAAGGAATCTCTAACGAAGTGCAAGAGCCATGGTTCATTGGACACTATGAATACTGCACCGGGAATGCCTTCCTCTCTGGCTACGCCAAAGCAGCCAAGGAGAAACGACTACGAAGGCTTCGGTCCTCCGCCGACTCCTCGAAGTGCCGCGATGAACATGGACCCAATGGCTATACCGGAATCATCGGCCGGGCCCACCATGTTGTCGGAGGCACACAGACGACCATCAATGCAGAATGTTCCTTCATCTTTGCTGCCGCCGATGAAAATTCCACCAGCACGGCGGCCATCTCTCAGTCCGGATACCTCACGGAGACCTCCGCCTCGCACAAGTCTCATCCCCCAGAAAGAAGCGCCAAGTGGCTCGGTGGATCTGCAAGCGGAATTCGGATCCAGCAATCCCTACCACGCCCCGTCCGAGTCATCGTCATCGGGATTCTCCACATTCAGCGCACGAAGCTACACCAGCTCACAGTCCAGCCTTGGGGAGTTTGGCATGGAGAGTGAGACTCACGCCAAGATGGACCAACTTCGAATTTCCCCGGGTTCAGACTTGCGCATCGACCCGCAAGCGTCACTGAAGAGTCCTTCTCTCTCGTCCTCGCCCTATCCGATCTCACCGGGGCTTGTGCGTCCGGAGGGAGGATACAAGGCCTATGTGCCATTCACACCGAGCAGCGCTCAGCCGCGGGGTGATGCCTCGCCAGCGCGGGCCGTGACGCCGCCCCCTCGGAAGCACACTCCGGAGCCACACAATGCGTCATCCCGGGGCGATTGCAAAGCATGCGGACAAGCCATCACCGGTAAGAGTGTCTCCTCGGCCGACGGCCGATTGACCGGGAAATACCACAAGGCCTGCTTCGTCTGCGCGACATGCGCGGAGGCCTTCACCTCTGCCGAGTTCTACGTCCTGGACGACAAGCCTTACTGCGAGCAGCACTATCACCGCCTCAACGGCAGTCTTTGCGGGGGCTGCGGCCGCGGGATCGAGGGAGAGTACGTAGAGGATGAGTCGGACGTCAAGCATCACCTCGAGTGCTTCTGCTGTCTCGACTGTGGCGTCTCCCTCTCCGGAGGTTATTTCGAGGTGGAGGGCAAGGCCTACTGTGAGCGGGACGCCCTGAGAAGGACTCAACCGCCCCCGCAGCACTATCCCATGAACCCAGCAAATGGCATGCCTCACGGCCAGCGTCCATACACGCCAGGGCCCAACCACGGACCCGGCTACGGACCCGGCCCTCGGCCGTACGGTCCCCCAAGTCCCCACCAAGGACGACCCATGGGCCCGCCCGGACAAGGGCCGAGGCCGAGAATGAACTCGTCGACGATGATGGCCCCCGGTATGCAAATGCAACGAGGACCTCCGGGACCGACCTCCCCGGGCCGACTCGGACCCAACATGAACCAGGGCCAGCGGCCCATGATGAACAAGCGCATGACGCGCTTGGGCACCGTGAAGCGAGCACAGCGATAATCGTGGTGCCCCGTTGAAGCTGTATCCGCTTCGCCTAATTCCTGTCTGAGAGCATAGACTCAACATCATCCTGTCTCATACTCTGCTACCACAGCATCTACCATTCTTGCAAGTACTATTGATATCATGGAATCATGGAAAGCTTCCTTTTTTGGGTTTTGCGATGGAGTTTATTTTGCTTTTGGAAGACAATGGATCATTTTGGGGCATCTCACTTATACCCTTCCGTCGCCGGCGATGCACTCCGTTTCACACTGTATGGGTTTCGTGGGAAGAAGGGGGGGGAAGGGGGGGGGAGAAAGAGGAAGAGGGCGGCCGTGTGAGAACGGACGACGGAGGAGCTTACTCCCCGGGAGATGGGGGTTCACGACTGTATCTGATAATATCACAAGCCACGCATATACATAATCTAGTCTTTAATGTTTCTTATTCAAACCCGATTCTCGCAATGGATGTACTGGCGCGGCCTTTTGCGCTGGAATCAAACGGAAGATGAGTTGAGGTACTGATATGTAGATGATATAGGGCTTGTCGGTCATGTTGCTGCCGTGCCTGGCACCTCAAGCTCACGCCCATGAATCTCGAGGGTGTGATTCGCATGCCGTGGAAGGCAGCCAGCTGCAACCTCTTTCGCCATTCGTGGCCTCAAACATCGAGGCGGGATCCCCTCCCCTCCCACAGCCCCTATTCATCACGTGACCATTTGTCTTCGGTTTTGCCCCCCCCTTTTCTTTTCCGCAACGGCGGGGGGGGGGGGGGGCTATTTGTGCTAGATCCCAAACGAATGTTTCAAGTTTGACGCTGGAAAGCTCCCGCTGAGATCCGCGAGAGGGCTAGCAGAGGAGTTCTCACGCAGCTAGGCAACGACTACGGAGTACTCCGTACGGGAATTGGGCCTTTCCAAGATGATAGGGTCCGATCGAGATTGGGACGTCTCGAGCCGCTTCTTGTCGTACTGCTGAACGGGAGAGGTTTGATTTAGAATGCACGTGTTGCTGCACTCGAAACGAGCATCAAACTCTCTTTGCCGGCTTCGGCAGTGGGCTCGAGACTCGAGACTCGAGACTCGAGAGTCGAAGCATCCATCATGAAACAGCGGTCGTGGTCGGCGTTGGGGACGAAAAAGCAATTCCAGCCCTGACATTTCGCGCGTCACAATAAACGCTAGTCCGTGGTTGGTGAAGCGCGGATCTGGAGAGAAATTGGGCAAACAAACGGCTTTCCGAGATCTCGTTGTCTCATGCTGACTCAGCTGGCTGGCAGGGGCTCTCCTTCGAAATTCCAGTCCAAAGGAAGAGTCGCCTTGATTTTCCTGAAGCAATCCCGTCAGGCTGCTGCATCGGTTCCTTGCTGTTCTCAACTGCAATACTCGTACTCGTACGGAGCACAGGCCCGAGCGAAGGCCTCTTTGCGATGGTTCCCAGGGGGCGGGGGATGTTGGCGATGTCATCGAATGTGCGCATCATGGCGGCGATGTCATCGAATGTGCGCATCATGGCGGCGATGGGCCTCGTTCAGGCTCAAAAGCCGATGACGCGGGTCGAGATTCTCATTCCCCCGGTGCCGTGTCGTCCCGTCTCGAGCGGGTTTCGGTTCAGCAACTGATCATCATCTTGATATGCTTTCTTCGGGTCGTCTTGGCATCCCGGATCTGCCTGTCGAACGTCATGCCTTGCGGAGGCCGCTGGTCCCGTCCCGGATCTGATCCAGTCCCGAATTCTCGGCTCGGCCCAGTCCGGTACCAGCAGCCCGTCTGTGGTGGAAAGGCTGGTGTTGTGAATTCCTGACGACTGGATGATGCACTTTTCGGTCCTCCGCCGAAAGCTTGCTGACCTTTGGTAAGAATGAAGGGGGCCATCAAGGTCTCACATCAAGTGATAATGCTCGAGATCCAGGAAGTACTTCATTCCCGCACAGCACAGCGGGGATTCCTCCCCAGCGTGTCTGAATTCACATTCTCTGTGTTCTGTCTTGGTACTCCGTAGTAGATTCCCTCGGGAGAGGAGACTGTACGGAGTGCCTCGTATCCCGTGCAGGCAGCAGTCATCTCGTCACTCAGCCGCCACTCCAAAGCGTGCCAGAGCTTGGAAGGAATCGTTGACGGTTGAGTCGAGTCAGGTGGCCCCTCTGCCAAGTTTTTATGCATCCGAGATCCGACCAAGCGACTTTTGCGATGTGACGATGATCCCTCGCGTTATCAGTCGTCCGGGGGAATGCGACTCTGTCGTGCAGTCGTCAGGCGGGAAGGAAGTCATCATGATGCAGTACTCCGTACTCGCACCAGTATTGGGAGGCTCTGGAAATTGGAAGGATTCTGGACGGAGCTCGGCGCGCCGGGGCGCGTCCTAGTGAAGGGAGGCCCGGTAAACAATATGAGTCGGCCGGCTGCGTTAGACCTCTTCAGGCAAGACCTTGCTCTAGATGGAGGCTAGGGGATGACGGAGAGCGGGAGACCAGTCCTGATGCTGATTAGCCCATGTTCATAGAGTACTCGTACGAGTAGCGGTAGGCGGATAATGATATTGCATGGAAGCTGAGCTCACATATTCCTTTAGCGTCAGACATTGGAATCTTCAAAAAGCCCCAGTCGCACGACGTTGGACCGCAACCTCCGTGCGGATTCCAGGACCACAATGTTTGACTGGCGTTGCACTAGTTTGCCATCCTGGATCACCGGAGAGCCCTGGCTCACGGATAGATTGGACGGATTGGACTCTGGAGGCCCTGGTCCCCTTCGATGGGGCAAGGTCACCCGGGCCCGGGCCAGCATCCAGCCAGGCCGCGCTTCTTCGAGTGAGCAGAGCCGTCCTTCCGCGCGAGGAGCGGTTTCGTCGGCATCGACGACAACAAAGGTAGAGAGGCGGCGGCGGCGGCGAGGGCGACGATCTGGCATGCGGACGATCGATGGAGCGAGCGAGCGAGCAAGCGGAATACCTGGGAAACATGTGAGCAGAGTCTTCGAGAGCCGCAGGCGTTTGGGAAGGGGGAAAGGCCAAGATCAATGCCTCCCATGATCGGCAGGGTTACCCGCACAACGCGTCCAGCCGGCGCCGCGATGCAACGACGACCGCCTGTATTATGTCGGGGTTGGCCCTCCAGACAGACGGCGGCTTCTCACCTGTCACCCTCGCTGTCCCCGACTCGCGTCGCCTCCGCCCACCAAGAGAGATCCGGCCCTGGAAGATCTGGACGGTGATTTGCACGCCGCCTCGTCGCCCACATCCCC
This sequence comes from Escovopsis weberi, assembly GCA_003055145.1. Classification (NCBI taxonomy): domain Eukaryota; kingdom Fungi; phylum Ascomycota; class Sordariomycetes; order Hypocreales; family Hypocreaceae; genus Escovopsis; species Escovopsis weberi. The sequence goes on along the minus strand of NIGB01000002.1, from coordinate 744,380 downwards.
GAACTCAGACCAGTCTGCCTCCCCTCCTTCCATTCGATCCATCCAGTCCCCCGGTGACCTCTTCCGCCTGGAGCAGGATCCGAGCCTCGACCCACACTCCCTCTCGCTGGTACTCGTACCCCTGTGGCCCAACAACTGCATGTCCCGACGACCACCTTGATTATAAGACAAATCTCTTTTTTTCCTGCGGCTTGAACGCTGTGGCTCGCAGCGCAGCCGCCGAACCGCTTTCCCTCTGCTTCTTCCTCTTCCCTTCTATCTTCCATCTTCCATCTTCCATCTTCCTCTTCCTTTCTTCTCCACCCCACCGTCTCCCCCTCCCCTCCCCTCGTTCCTTTTCCTTGTCGGTTTGGGTCTTGTTGTTGCTGGTTCTGGGATCACTTGAGGTTTCTTTTGCGGCGTGGCATTTTCGTTTCTTCTTCTTCTTCTTCTTCTTCCTCTTCTTCTTCTCCTCTGGTTGCCTATTTTATTTTCCTCTCCGTCGCTCCTTCCCCCCAAGTGACCACCACGGATCGCACTTTCCGAGAAAGTTATTTCGAGGAAAAATCAAAAAAAAAGAAGAAGAGAAAAGAAAAAGAAAAAGAAAAAGAAAAAGAAAAAGAAAAAGAAATTGGAAAAGAAAAGATTCACTAATCTGTTCCTTTTCCCCATCAAGGTGATTCACCTTGTTACACAAGTCCGGGGGTCTCATTGTCTCTCTTGTCCCTTTTGTTTTATTTTTTCTGACTCTCCGTCAAGTCCCAAGTCCTGCGGGAGCCACTCAGATCGCTGCAGCGCTCGGCATTCGCTCTCCGGTTGTCGAGAGACATCGAAAAGCAAACACGGCGCGGCATCATTCCTCACGACGACGCACCAAGTTGTCCTCATCGACCTGGGCATTCCTCCGCGCGTGTCCTTGAGTAACCGACGGCTGTGACTGTCGGATCGATCTAGACACGGCCGAGCTGTTGTTTGCGACAAACTCGACACAAACGCGATCCCTCGTCGCGACGACCTGGTGACCTCAAGTGTCCCACATACTACATTACCTCGATTCCGTGCCAGAGATCTCTCCTCCACATCGACGCCTGGCCGTTCTCGATCGAGTCGCGACGTTCCGAGGCGGCATTTCATATCCAGGAGGGCACCGGCCTTCTTCCCAATCCCAATCAATATTCGAGGCCACTTTCGTTTCTGGCTCGGGCACTCATCTACCTGCGACCTCGATTCATAATATGCAAAGATGTGGCGCCACAAGGCACGCAAAGTGGTCCTCCTGTGGCCACGTATGAGGATCCGGGTTCTGTTGCTTGCCCTGATCGTGAGCATCAACGCGTATTACTTCTTGACCAGCAGTTTTGCGCCTCGGTCCAGCACCGTCCCGTACTTCAACACGCCCGATCAAAGCGATGACGCGATCGTGATCCTGTCGAAGCAGGAAGAGGCTCCTCAGGAGGCGCCTCTGCAGGCCCAACCGCAGGCCCAACCGCAAGCCCCTCCTCCGGAACCCCCGCAAGCCCCCGCGCAGGCCCCCCAAGAGCCACCTCAGGAGGCTCCGCTGATCCTCAATGACACTCACGACAACGAGACCGACCTGGCAGAGATCGAATTCGAAGAGGTGCCCCCGAACATGTCTTCCGAGAACTGGCGCAAGGAGCTCAAGGTCTTGCAATCCCTGGACTTGACCCTGAAGCAGTTGCGAAACTGGAAGGATGCGGGAGACCCCGAAAAGCCGGATGCCATTACAGAGGGGTTCGAGACAGATGGGAAAATGCGAAACTCGGACCAGGTCAGCCTGCTCCAGCATGAAAAGGACATGAGAAAGCTGTGGAGATATGTCTACAAGACCACTTCCTAGTAAGCCTCCACCTTGAGGATCCCCCCCTTCCCATTCTTTTTCCTCCGAACCTTCTCATCCAGCGGTTTCTTTTGTCCCCTCTTTGTTCTGGAAAGTGAAATATCGTGCTAATGTTTTGGGTGATATTTCAGCTTGGAAACTGCCGACAAGATCTACGGTCAGACTCTGACGACGCTCGACTACAAAGACAAGCGTCCTGAGACGTTGGAAAAGAAGCTGAAGCCGGCACCCGACGCGCAGCTCGACTTCACCGTTGACCGGCCCGTCCGCTTGAACCCGTATCCCGACTACAACAGCGATGGGTGGAAGGAGGAAGGGTTTGCCCCCTATGTTGCTTGCCAAGGCGCCTTCGGCGAGAAGGTCGAGGACTTGCTTGTCTTCAAGGGCCGACCCCATGAGTTCCCCGAGCCCAAGATGGGAAGCTACAGCCTCCTGGGCATGGACCCCAACATCTGCTGGGAGAGGGACACTCGCCTCGGTAGAGTCGGTCTCCAGCAGCCGATGAGGAAAGTTGGCGACGAGGTGCAGAAGCTCGAGTGGGATGACGTGAACTGGGGTGAAATCCAGAAGCGTTGCGTGGAGAAGAACGCCGACCGATTCGAGATGCGCAGATCTTCCGAGAATCAGTTCCAGAGCCACTACCCTGAACTCGCAAAGATCGAAGATCCCGCGCCAGCGACCGAAGACAAAGACAGTGACAAGGAGGAGCTCGATGAATCGGACGCTTCTCTCAAGGCGCGGGAGCAAGCGCCTCCCAGACAAGGGCCGGTCAGTGACGAGGAGGACGAGGTCGACCCGTCCAAGTACAAAAAGGAGAAGCGAACCGCTGTCCTCCTGCGTTCCTACACCGGCAAGACGTACACACCGAATGACATGCAGACGATTCGCGCGATGATGAATGAGCTCACCATCCGGTCCGGGGGCGAATACGAGGTATTCCTCCTCGTTCACGTCAAAGACCAAAACCTGCAGCCGTTTGCCAGCGACGAGAAATACCAGGAGGTTCTGAAAGCGTTCATCCCCCGGGAGTTCCACGGAATCACCGTCCTGTGGAATGACAAGCAAGTCTGGGAGATCTACGACAAGATGACGGACAACGATGAGAAGAGCGTCCACTCTGCGCAATGGCTCTCGGTCCAGAAGTTCAGCCACGACCATCCCCAGTTCGACTTCATCTGGAACTGGGAGATGGATTTCCGCTTCACCGGCCACCACTACGATCTGCTGGACAACCTGCACAAGTTCGCCGCGAAGCAACCGCGCAAGGGCGCGTGGGAGAGGGCCGAGCGATGGTACATCCCCAAGTTCCACGGCGACTACGACACCACGTTCCGGAAGAGCATCGAGGAGCGCTACGGCAACGAGACTGTCTGGGGCCCCGTGGAGCGGCCGTTCATCAAGCCCGTGGGCCCGAAGCCCCCCGTCGCGAGCCCCGGGGAGGACGACTACGAATGGGGCGTGGGCGAGGAGGCCGACTACATCAGCGTGAGCCCCATCTTCAACCCCATCGACAGCAACTGGATCATCCGAGACGGGGTCTGGGGCTACGAGGACGGCAAGTACAGGAGCAGAGACCTCCCGCGCCGGACGACGATTGTCACGCACTCGCGCCTCTCGAAGCGCCTCCTCGCCATCATGCACATCGAGAACAAGCGCGGCAACCACGTCGCCTCCGAGATGACGCCGCAGACCGTCTCCCTCCTCCACGGCCTCAAGGCCGTCTTCGCGCCCCAGCCCGTCTTCATGGACCGCGACTGGAGCCCCGAGTTCGTCAACGACTGGTTCAACCCGGGCCCCAAGGGCGAGAGCGGCGGGTTCGGCAGCCCGATGGGATGGGGCCGGGAGCGGCGATACATTGGCAACACGTGGTACTACCGGTCCATCCCGCCCAACAGGCTCTACAACAACTGGATGGGCTGGGTCGACACGGAGATGGGAGGCCACGAGTGGGAGAAGAGCCATGGCCGGCCATGCCTGCCTTCCATCATGCTGCATCCCGTCAAGGATACGGAGCCCACGAAAGAAGGCCACAAGACCGAGTTTGGCCTCCATTTTGGATGAGCGGGATCTTCCAGCATCTTTTTCCTTTGTCCTACCCCACCCCGGGGACAATCAAACAACAACAAAACGACAACAACAACAACAACACATCTTCACTATTCCAGGAGTCCGGGAGTCTCTCTTCAATAGCTACTCGAGGATCAAATCTTTTTCTACCCTTCTGAGTTCCCTTCCAGAAAAAGGAGGCACCTTATGTTTAAAGTCTAATCCTGGTCATCTTGCTATTTGGAACGGTTTACAGCAAGCCTTGAAACTCTTGAGCGTTCGGTTTTTGAGCGATCGCCTCTATTCTTCTCATATAAATTTCACCATTCTTCTCCCTCCACCACGCTCCGAGGGCCCAGGAGCCCGTGTATGACGTCTCATTTCCGTCTTGTATATACTCATATAGATACATAGAGAATCAACTTCTGCTTTCGCGAGACACCGCTGGGGATCAAAAGGACACCGTGAACATGTTTTTGACAGGGAGAGATACTCGGTAGAGGATAAAGGGTTGACAGATGCCGGGATGATGCTCGCCTCGGAGAGAAAGCCCACCGGCTGCCATCTTGTAAGCGGGAGTAAATGAGAGGTCAGGGTTAGGGTCAGAATTAGTCATCATAGGGTCGGTCAACGCACCTGTTCAAGCATCGCCAGCTCGAGTCGCGACCTGCGCGACCTGCTTCTCACGCGAAAGACAAGGCGATGCCGCTCGACCTCATTCCTGCTCAACCAGCATGTCATAGCTGATATTGATTCTTGAAGTTTCGCCTCGGAATGATTGATCCATCACCGTCCAATTGATTGGTTACACCTCGTGTAGCCGACGCGAGAAGAGCAGCGATGTGATCCCCAACCTCGAAACAGCAATTATGAACTCCTACCCCAAGGTATGCCGTTTTTTTTCGCATCGAGCGGAGAGCAAGACGAGGCAGAGTGCGATGTGACTAACGGCTTCGTGGTAGACGCCCACGCCGGGGAGATTCTTGCCCTCGAAGCGCCTGACGCAGTTCTCGTCGCAGACGCCAGGGGCCCCCCGATTCACGCCGACCCCGCGGTTCGGCTCCTCGGCGTCCAGGCCGACGCAGAGCACGGGCGCGGATGCCATCGAGGATGATGAGGATACCTCGACGAGCTCGGGCCTCGAGGAGGCGCAGCTCGAGATTGATGCCGACGCCGACGCCGACGTCGACGCCGATGAGGATGAGGATGAGGATGAGGATGAGGATCAGGAGGAGGGCAGTGAGGAGGGGATCAGAGGACGCGTGAAGGGCAAGTCGATGGCGGACGCGATAGACGCGGAGGCTGATTGGTTTGCGCGGCCCGCGCGCAGGGTAGCGCAATGGATGCACAGCGACGCGCTGGAGAGCGAGGCGGGGGAGTGGGAGATGGGGAGGGAGACGAAGCGGCGCAAGACAAGGATGGGCAGCAGGTCGCCGTCTGTGGTGCCTGACTCTCCCCTGGTGGGACCCGAAGAGGATGAGGAGGTGTTGGGGAGGGAGAGGGAAGAAGAAGAAGAAGAAGATGGATCCGTTCCCATGTCGTCGCTTGCTGAGGAGATGAGCGCGGGCGAGAGCCAAGACGTGCTCGGAGATGGGAGGATGGACGGAAAGATGGCGATGCAGCCCGTGTTCCAGGCGGCGCCGCGGTTCAAGCCCGTCGGGGTGGGAGTGGAGGACGGAGATGGGATGCCGGCTGGGGTCTTCTCCCCGCGGCGGAGGGGGGACAAGTACGTTGCGGGCGGATTGGCGGCCGGGCTCCAGGGATGGCTGTCCGAGGTGAAAGGCTGGGAGGGCATCGCCGATGAGGATGCGACGTCGGCTTTCGCGACGCCCCGTGCTGGTCTTGCGTCGCTGAGGATTGCCGTGGAGGAGGTCCGGCCTGGAAACAGGATGTCTCTTGTGGAAGGGAGGCTTGGGGCTTCAGAGGGAGAGCCGCTGAGGCGATTTCTGTTGGCGGGCGAGGGGAGGATCCAGGGGCTGGAGAGGAGGGCACGGGTGAGTCCTGGGAGTGTGGTTGTGATCGGGCAGCCGATGTGGGATATCGAACTGGACGGGCGGGACTGGACCGTAGTGTGTGACTGGGCGGTCGAATGACTGCATTGGAGGACTCGGAGTCCCAGACCAGTCAATGCTCTTCAAGAAGACTGTTTCATTCAATGTGATTGATCTATGCCCCTGAGTTGCTGATGGAGGGTCATGGAGTGGACGGTTGGGATATGCATATAAGCGGACATGCATCAAACGGGGTCCTCATACCCGGCGCTTCGGCCCATCTCCAACTTCAACTTCAACGTCAACGTCAACGTCAACGTCAACCTGGAGGAACCGCGCTTCTTGACATCATCCAGTCCGAGCATCTGTTCTCGCCGGTCTTTTTTTTCAATTTCTCTCGAGGAATACTAAGTGCTTGGCAGGATGAGCCGAGGACAGGATGTCTAGATTGCTTCTCCGCTCATTCCCACAGCGGGCCACCCTTTGCTGCCGCCTGGACTTCGCCGCAGCCTCGTGCAAACTCACGCGAGCACGTTTTTCCACTGCACCGAACCCGAAGCGGTCTGATCCCCTGCGAATTCTCTTCTGCGGATCGGATGCCTTCAGCTGTGCGTCGCTCAGGGCGCTGCACGGGGAGCATGTGCGCAACAGGAGGCTGGTGGAGTCGCTGGATGTGATGGTGCTGCCTGGGAAGAGAACCGGGCGAGGGCTCAAAGAGATCAGAGAAGGTGAGTCGAGACCATTGATGTCTACCTAGTCTTCCTCGAAGCCCCGGAAAACATATCGCGTTGTGATGCTGACGGGTCAAAGTGCCGTGCAAGGCAGTGGCGCAAGAATTGGGCCTGACGATCCACCAGCGGGAGACGTTCAGGAACTGGGATGTGAGCTGAATCGCGATGCCGTCATACTTCCCCCATCCATTGCACGATGCTGACAAGGACAAGCTACCCGAGAACATCAATCTCATTGTTGTCGTCTCCTTTGGTCTCTTCGTCCCACCGCGGATCCTGCGGGCAGCCAAGTATGGGGGCTTGAATGTGCATCCCTCGCTTCTGCCAGAGTGCGTCTTGAGCAACAGCCTACCCCTCCCCTGTGGACTTGCCAGAGAGAACCACGTCACTGACATCCAGAAGTCTTCGTGGTCCTGCACCGATCCATCACGCCTTGCTCCGTGGCGACTCCCACATCGGCATCTCGCTGCAGACGCTCCACCACAAGACATTCGATCACGGCACCATCCTGGCCCAGACACCGCCGCCTGGCCTGCCTGTCCCGCCCAGCGCATCGATCCAGCAGCTCACTCTGGCGCTCGGCGCCGCGGGGGCGCAGATGCTCGTCCAGGGCCTCAGAGATGGGGTGCATGTCAGCCCCCATTCTGAGGCCGGATGGATGGCGAGCAAGCTGCAGGCACGTGGCGAGGAGCTGGATCACGCGCCCAAGGTGAGCAAGGAGGATGCGCAAATGGATTGGGCCAATTGGAACGGAGAGGCGATGAGGCGGCGGTTGAGAGTGTTTGGAATGGTATGGACGAGGGCGGCGAGTGCTACGAAAGACGAGGTCAAACGCGTGCTCTTCTTGAACGACAACGAGCCCGACGAGGTGAGGGTCGGCCATGATGCAAAGTGGTCGGAGGGGAAGATAGTTTTTCTACAAGACTCGAAGGGGACCGAGATGCACAGGCACGAGAGGATGGTGAGGGTTGACGAGAAATCGGGTGTGGTCGACATCTTGATGGCCGATGGGACGCAGACGAGAGTCAAGACAGTCAAGGTCGATGGGAAGCCCGAGCAAGCCGCGGCGACCGGTTTGAGGCCGTTTATCGCATTCACGAAGCACGAGGAGAGCACGGCGGCCAGAAAGTCGAAGTAGTGGATGCCCCTTTGGCATCCCAGCCTCTGGAATCTGCGAGACTTGGCTGAGGAGTGCTTGGAGCCCTAACCAGGGTCAATATTTACGACGGCAAGCCGAAAGACACAACAGAAGCGTTGGGGGGGCAATCGTTGTGGAGGAATGTCTTGAAGAAGCATTCCTGAATGGAGTTCTCGCGGGCTGCCTCAGACATTCGCCCATCCGGGTCTTTGTGGTTCCAGGCGTTTGTTCTGGGCTCGATTCACAAATTTCGATTGTCCGTTTCTGAACCTGACAGAGAATGCTCCTCACAAATCATGACATTCTTGGGCTTCCTCTGGTCGTCGAGGGGACGGCGCATTCCATTCGAGGCGGGCTGCGGATCATACGCTGACCGCCAACATCAATTCCAACCAGGGGAAGAATTGATACGGATGGCTTATAAGAGTTGGAGTTTCTGCGTCGAGGCATCAACCACCACCACTCCTCCGGCCATGGGTTATGCTTGAACTCCTCTCGGACGATCGGCGAGAGTCCTGCTCCATCGTGGCTGTTTGGCTCATCGCCCTTGGATTCCAGGATCACTCCCATCGAGCCGACAATGGGCAACGGCTTGTCTTCTCGATACGAGCTCACGGAGGTCTACAACGCTTCTAACTTTGCAGACAAGTTCAACTTTGTCAATGTGAGTATGATCTCCTATTGTCAAACCCCAGGGGCTAATACCCTCATGACAAGAGAGCGCGGTGCTGATGCTGGACCCAGCTCCCGGATAGGAACGATGGATACGTCTACTACCAGCGGAAAGAGGAGGCCATGAGCCAAGGCTTGTACGCCATCCGGGATAATGAGGTCTACATCGGAGTTGACCATTCTACGGACTTGACGCAGTCCGGCCTCCCGGGTCGAGCCAGCCTCAGGCTCGAGTCCAAGTCCAGGTACAAGTACGGCCTCATCGTCGCTCGCTTCACCCACCTGCCCGCGCTCCGGTGCGGCACATGGCCCGCATTCTGGACCGTGGGCGATTCTTGGCCCGCCGGGGGCGAGATCGATCTCTTCGAGGGCTTCAACGAGGACGGGCTGAACCGGCCTGCCTTCCACGTCGGCGGGTCGGACCGCCTGGGCGCCTGCCGCCTCGACGGAGCCGGCCAGTCCTCTCAGGTGTCGACCGCCAATTGCGACAACACGTTCCAGGATCCGCCTCTGCAGTGGCCCGGCCAGGGCTGCACCTCCGCCGACCCCGGCGGCCTCAGGGCCTACAGCAACGGGGGCACCTACGCCCTCGAGTGGGCCGGCTCGCACATCAAGCTGTACAACTTCGAGCGCGGCCGCGAGCCCGCCGACCTCGCCTCCCCCGCGCCGGACACGGCGACGTGGGGCACCCCGTCCGTCTTCCTCAAGGCCCCGCACTGCGACATCGACTCGCACTTCCAGGCCCAGCGCCTCGTCCTCGACATCGCCTTCTGCGGGAACCCGACCGGCACCGCCCTGTGGGACTCGTGCTGGGAGCGCACGAACCACAGCACCTGCGCCGACTACGTCGCCGGATCCCCCGCCGACTTCGCCGAAACGTACTTCCAGATCCAGGACATCCGGGTCTTCACCATGCAGGGGATCCTGCACCCGGAGCGCGTTTCGGGGGGCGGCAGCGGTCGTGACGCAGCCTGGCCGCCGACTCGCAAGAGGCCGGGGGAGACCGAGCACCGGGATGTTCTCAACGCCACGCTTGGCTTCAGACCGGCGGGATATTCTCCGATGAAGAACGGGTCGATGCGATTTGGCGTCAGCGCTTTTGCATTGTTCCTTGTTTTCGCGCTCATGCTCGGAGCATGATTTCCCATATTGGTGCTTCCTTCTTGGGTACGAGTACGAACTCACTCTATCTCCTTGTAATGATATGAGAATACTTCTTTCTATACCACCGAATCATGAAGGCGCTCTGGTCAGAATCCTCTTGTCTTGGTTATTCAGACGACGTCGATGGCAAGCGAGTCCGCACGGTCTGCTAGTCCCCTGCCCTCTCCTATATTAAATGCTGATACCTGACAATATATATCATACACGTGAATCCTCCCCACCTGTCCGTCTCGATCTGATCAAAACAGCCAAACATGCTTCGTGACGCGTATCACTTCCTTCCGCTTCGTCTCCCATCCTCTGCTCCGTATCCCTGAATCAATCAATCTTTCCCTTGCGAGTGACAAGCCCTGCCCGCCCTCCGTGAATGCAGACCCCCCCCCCCCCCCC
>NIGB01000002.1:702617-725818 GCA_003055145.1 Escovopsis weberi | reverse complement strand
TTTTTTTTTTTTTTTTTTTTTTTTTTTTTTTTTTTTTCTTCATCGGCGGTCTCGGCAGCCCGCCGGTTGGCGCTCTCGTGCTCTCTTACCTTTCGCGTTCGTCCAGTTTGCGTTCAGATTCGGCAGCGCGGCCTGGTCGCTGATCTGCTCGAGGGTCTCTGGGGGCTCGTGGTAGACCTGGAGGATGCTGCTGGATCTTCTGCGGCGGGCGCCATCGTTTCGGTCGGACATGTCGAGGAAGTGGCGTGCAGGCTTGAGGCCCGGATACGACGACGACGACGACGACGACGACTGTGTTGTTGAGGTGGAAGTCGGAGGCAGACAGCTTGAGGGCGGCATTCTTGTTGGTGGTGGTGGTGGCAGCAGTAGTAACTCGTACTCGCACTCGCAGCCTTGAGCCAGGCTTGAGTCGGGAATGGAAATGGATGGATCAAATGGATTAGATATGACAGCCGCGGTACGTAGTTGCAAGGTAATGGAGGCTGCTGATGGGCCAGTCAGGGCGCACGGATAGGCCGTATGTACATGCATACATACACAGCCCGAGTCGGATGCAGGTATGCAGTAGAAGCTGTACTCGTTGATCGATGGGTCGAGGAGTCCTCAGCGATATCGTACATACATACGGCAGTGGATTGTGATGGTGGATGGTGGATGATGAGCTGGAGATGGCATCAATGAATAGAGGATACTACCTATGCAGCTGAGCACGGATATGCATCTATCGGATACTAGTCGGCAGGTCCTGTAGAGGCCAAATCTCCACCGCAAAAGTCAAAACCAAGCTTTGATATTCACAGCCTCATCTTTATACGGACTGCGGACTACGAAATATATGGGCCATCTGGGAGGTATAATTGCAGTGCAATACAGGAGTGGCCAGGGTGTCTCCTGAGTTTGGATCCCGGCCGTCAAGCTTGAGATAGCTCGAGACCGAGGTGCCGTCTACGCCTCGTTAATTGCATAAATGGATGTCGGCTTGGAATGGCTCCAGGCTGAGTGCTCTACTGTAAGCAGGCCAGGCCAGTAGGATATTTCTTAATCCGAGGCATCGCTGTATCGGGTGCCTTTTGCCTGCCACGATGATCCCTGCATCGCGTGCCTCGCATCCAGTCCTCGAGTGCGTCTCCTTGTTTGAAAGGGGCACGCAATAGTACGGAGTACGGAGCACGGGGTATGGGGTATCACGGATCGCAAGGGTGGCATCAACACTGCAATTTAACTTGGCGCTGATTCTGCCACTACTAGTACCTCAGACCCTCCTTGCCGTCCACCTGAAGTACTATATACTCTGTATCGCAAGACGTGATGAAGATGTTCATCATGATCATGAAGATGATGGTGATGGTGATGGTGATGGTGATGGTGATGGTGATGGTGATGCCCTCTCGTCGCGGCTAATCCCCGGCTGTTCGCCTCCAAGCGAGGCCGGTCCTGATTGGCCAAAACGTTCAATCCATCTGATTCGCCGGTGCCCGATTTTTGTCGCGACGAGTCTGGAATTAATTCCTCGAGACATTGCGTTGCGACCATTGAATTCTCCCACAGACTCCCCACGCCATGCCGCCCTTTTCATACAGGTACTATACACGCAATCTCGAGCCTCCTTTCTCGCGAGGGACCCCAGACCCTCCTTGTCCCTGACCAGGCGCTTTGAGGAGGAGAAAGGAAGACCTGGAAGACCTGGACAGGACAGGACAGGACAGGACAGGACAGGACAGGATCATGGCCTCGGAGACGCTGGCCCCAGGAGGGCGCACTGGCGCAGACTTCATCAGCATATCCAGCAGCGACGATGATATGCCCTCGCCAAAGAGGAAGAGATCATCATCATCATCATCATCATCCAAGAGCGCCAGAGTCTCGCCACCCGTCGATGGTGTCGCGGACAAGGCTTCCCCAGATCGCTCAGGCTCTCATCATAAGCGCGCAAGACTACTAAGCTCATCGGCAGGAAGCTCGGCCTCAGATGCCAAGTCGGGGACCAGGGCCTCCGAGGAGGGCGAGATTGGCGACATCGAGGACGCGGCGTCCGATGAGTCCAAGAACCAGGCACCCGGCGAGGGAGACGACGTCGCCGCCGACGTCGCGGCAGACAGCTCGAAGTCGGCGGAAGGCGCGTCGAGCGTATTCGTCCCCCAGGACCCCCCGCTCTTCGTTCAGGACTCCATCTCCCTCCGCCTCCCCGTCTTCTCTCAGAGGCGAGAAGGCTCCTGGCACACCAGACTCCAGGACTGGATCCAGCTCCTCCTGACGAGCAACCCCGAGCACGCCGCCGCCCTCACGCCGAGCCTCGTCCACGCTGCCTACAAGCAGTTCATTGATTGCCACAGCGGACTCAAGCAGGGAAAACGGCGCGGCGCCAAGGAGGCGTCCGCCAAACTCGAGAAGAACAGGGAGCTGGCCAAGATGCTCAAGACCCTGCAATCCTCCATCGGCTCGCGGCTGCACGAGGGCCCCTCCGCCGGGGCGCCGAGCCGGTCCACGGCCTCGGGTGACCCTACCGGTGCCCAGGTGGAGGATCAGGCATCGTCCGATCAAAGTCGCGCCAACGGGACCGGCACTGTTGCCAAAAAGACGATGACGTCGATCACCGACGTCATCGTCCTGTCCAACGACGGCCCGCAAGAATCCGAGGCCGCACCGCCAGTGCCGTCGAGCTCGAGTCCCGCCCCGAGCAACGGACTCAAAACCCCTGCCGTGGCCCACAGAAAGGGAGTCCCGCTCGGCGCCGACGCTCTGGCCCAGCAGCGTCGGTATTTCCCGTCCGCGGTCGACCCAGCCAGCATGTGCCTGCTCTGCGGGCGCGAGGGCCACATTGCGGTCGACTGTCAAGACTCGGTATGCAGGTTCTGCAGCAAAGACGACCACTGGGACTTTCTCTGTCCGACCATCCCGACTCGATGCGGCAAGTGTCACCAGCTTGGTCACTCCACCGCCAAGTGCATCGAGAAGCTGGCCCTGACCAAGGACGAGGGGCTGGAGTGTTTCTACTGCAAGTCGCCGGACCACCTCGAGGACGAATGCACGGAATGGTGGAGGTCGTACGAGCCCCTGGCCCACGTCGTAAAGACCATCAGCCACCTCCCGTCGAGCTGTGCCGCGTGCGGATCCGGGCAGCACGATTCTGGCGATTGCCCCCAGCGCCGCCAGCGCGGCGCCTCCGTCAACCCGACCTGGACCTCGAGGAACCGCAATCTGTACGTCGACCCGGCCAGCTCCTCCTCCGCCATCGAGGAATCCTACAGCCAGGTCGGTAAGCCCAAGGCGGGTCAACAGTCCGACCTGCGCATTCGGGGGTCGGCAGCCCCGCGCACGCACATCCAGTACGAGAGCGAGGACTCGGACGTCGAGTTCCTGGGCCAGCGCGCAAGCGTGCGCAAGCCCAAAATTGGGCAGATCAGGGTCTCCAGCAACATCCAGATGCCCAACGAGAACCGCCACCATGCCGCCTCGCTTCCGCTCGCGCCGCCGAGGGCAACGAGCAGCTTTCCTCCCCCGCCGGGGACGCGTGGAAACACGAGCTTCTCGCTCCCGACGGGACCGCCTCCGTCGCTCCCCTCGAGGCCGCCCGTCCGGACTTTCCACGGTGTGCCGCCTCCTGCCTCGCTGACGAACAACCCTCGTGGTGGCGGGTTTGGCGGAGGTAGAGGCGGTGGCCGGTGGCGCGGCGGCGGACGGGGCGGTCGTGGGCGAGGAAGAGGAAAATGAGGCCTTCTACAGGCGGCATGAATCATTCACGGAAGAAGAAGAAGTCCTCAATATCATATAGACATGAGACGGGGCGAGTGGATAGGATGGTGAGATCAACATCTAGCATTGCAGATTTCGACCCTGGCCGGAAGAGTATTTGTACCTCTCATACGATGAACATCTTCGCTGTGTACTAGTATTCATGACGTAAAAAAAGAAACGAGGCAATGAACCAATAGACACACAGAACAAGATTCGAAAGAGAATAAGAAACAGGGAAAACAAGAAACAGGGAAGAAGCGCAACAGCTCTACTACTAGTCGAACGTGACCTTGGTGCCCGTGTGCTGCACCACCGCGCCCGTCAACCTCGCCACGTTGATATCCTGCGACGACGCCTTCATCTCGACCTTGGGCTCGGCCCTGCCGCGCCTCTCCTCGCCAGCGCCCTTGTTGTTGTTGTTGTTGTTGTTGTTGTTGTTGTTGTTGTTGTTACCGCCCGCCCTGGGTTTGGGCTCCGCGCCGTCGGCGGCCGCCCGCCTGGCGTCCTTGCCGTAGCGCTTCTTGTACCGCAGCTGGTCGTCCTCTGCGAGCTCGAGCTTGAGCTCCCTTCCGAGCAGGCGGTTGACCCACCACTTCCTCGTCTTGAACTGCTTCGCCTGCTGCTGCTGCTGCGCGCCGTTCTTCCTGCCCGTCTTCTTCTTGTCGTCAACGTCGTCGTCGTCATCCTCACCATCGTTGTTTTCGTTGTTTTCGTCGTCGTCATCGTCGCTCGCGTCTTGGAAGTCCTCTTCCGTCTCGACCCGCTCCTTGATCTTGACGAAGCCCTTGACGGCCCACGCGGCGGCCTCGGGCTCCTTGAACTTGACCCACCCGAAGCCCTTGCACTTGCCCGTGTCCTCAAACGTCGCCAGCTTGGCCCACTCGATCTCGCCGCACCGCTCGAAGTTGCGCTCCAGGTCCTCCTGCGTCGTCTTGAAGCTCAGGTTCCCGACGAACACCTTCCTGCTCGCGTTACTCTCCTGCCGCTGCTGCGTGGTCCGCGGCGCCCCCGCCACGCCGCCGGCACCGCCCTCTTTCTTGTCGCCGGCCCCCTCGCCGTCCTCCTGCTTCTCCTTCGCCGGCCGGCCCTCGAACGACTTGGCGTCCTTGATGAGCAGCTTGCGCCCCTGCAGGTCCGACTCGGACAGCGCGATGGCGGCGACCTTGGTGCCCAGGTCGGCAAAGTCGACGTACGCGAAGCCCTTGTTCGCCGGCTTCTCCTTCTCCTTGTCCTTGTTGTCCTTGTCCCTGCTGTCCCTCTTGTCCCCGCGCGCGTCCTTGACCGTCGGCAGCTTGACCCGCGTGATGGACGCCTCGCCGATGACGCCCCCGGCGTTGTCGACCAGCCACCTGCGCAGCTCCGCGGCCGTCAGCCGGAAGGGCAGGTTGCCGATCCAGACGCCGTGCTCGGAGCGCGGCTTGCCCTCCTTCTTGCCCTCCTTCTTGGGGCCGTCCTCGCCGTCCTCGTGGATGTCGTCGTCGTTGTCCTTGTCCTTGTGCTTGTCACTGCTCGGCTTGGCGGGCACGGCCTTGCCCTTCTTGAGGGCTCGGCGGGCCTTCTTGGAGGGCGGCTCGGGGGCTTGCAGGTCGACCTCGATCTCCTCGACGGCGGCTTTGCGCTTGGCGGACGAGGAGGACTGGGCCTCGGGCGCGGCCTGCGTGGCGTCAATCTCCGCGGCGGACATGGTGGCGTGATCGGGCTATCTGCGCATGTCCCTTCAATGTTAATTCAAGTGTCGCCCCGTCGCTGCCGCGAGTCCTCCGGGAGATGATGCTCGTCACGACGAGATCAAAATCTTGTCAAAAATACCTACGAAAAAAACGATTATCGATAGAGAGATAAGATCAAAGGTGGTGATATCGATAAGGACGAGACCCCACACTCTCCCCCACAAGCGGAATAGCGGGGTCGAGCTGGAGCCTGGGCCTTGAAGCTTCCCGGGATGGAAATGATCAAGTCAATTGATTTCCCATTCTTATTATTCCTCCTCCAATTCTCCACTGATGCTCCAATATTACCCTCGGCAACAGCCCGGAAAACGGGTCCAGCCGCCGACGGCCTCCTGGTCTCAGCAGCCCTCGTCGTCATCATCATCAGCATCAGCAGCAGCAGCAGCAGGAAGATGATGCTGATGATGGGCTCCAACAAGCAGCAGCAGCAGGAAGATGATGCTGATGATGGGCTCCAACCTGTCCCCATCGTGGCTGTCACGACTTGGGCAACCCAACAGAGGCACGGTATCTACTCCATACCTCTGGTACTACTCCACTGCTCCCCGGAAAGACTTCGCGTTCTAATATGTCAACAGGAAGGATACTGGTTACAGGTATGGGCGGGCCATCATGGGTACGGAGTGCATGCAGTATTATGACGGGACATCCAACTTCTCCCTACATCCTCGGCAAGGGGGACGCGCATCACGGATCGTGAATCGCCCTCGCCGAGAGGGTCGGCGTCGCAAGCGCAGGACATGACATCAGTCCGGCCACCTCCAAGTCTCCCTCGCCGACGGCCGTGCGCCTACGGAGTGCCTGCGGGCTCCAGGGCTCCGTACGAGTTCTCCGTACTCCGTACCAACGCAGACCTTGGCTGCTGAAGATTGCAGACGGGGGCGCACACCGACTTCAATGGGCGTTCCCTCTCGCCGTCGCCGTGGCTTCCTGCCTGCCGAAAGTCTGTGTGTGCATACATACGAGTACATACATGACGAATACTCGGATACCTATGTACTCGTACACGGATTGGCCTGCGGGTGGAACGCATCGACATCCACGGAGCTCGGGTCGCATGCGGCCTAGGAGGCGTAGTCTCTCGCCGTGGCTGGCGGCCCATGGTCACGTTGCGTTGTCATACATACATACATACATACATGCTGTGTGCGTTTTGGCGCAATGGCATGGCAAAGTGCATTGCAGAGGGGTTGGAAAGGAGATGAACCCTCAACAAGGGGGAGTTTGGGTCAACGGTAGGGATGGAAGCGTAGGGTGGGAGATTCCGAGGTTGCAAGAGATGAAGAGAAGCGAGGAGAATACGCACGAAAGAGAGTGACCAAGACGCTAGGTCATTTCCCCGCCAGAGATTCCCATGAATGTCTTTCCAGAAACATGCATCCATACCGGTAGACATTGGAACACCTGGGCTCGTACTCCGTAGTCGATCAATGTTTGTTGGGCAGAGATCAAGACGCAGTGCTCTTCTGTATGTAGGGAAATCTGACCATACTCCGTATACAACGCCGTTTCAGCCTCCCATATATACTCCGTACGAGTGCATACAGTAGCTCCCCGTAGCGTAGGACATCAAAAAGAAATCCATCAACTACAGGTATGCAAGGCAAACCGTCACCACTCAATGGGGTGTTTACGTGAAAGCTGCCTGCACCCGTACATACAGTACTGTACTCCGTACTTGTACTCGTATGTACAGCCTCAACCCGACCCCGTTAGTTGCAGTGTCTGCTGCGAATGCGAAAGTCGAGCGCACATCTGGATGCCAGGCGATGACCCACAGCGGCACACACCACACCACCTGGGCCTCCAGGTACTCGTACTAACCTTTTGCATACATACCTACTCCGTACCAACAGGATTGTAGGGACATGACATACTGCATGCACATGCCAGGCTGACTTTGCGAGGAGAAGCGCTCATCGGCCATGATCCGCCCGTCATTCGCTCATCCAGGCGCATCAGCGTCAGCTCCACGGTCCACCGCAGACCCTGACCCTGTCTTATTGGAAAGTTTTTTTTTTCTGTGCCCTCCCCTTCTTCCCTCCCCCTCTTCTCCTCTTCTCTCCACCCCCTCTGTGACATTGCCCTCCCCCGAATCCGCTGACGAGGGATGCAGCATCGCCAGTCCCGGAGAGGCTAGCACTGCTGAATGCTGGAGCCCAAAGCACCAACCGGGGGGCCGAGATCTGAGGGTGTGACTCCTCCCGTTTGGAGGGCCAGCCCGCCCGTGGCGATGGATCTCGGGACGCAGGCGGGCGAATGAGGAAGAATCCCGAGGATCAACGAGTCTCTTGGTGTGGAGTCGAGAGAAGCCGGCCGGTGCGTTTTCTTTGAGTCACTGGTACTTGTGTAATGGTACGGGAACAAGTACCGAAATCAGCGTCTTTGGCAGCTGTGAACTCCGCACTCCGTAATTCGTATCCTGTGATGGAGAATGCTGCCGCAAGCGCCGATGGGTGTGCTGGTTCGGCGGTAGGAATTGATGTTGGAGTCCAAGTCAAGGTCCGAGTCGAAAAACGGCGATGACGACGGGGAGTCTCGCGTCACGTGCCGGCGCCGGCCGGATTCCCTTCCGTCTGCAAGTGCGCCGCGAGCCGTGACTTCCTCTCCTTCTCCTTCTCCGAGTGCGACTGCCTTCCAGGTTGATGTCAACTTCGGTCAAGACTTCCCAAGTCTTGAAGTCTCGGCACAGCGCGCAGGTGCCTCCGTCTGGAAAGTGCGAAGCACTGCACATTGAATCAATGGACTCATTGATGTCCCTTAGCACCGCTGAGGTACTTGATAGCTACGACGTAATGCCTGCAGTGCACCATGACTGTCTCCGTACATACTCCGTATCTGCAAGCTCGAGTCATTTTCGCACCCGGTACGCTGATACATCAATGCAGTGCCCGTTATGCATGCACCTGCACCTGCTCCTGCCTCGAGCACTCCTGCACTGCTGGCCGTACCTTCCTCTGCCCCGTGAGTTTTATAGTACGAGTACTAAGGTAGTAGCCCCGTAGCTCCTGCTAAAATGTTTGCCAGGGAGCCGAGCGCCCAGACGTTGCCCAGAAACTCCCATCAATCAATGGATCCATCCATCCATCCATCCTGAATCTTCTTTTCTTCCTCTTCCTCTTTTTTTTCTCTCTTCCCTTCTCTTCTTTTTATTGCTCCCTCCTCCTACTACCATCCCGTCCACAGGCCTCAATAACACAACCACCTCCAAGACAACATCCATCTGCCCTTGCACTCGCCGACCACCCCATGCACCGGGACCCCCTTAAATTCTTCATCCTGCTCAGCGAAAACAGTAGTGCCTTGCCTCATTCTCCTTCTTACTTTATTGTTACCCCAACTGCTCCTCTTTGCCTGCGCTTTGCCTCCTCCCACGACTTGTCGCCCCTCTTACGTCGTCGCCATTTCAAAGAGCTCCGGGCTTGATTCAGACCTATTCTCAGCTGCGAGAGGAGGAGGGAACCAGACAAAGAGAAAAAAAGAGGGCATACTCTCTCTCTCTCTCTCTCTCTCTTTTTTCCCTCTCTCCCTCTCTCTCATACCTTTTTTTTTCCTCTTTGCGTCCACTGAGACCTCGACTTGCTTGACTCATTCCTCGCACGGCACATACCGGCTTCACTCAGCACATCTCGCGGCTCGGTCCGTCTCTGCTTCTTCGCATCGGTCGGCATTTTCCACGATGAATGTGCTGCTACCGCCGCAGTTATCTGTCTACCCTCACCACCACGAAAATCATCATTTCTCCCAGCGAGGCAGTAAGTCCTTCCCTCCGTCGCCGCACTCTTCTCCCTCGATTTTCTCGATACCTTTTTTTTCTTCCTTCTCTTCCATCTCCTTCGATGCTTTGTCCTGCGGTAGCTCACAAACGGCATCTTCCAGTCGCACCTCTTCAGAACATGAACCGAAAACGAAAGGCCGATGCCGACGGCGATGAAACCATGTCCTCCACCAATCCTCCGAGCGATTCCGCGAAAGCCGCCCTGCGCCCATCAAAAAAGACACGATCGAACGAGACCATAGGACGACCTCTCAGCCTCCCTCGCCTTGTGGAGACGCTAGACATTTCCCAGCTCAGGACCCTGATAGAACGAATTTGCGAGCGCCATCCCGACATTGGTCAAGAAGTCGCATCACAGGCCCCCCGTCCCACCGTCCAGGCTGCACTGGATGTCTTGCGCGGATACCAAGCGAAGCTCAACGCGGCGGTCCCATACGGGGAGAACAACGCCGAGTACACATACAACCGGGTCAGGGAACCTCTGGTAGCTCTGATCGATGCTCTCTCCGACTTCACGCCTCAGTTTCTCCCACCGATCGAGACGCAAGTCACCAAGTCCCTCGAGTTCCTCGACGGCGCAACAAGCCTGATCCACGAGTTGCCGAATTGGGAGCCTCAAGCATATCGACACCACAAGAACAACGCGTACGAGGACATCTCAAAGGCCTGGGCGCTGGTCATCAACGAAGCCGCCAAAAGAGGAGGCGGTTTCAACCTGTACTCTGGTGGATGGGACCAAATCTTGACGCGACACAACGAGCAATCCGGCGGGCGTCTGGTGTCCGCAATTTCTGCCATGACCAACAGGGTCGGTTGGATGGCATCCGGCGACCACGCGAACAGCTCAGATCCAAATTCCATCCTCAACCAGCTGATGTCCGGTAACTATGGAGCACCCGTTAGGGTGGGACCCTGGTGATGAAATGTCTCGGGCAGCGTGGGATATGCACATGATGATCAAGGGAAATTGGCATACCTGGGCACGAACGATACTTTTTTTCTTTTCCTTTGCACGTTTTCTCTTCGTTACTTTTCTTTCTCCCCCTTCTGCATTTCATTCCCCACATCACGTTGTTTTCTCACCTGTGCTCTCTCCTTGCGGGTTCGTATAGATTTCTGGCATTTTCTTCTTCTTTCTCTCTGTCTCTGTCTCTGTCTCTGTCTCTGTCTCTCTCTTTCTCTCTCTTTGTCTATTTCTTTTCTTCTCTTTTCTTCCTCTTCTTTTTCTCTCATGTCCTTCCTCTTTTCACGTACGGCAGGGAGAACGGCGTTTTTATATACGACTCTCGGTTCCCTTACCCCATGATTTCAAGGGAAGCAGGGCAAAGACTCGGATGTCGTGGCTTTTTGTTGATGTAGGCGCTGTGAAGCGTTGACACACTTTCCTTGCATGTCAAGAATCATATCCAAGAAACCTCAACGAATACATGGCGCATCGGGGCGAGGACGGGGGACGAATGGAACATTGCAACGATTGCCCGTTCTTGGACCGAGTGACCTTGATGATTGATTGTTGATGATGATTGGTTGTTCCTCCCTGTAACAGCTATTTTCTTGTAATAGATACGAAGAGCACAGATTTTGAGCGATGCAGCATCTTCCAGGCCTCATAGTGTATCATCATCGATCAGTATCTATCATTTCGAGATGAAGATGACGATGTGATTGAAGGTGCCAATGAATCAATCCAGACTCGTATATTCCGAGGTAATAATGGAGAGGACTCGAGGCAACATGATGAGTGGGCCTTTCGAATGGATGACTAAGACGAGCACGGCGCAGAGGCCCGAGCTTCGGGGTCCAGGGTAGGCAGAGTCAGTGAATGGGGGGGCCCCGCGCTGCTGCCTTGGAAGCATCACGTGATTGCCCGTCATCTCTGGCCCAGGCGCGCCTTACGATGCACGCCATGGACGCGACACCCCGTTCCCAGCATCATCATCATCATCATCATCACTGTCAAGTCAACACTGAGGCGTCGAGCAGCCCCATCCCACCATCCCTGGCCCATCACGACACCAAGGCTTCTGCTAAAGAAGCTGGCAGCTTTTCCACACTCTTACAGGATTGACATTTTGTTTCCCTGGAAACATAGAGTCTTTTTGTCAAATCTAGATGACGACCTTGTATTCAATCTAGCGGTTGCCCAGTCATGCCTGCGTTTGTCCCCTCTCCCTGCAGGTCTCACGGACCATTGCCATTGGGATCCTCACTAACACATGATGTCTTGTCACACAGCTCGGGCGATCAACACAAGTCGGCGTGGGGGAATCCCTTCGACGAGGCGAGGCCGCGGATCTCGGAATGGACCGCCCAGCAGATCGCGACGCTGGCCGCCCGGCTCGACAAGCAGCTGGGCCCCGAGTACATCTCGTCGCGGCCCGGCTCCGGCGGCAGCCGCTTCCACTACCTCTCGTCCGACAAGTGCATCGGCCTGGCCAACGAGGTGTTTGGCTTCAACGGCTGGTCGTCGTCCATCCAGAACATCCAGGTCGACTTCGCCGACGAGAACCCGCAGACGCAGCGCGTGAGCATCGGGCTCAGCGTCATCCTGCGTGTGACGCTGCGGGACGGCACGTTCCACGAGGACGTCGGCTACGGGTCCATCGAGAACGCAAAGGGCAAGGCCATGGCGTTCGAGAAGGCCAAGAAGGAGGGCACCACGGACGCGCTCAAGCGCGCGCTGCGCAACTTTGGCAACGTCCTCGGCAACTGCGTCTACGACAAGGACTACCTGGACCATGTGACCAAGATCAAGGTCCAGCCGACAAAGAGGTTCGACGCGGACAGCCTGCACAGGCACCCGGACTATGCGCCCGCGAGGAAGGCGCCCGCCAAGAGCGAGCCGGTCGTTGCGAACCCGGCGCCGAAGGCGGCTCCGGCTCCGGCTCCGGCTCCTGCCGCTGCCGCTACTGCCAGCAGTAGCGTCACTACAGGAAGCCTCAGGCCCGAGTCGCTAGACTCGTTTGATGATTTTTTAGGGGGTATGTTCTCCTCGGATGGCTGGGACGACATCGACGCTGAATAAATTGCGTTCATACTAGACTTTGACGAGGCCGATTTCTGCGTCCCCGACGACGGCCACCCAGACGAGATTCTCCTGCCCACCTTGCCACCCAGCGATGCCAAGAACAACGCGAGCAACACCGCCGCCGCTGCCGCCACCATCGCCAGCAATCGCTTCCCCCGCACCCCGAAACCGCCACAGTTCCAGGCCGAACCACACGGGGCTTTCGGCCGCCATCCTGCTCCCCCCCCGAACCAGGGCATGCCTCCACCCGGCCCCCCCGCCGGCGGCAACCCAGCAGAGCCAGTGACCTTCTTCTCCGCGAGGTCGACCCTCGCAGAGGCCCAGGGCCAGGGCCAGGGCCAGGCTGCCCACCCCCACGCCCAGCAGCCCCGGCTGCTCTTCAACCCCAAGGCCGAGTCCCCCTCGATCCGCAAGACCCCCGGCATCGACCACACGACCTCCAAGCCCCTCTCCCGCAACGGGCAGCACGTCGCCCCGTCCAGCAGCCAGGCCGGCCCCGCGCCCCCGCCCCAGACCGGCCCCGGCAGACCCGCCAGACCGACTCCAGGCGGCCCTGCCGGCGCAGGCGGCGGAGGCGCAACGCCCCTCGAGCACGCGCGCAGGATAGGCGCGCCGGGCGGGGGCATGCCCAGCCCCCTCGCCAACAGGGGCCAGTACAAGCCGCCGACCATGAAGCGCGCGCTGCCGCCCGAGGGGGCCGCGCGAGCCCCGCTGGGAGACATCCCCCATGCGAACAAGAGCGTCGGATCGGTGACGGGGCCGACGGGAGACGGGCTCGACGCGAAGCGGCAGAAAGTGACCTAGGGGTCCATCATCGGGATGGGAAACGGATCAATGGTTCCACGTCTCACGTCGTTCTGATCACGCTTTGTTCGCAGTATTTACTTTCTGGAGGATGGGGTCATGGAGTTTTTCTTCTTTTTTTTTTTTTTTTTTTTTTTTTTTTTGTGGCGCGGGCGCCTTCATACCTGGACATCTCGATCTTTCTTTTCTTTTCTGTTCTTTTCTTCTCTTTTCCTTCCACATCTGAGAATGATTTGACACGGCAAGGCACACATGTACCAAGCCATGCCGTCCATGAGAGCAATGCAAATCTTTGTTTCTACATCGCACAAGAAACGACTCACCCCTCGGACGACTCGAGTCTCGGGGTATCACAAAGGGTCCACAAGGAGCCACCATTTCTCTCACGGGAGTTTCAAACGGTATGCATACGTGTATTGAAACAAGCAACTCCGTAATAGCCAGCCGCCCATTTCGAGCCCCCGTGACACGGACCGCCAATACTGGCAGTATACGAACCTAGTAAGAGCAAAACTCCTCACAGACCCAGGGTGGCCCCCTCCCCCCCAATGACTCTATTTCCAATGTAGATATCCAAAACCAATCCATATCCGAACCCAAGAATCAACATTATTGATACATGCTCGCTTACTGCTGATGAATAGCACCTTGTTGCTTTCTTTGTCTTTCGTCGTCACCTTCATCTCTGTCCTCGAGGGGAAGAATGAAATCACTTCGGTCTATAACGCCAGAGTCGTTTGCGTGATTTGGTCCACCACTTGGCCAGCGCCTCGGCCTCTTTGACCCACTGCGCAGCCTCGTGTCCAAAGTCGTGGTTCACAGCGTGCGCCAGACTATCGATGGACCACTTCGACAAGCGGCGCAACTCCAGAGGGTCGTGCTTCAGATCGGTGAAGACGTATTCTGCTTTTTCCGATATGGGCATCACGAGGCGCCAGGGCGCATCCGCCGACGTGACGGTCAGCAGCCGCCCTCCTGGGTTGACGATGCCAAAGTTCCAGGCTCGGCGACCGTTGTGAGAGCGCTTGTAGGGCCGTATCAAGGACTGACCCTCGTAATCGTGGACGAGGTCAGCTGCGGCAGCGGCATCTTCCAAATCCAAGGACTCCGTGTTGGCGAGGAGATCGAGGATGGTGGGGAGGATCGACAAGGAGGTCGCGTTGGCCTCGTACTGGATGCGTGGGAGGTGCGGGTGACGGAAGGTGAGGGGGACGCGGTAGTTGCTGATGTGGCCGTTTTCGTAGGTGCCCGTCTTTCTGAAGTCTTCTCTAAAGGCCTGACCGTGATCACCGACGAAGAGGACCAGGGTCTCGTTGGCGATGCCAGTCTCTTCGAATATCTTCAGCAGTTGGCCCAACCAGACATCCACGAAGCGCACGGTGTTGAGGTAGTCATTGAATTGTTGATGCGAGGACTGCTGCCCGTTGGCGTCGCCCATGTAGTCGACGGACTTGAACCACTTTGGGAGTGCCCAAGGGTGATGTGTTGTGCTGGTAAAGTGCGAGAAGAACATGCGCTCCTTCTTTTCCGTGATGTTGCCGATGTGATTCTTGACGAAGCGCGACAGGACCGTCTCGGGGTAGCCGAAGTAGTTGATCTCTTCCGCTCCCGTGCTTTGCCGTTCTTCCTCATCAGCGATGCTCTGTTTGTTCACAAAGTCTTGAAAGCCGATGGTCTTCTCGAACTTGTGCTGCCTGTCGTAGTCATCCACGACAGAAGCAAAGAAGGCCGACTTCCATTGGTAGGCCCGAAAGTCGTCTGTCAGATTCTCGCTCGTCTTTCGTCGGTTGAACAGGTTGAGGACTTGAGGGAGACACGGCTGGTAGCTCTGAGAGTCGGCCTCCTCGAAGGCGTCGACGGGGAGTGGCCAAACGCCGCAGTGACTTGCGGCGAGGCTCTTGGTCGAGACGCTGCTCGGGGTCAAGGCGCCAACAACATTGATCCCGCCGAAACCCTCCCGAGTAGGGTCCTGCCATGTGTCCTCACTTGTCTCGTTCCCCGCATCACTCGGTCTCTGGAAGTAGCCGGGTTTGCCGGTGATTTTCTCGGCATTTGGCGTCAGCGATGACAGGAGCTTGTCGATGGATGGTCGATCGGCCTCGGGGTGCGACTCGACGATGAACTTGTAGATATCGGAACCCTTCTGGAGGGGGAAAAGCTCCTCACGGGTGCTTTCGAGCTTGATGAGAGCAATGTGCCTAATCTTGACGGATCCGTCCTTGAGTGCGTCCCGAACGGGCTTCAGAATATCGACGTCGAGGTTGGTTATTCTCAATGGGTCATTGACCGGGTTGTAGAAAGGATCTTGTTCGACGGTGGGGCAAAGCTGGTCGTCGGCGGCGGATGTCTCGCTCGAGTCTTCCGTCTCTGCCGTGGGCGCAGTTCCATTTCGATTCCCGAAGACGATGAGTCTCTCAATCTCATTCCATCTCTCGAACCCCGGTGGCACTGGGGTGGGTAACCAGGACGGAACACTTTCCCTGTATTTCCTGACCAAGTCGTTCTCGGATCCTGGGGCCCAGCCCTTGAAGTTTCCGTGCGGGTTTTCCCATCTTGATCTGCTGATCAGGTCGGGCAGGGGCCAGACATCCTGTCCCCAGATGCACTCGTGGGATTTGGGCGCAAAGATTGCCATGAGCGGTAGAGGAAGCGTCGTCATCACCTCAGCGTACGGCCAGTCGGGATCGACGGAGACAATGATGTAGAAGACGGTCAAGGTCACAGCGCTGATCAGCAACCACCAAACAAAGGGGCCCATTCGGGGCGCCTGGTCGATCTTTGAGGAGAAAGACAAGTCGCTGTCGGAGCCATTGTCGTCGCTATCGTCGTCATGGTTGGAGGCGCCCTCTTCGGCAGCGAGGAGCGCATCAGCGGAGCTTTCTTTTATGTGGGCGGAGTCGTCCGAAGCTTTGCGCCGCCTCCCAAATCGTGCGAGGAGAAATTGTGCGGCTGTGGAAATGGAGGAGTCAGCCAAGGGGGGGTTTAATGAAAAAGTATGGGGGATGGGGCGATGGTGCTGACTCTTGATAATCTGGATCTCTGCGGTGGTGACGAAGGCGCCCACGAAGCGAAAGAGAACAGTTCTTGTGATCCACGCGACGGAAACGATGCCACTTCCGAACGCCAGTGCGCTGTTGGATTCGCTCAGGAGCACCTTGACGGTGTCCTTGTTGGCGTAGGCCTTTGCGTCGGCCCATCTAACCTGTCCTCCCGTCTGGTAGAAGAAGCCCCATTGGGAGGCGGCGGCGGCCAGGGTGATGAGGCTGGACAAGAGTCAGCATTTTGGGGGGGGGAAGGTAAAACCACGAATCGAGCATTGGCATGCATGGCGGAGTGAAGGGAAGTGATTTGAGGGGACGGCGGCAGATGCTTGGCGAGGGACGACGAGAAAAAGCAAACAACGGGGCTTACCATATTGTGAGACCCAGGACCGCGCCGAAAAACGAAAGCCAGGTCGCCGATTTCCGGCGCAAGAGAAACCAGACGCTGCATATTAGGACGACATCGAGAAAGAAGATTGCCGGCAGGCAGAAGATGAAGACGGAGGCTGGTATGTCGTATGCGCTGAGGGTGAGATGCAGCAGCTTCGTGGAGATAACGGAGATGAAGAAGACCGCGAAGGCGAACGGCGCCAAAGAGGGAAACATGTCACGCGACCCGAGACCGCTCCTCTCTCGAACGTTTTTTTTTATTTTAAAAAAAAAATCGATGTATTATGTGACTTTTCTTCTTTCTTTTTTTTGGAATGATATCCTTCCTTGCCTGATGCGATTTATGAATTTGGAGAGGACATGATCCGAGAATGGCGATTCTTTGGTAGGGCTGAGGAGGGTGTGGGCGACCGGGCAAGAGACCGAATGGGCGGATGACGGGATGACGAATAGTAGCGAGTTAGTCGACGGATAGAGAATTAATGGGACGATGCGTCCCGCGACGGAGGCGAGAAGAAAGGGGGGAGAGAAAGCAAGAAGAGAAGAGAAAAGATGGAGGAGCAGAGAAGGAAAGAAAAGAAAAGAAGAGTTGAAGAGAAGCGATGAGGAGGAGGAGGAAGAGGAGAAAGAGGAGGAGGAGGAGGAGGAGGAGACGAAGGATTCGAAGGAGGAAAGAGATGAGGATGCAAGACGAGGATTAGTAGGGAAGGAGGTTTCGGTTTCGACTGCTTAACAATGAAGGAAAATGTCTGGGTTGCCGGAAGGAGCGTCGCAGCTGGTTCCTGCTCTTGCCACTGCGAGTCCAGGTACGAGTACAGGAATACTCTACTAGAGGAGGCAGTCGCGGCCAACGTCGCTTTCCGGTCGCTCGAGCTGAGGACTGGAAGGCACCAGGTGGCCATGACCTGCCCTCACAATTGAAAAGTGATCCATAACAATTCCAGGTTCTGGGTACATGGTTCTAGGTATTGGCCAATGACAAATGCTCGTGGGTATACTTGTCATTGGCAATTACATGGTCACTCATACTCGCAGACGATCTTCTACTCGTACTAAGCTGGCAGGCAGCGCTCGGATTGGGCCCATCATCTCGGTCTGGGGATGGAGAAGTTGGCATTGCGCTGCTCGGGCATTGCCGTTCTCGATGTGATGTGCGCGGGCTCGCGGACGGAGCGAATAACGAACCTCGCACTTGGCCTGGCCGGCCGAGCGCATCGATCGTTGATCCACTGACCGGGTGCCTCAAGGTTGAGACATTACATTGGGTCTCCAGGGTGGTGCCGCCGGACGAGGGCGCACAGTGCGGCATGCCATGAATTGATCGCTCCCTGAAAATGGATCCATCCAGTGGTCCATCCAAGTGTTGATTCATCCCATCCATCCATCTCATTCCAATAGGCCAATCCAATCAGCGCCAGTCCAAAGGCCGCCGCCGCCACTGGCACTTGCAGGGTCACGTCAGGCACAAGTACCGGGCGGTACCGCGATCGACGCGCGGCGCCGACTTAAAGCGGTTTAGAGTGCTGTCTCCTGCTGTAGGGTAGGGCACTAGGTTGGTCCGGAGTACTCACAGGTACTCCGTGCCTCCAGGTCGGGTCCCGCTGCTACTCGTACAGCCCCTTGCGGCGGCAGGCGCATCCCCGGAGAAAAGGGGACGCGCTCTATCGTTTGAGACGTCGAGACGACTCGGGCTGGAGGCTTCAGAACCCGCGGGAACTTTTGTCCCCGCGAGCACGAGAAGGCGATGAAACGAGTTGGAAACCGATTATACAGTGGCAGTGCAGCGAGATCATCATCCATGAATCTGTGGATGTGTTCTGTCAAGCTTCCATCGTGCTTCAGCATGCTGCTCCGCCTACATGCTCCACGCATGAAACGGCTTGAAACGAGGGGACAATGCCTGTCCTCGTACTCCGTACATACGAGCAAGGTCCTGCCGGTCAAGGAAAGGGGCGATTCCCATATACATACTCGTACCCGACGGTCACGATTCCAATGCAGAATATCGAGACCATTGATGTCTGATACCGAGACCGATCACTTACATTCATCGTACGAGTACTCGGCACAACGCGCCGTTGTCGAAATCTCTGCAGCGTCTTCCTGTGGCGTCCTTGGCACATCATCCGAGGCCCGTCGAGCCTGCGCCACATCCATCCACCACATCAGCCACAGACCCACCCTCTCGGATCCTTCCTCCGCGGCTCTTCGTATCGTCTCGGCCATTCCGGAATCTCTATTCCCTCCCCTTTGATTTGGATATTGACTTCTTTCTTCTTCTTCTTCTTCTTCCTCTTCTTATCCTTCACCTGTCCATGTCTGACCCTCCTCTCTTGCCCCAG
Organism: Escovopsis weberi; assembly: GCA_003055145.1. Lineage (NCBI taxonomy): Eukaryota > Fungi > Ascomycota > Sordariomycetes > Hypocreales > Hypocreaceae > Escovopsis > Escovopsis weberi. Next base: position 706,970 of record NIGB01000002.1, on the reverse strand, counting down.
CGCATGCGGCGTCACCCAATGTCCCGTCTCGGGCCACTCCGCATCCGGCCTCTCCCGTCTGGCCTCTCCCGTCTACTATAGTAGTATATACAGTGTCAAATCCTCCAGTCGCACATTGCAAGGGGCAGACGCACCCACATTCCCCAGAACAACAAACACAAATTCGCAATATCCGTCTTGATGCCTTGACCAGAATGTGGACCATCGCCGGGTGCCCTTGTCCATGGCACTCCGCACATACAATGTATGTACATATCAATGTACTATGTATGTACGAGTACTCCGTAGACGTCAACGCGATGCTCGACATGCGCGAGCCATCAACGGATCAGATGCGCACTCACTCGGACCCGCTGCCAACGCCTGGTCAGAGGGGGAAACTGAGCGCGTGTCCGCGTCAGCTCCTCGCGCATCGAGTTAGACCTCGTACGAGTGCGAGTGCAGATCCTCGTAGACATACATGTTCCGTGCTCGTACAGGTAGGGCCGTGATGGGCGATCGCCGCCGCTCGAGTGTGTGTAAGACGCCCAACTCACACGGGCAGGATCTTAGTACATGGACATGGACCAGCTGTGTCTCGTTCACCGCGTGTTCGGCGCACTGTCCGTCGCACGGAGGAGCTCGAGGCGATGACTATGTACATACATGCTATACCGGTATTCCCAGACAATCATCAATCCATGGGGACTTTCGGAGCACGAGCCGTAGATCGTTTCCCTCTTTCGACCTATTGAGGGGGTGGTGGCGTGGAGGCCCGCCCGCATCATCGCTCTCGCTGGACGCTGAGACCCGTGTCGCCTCCACAATGGCATTCGCAGAGACGCGCTCACCGTGGGCATCTCTGGGGATCTCGAGCCCGAGGCCATCGTCGCACAAGGACCAGCCCTTACTCGTACATACATACTACGCAGCTGGCTCATTGTCCAGGCTCTCCTGCGGGGTGCGTGGGAGCGAGCTGTCGCACAGATTGGATCCATTGTCCCACCTGTATGTGTGCGGAGTACACTGGCACAAAGGGCGACAAGGGGGGGAACGCAAAGGGGAAAGGGGATGATATTCATTCCTGCCCCCCCCCCTCTCCTCTTCTCTTCAGCAACGGCATTGATGTGTTGTCTCATTTTTGTGAGGAGAGTTCCAAAGTGCCGGCATTGCCCCTCATGGCACGCACTGGTATAACAATCCCGGGGAAGGGAAGAAAAGGGGGGGGGGGGGGGGCACGTCTAGAACAAGGAGCCCGGCACCGTCTCGCCTCATATCGTCTCGTCTCGTCTCGCCTTCGCCTTCGCGTCCGATGCCGGGGCCGTCATCGTCGTCGTTGTCGTCGCGAGCTTCGCCAGCCCCTCGCGCGCGTGCACCTCGCCGTCCGCAAAGTCCAGCTTCGTGCTCAGCCGGATGCACTCCTCGTACTTGCTCCGCGCCAGCTGCGTCTTGCCCAGCATGCCCGCCACGTCCGCCCAGTTGCAGAGCGCGACCGCGCACGCCTCGTCGCACTCGGCCGTCCGCTCCTCGCCCTTGACGTCCCGCGCGTGCGTGTACGCGTTGCGCGCCCAGTTGAGGCCCGCCTCGAGGCACTCCTGCCGCGTCGTCGGCATGTCCACGCTGAGCACCTTGCCGAGGCTCGCGAGGCTGACGGCGGACGCATCCCCGCCCTCGCCCTCGCCCTCGCCCTCGCCCTCGCCCTCCCCCGCGCCCGCGCCCGCGCCCGAGGCGGCGCCGATTGCCGCCGCGAGGGCAGGACTCTGCGCGAACGAGGCCGCCAGGTTGTTCATGATGACCGCCCGGTGGCACGGGCTCTCGCACAGCCGCAGCGCCTGGAAGAAGAGCGGGATCGCGAGCGCAAATTGCGACCGCCGCTCGTAGTCGCGCCCCAGCGACTCGATCGCCCCGCCGAGCTCCTCCGGCCGGAGCCAGCTCGACTCGCCGGGCCTCGTCCCGCTCTCCCTGCGCCGCGCCAGCTCCGACAGCGCCGTCTCGACCGCCCACACCAGGTGCGCGTGCGCCTCGTCCGGCTTGGCCACGTCGAGCTCCCCGAGCTTGACGCTGATCGAGATGGCCTTGGCCAGCAGCCTCTGGCGCTTGGCCCAGAGCGTCTCTGCCTGGTCCTCCTCCTTGCCGACTGCACCTCCTTCTCCTCCTCCCGGTGTCGCCGTGGCCGTGGCCGTGGCCGTGGGCGCCGGCCCGTCTCCCGCGTACCTGCCCTTGTCGTTGACCTTGCCCTCCCGGACGGACTGCTCCATGACGTCGATCCACCTGCTGCAGTCCGCGAGCACCGACTCGAGCACGTCGATGGCGGCGTTGTAGCTGCCAATCTTCTGCAGCCAGTACGCCACCTGGATGCGGATCCCCAGGACCTCGTCCGAGAAGGGGTCCAGCCCGACCTCGGCGCACTGCTCCATGGCCTTCTTGTAGTATTTGAGCGCCAGCTCCGGCTCGGGCTTGACGTTGGTGTAGTACATGGCCCTCCGCAGCGTGTTGGCGACGGGCTCCGGGTATCTGCTGAACTCGGCGTTGTAGAATGTGTTCAGGTACGATCGCACGGCGACGGCCGAGAAGACGAATGTGAAGAGCAACCTGCGCCACGGTCAGCAATCCGTCTGTCTTTCATGGACCCCCTCCTCTGGCCCCCCCTCCTCCTCCTGATGCCCCCCCTGCCTCTCTCCCTCCCGCCCATCAGCCATCAGAGACGTACAGCACAATGTTCATCGTCGTCAGCGCCGGGTTCTCGCGGTACGCCTGGCGGATCCCCCTTGGACTCAACGCGACAGCCAGGTTGCGCAGGCTAACCCCCAGCGCGCGGCCCGCAAACTGCCTGAAGCTCACATCCGGCTTCTCCGGCCTCCGCCCCGCGCGGCCGCCGTCACCACCATCCTCATCCCCCCGGCCGGCTCTCTGCTGCTGCTGCTGCTGCTGTGAAGAAGAAGAAGAAGAAGAAGAAGAAGAAGAAGTCGACTGATGCCGTGTCTGCTGATCGGGCCGCAGGGCCACGACGGCCCGGAGGTGGACGGTCGCGGAAGGCGATTTGATCTGGACGGGCAGGAGGCCCGTGGTGGCGGTCGCGAGGCACTTGGCGGGGCGGGGCCTCAGGAGGGCGACGGCCGACAGCGACATTCTCGTGGGCGTGGGCTGCAGATCTCTCTGCTCATGGGATGATTGCTGAGTGGCGATGTCGAGCGCGTGTAATTGCGTGCGCTGGCAGATGACGAGCTCGAGGGGGCGCAATGATGAGTGGTGGGGAAAAAAAAAAAAGAATATGACAGCATCAATTGAGATGGGAAAATTAAAAAAGAAATCTACGGAAAATGCAAAGTCGTGATGAGTGGAAGCTCCAACGCCCGAATGGTCCGTGCGCCGCGGCATTACGTCGATGCGCAGGACCTTGGTCGGTTGTAGTGCGGAGGTCCCCTCCGGCTCGGCAGACGCGGGGTAGAGCGCGGTCCGCAGGCCGGGGCTGTACCTCGGCAGAACCTGGCGCCAAGGTAGAAACGCTATAGCGGGGTTTCGTCGCCTTCCCGGGCGTCATACGAGTAGGCTCCGTCGCAGCTTCCCTCGTTCTCACCTCCGTAGCTGCAAGTTTCCACCTCCAGCCTAGGTATTGACGGGAAGGCACGACCTGCTCAACTTCATCTTCACCTTCTTGCCGCCGTTCCAAGTCTCTCCTCTGTCCTCTGTCCTCTGAATAGCTTCAAGTCATCGCCCACGATGGCCGGCAGATTCGAGCCCAAGGTCCCCGTCAAGCTGGACCCTCCCCTGAGCGATCCCATCTCCCCCGAGGACCTGGCCAACGCCAACGGTAAAAGACTGCCCCCTCTCCCCCTCCCCTCCCCTCCCTCTCCTCATCCTCCTCAATTGCCCGGAATGCCCGATGCCCGATGCCCGATGGCCCCCGCCTCGGCCTCCGCATCCTTTCGCGATGTTGTTTAGTCCATTCTGCTGACCCGCACTGGCAATGACAGGCGTCGACGGGAACAAGTGCTATGTCGCCATCAAGGCAAGTGCTTACCCTGCCTTCCACCCCCCCCCCCCCTCTTCTCTCACTGCTCATCTCGAATGTCCACACCCGGATCTGAGATCCTGCCTTCTATACGACTCATACTCCGTATACTCCACAGTGATGGACTGACATCACTGCCAGGGCAAGGTGTATGACGTGACGGGCAACAAGGCCTACCAGCCGGGAGGCTCATACCACGGTAGGTTACTCTCACCCCTTCAACCACGTGTGAACGACGAAAGGACGGGGGACGAAAAGGGAAAGAAAAGAAGAAGAGTGAGACTGGGCGGGATCGGGATGGGAAGGGGGAAAAGGAAAAGGAGGGGGGGGGGGGGGGGGGGGGGCGGGGGGGGGGGGGAAGG
>NIGB01000002.1:664100-679329 GCA_003055145.1 Escovopsis weberi | reverse complement strand
CCCCCCCCCCCCCCCCCCCCCCCCCCCCCCCCCCCAAAAAAAAAAAGACCCCTGACCATGATATCCCACACATCCCACACATCTCGACCCTACAACCTCAACCCTCACCACCCACTCCTCATACGCTCCATCATGCGGCACAAGCACAGGCAGCCCCCAGCAAATCCCCATCCCCCCCCCCTTTAACCTAGAACCGAACCTCTCCGGCACGAAATGCTATGGCATAGACATAGACATGGATGGAAACAGGTAAGCTATCTCGAGACCCCTCACGGTCAGCCCTCAGCGACCTCGGACCTCGGACCCCGGACCCCGGACCCCGCAAGTCAGAGAAGAAGAAAAAAATTGAAGTCATCGATCCCGAATCAGACACATCACATCCCAGAGTCAGGCCCGAGCCAGGCCCGAGTCAGGCAATACAATACACGATGATGAGATACGACAGACCTTTCCATGCCGTAATCGCCACCCATCCCCATCCCCATCCCCTCCTCGACCCGTCACCATCCCTCCAAACCGCGTCGTATCGGGAAGAAAAAAGAAAATATGTGTGTCTCTTCACTGTTCTGCTATGATGCAACACCATTGATCTCTCTTGGCCTCTCTCTCACAGCCCAGCCCAGCCCAGTCCGGCGCTTCCATTCTACCTCGATCAAGCAATGAGAGAAACCATGCAAGAAAAAGAAAGCAATACAGTAGCAATGAATATCCTGTGATATCCCCCGAACAAGAATCAGTGAGTCGGTTGCCAAATCCAGAGCATCCCCGAAAAAGCATCTGCCATGCCTGCCTCCCGTCACAAGTTATCATGCAGTGTGTTATGCCAGTATGCAAATCAATCGACTCATCGACCGCCATGGATCCGTATCAATGACGGATAATGATTATCGCCACAGAGTCCAAGAGTGCCGAAGTAGATCGCTTCAGCTCTCCCGATGCCCGCCATGTCCATGACCGAGGCCTCCACGCCGAGGCATCATGTGCTGGGCTGCCGCAGGGATCACCCCCGGATCACTCTGAGCTCGCGACCCGCGAAGCGCAACAATCGAGTATTGGCGAAAACCAGGGCACCGCGCTCTAAACGTGATCACGCACAGCATGCCCGATTCTCGCGGGCAAAACCAAAGTGTCCCCGTCAGTCTCTGATGCTTGCATGCTCGCATCGGGGTCGGGATATGATGAATGATGCCAAGGATATGCCCCCCTCCGGTATCCGTTTGCGTCCATGATGCAAGTGCGCAAGTGGAGAGAGAGGCAAGTGCCCATGGTAAAGGGGCACCCAGATTCGGTACCGGCCCGCACCATAGTATCCGTCGGCTAGGTAGTTCATGCTAGTTCCAGTGTCGACGCGGCGTCGTTCAAACATTCCAAGTCAAGTTGTCTCGCCGTCGACGCAACAGGCAAGGTCCGGGCTTGGGGGACTGCACAGCATGGCTTGGAACAATGCAGACGACGATGAGGGGAGACGAATCCAGTCAGGTGAGTTTTGGGGGGGGGGGGGTTAAAAAAGTAATCAGACCAGGCAATCCGTCTTTTGTCGAATGGATACTTCGTCTTCTTCCTCAACACCCCGTATCTTCGCGCGCCATGGACCCCATCGGTGGATATCATTCTAGATCATGCCGAGCATGATGTGTCCGTTCCTTTGGCCGACTTGGCCTTTGACTGGTCCGTCAACTTGCGTTGGGCTCGTCGCTGTTGTCTCAATTTGCATTCCATCGCATATCCCGGCTCGTTGGCCTTGCGCCACTCGATCCACGCCTCGTATGCTTGCTGGTCCCCCGGGTCTGGACGCCGAGGTTTCGGTACCGGCGATGGGCGTGCGGCCAACGGGCCGACAACAGACACTGGACACCCCGGCCTCATGGCGTAGGGATCGACTGGCCTCGCAGCCATGGCCGGGAAGACAGTGTTCATCAGGGGGGTCGGGGGAAAACTCAGGATGTTGCCCGCAACGGGCTGAAGGACTGGCTGGGCGGCGAGGGCGGGTAGTGTCGCCAGGGCGGGGGACGGAGCAAGGCATTGTCCCGAGAGTTGATCACTGCCCAGAGAAAGCAGGCTCCCGCCCGAGAACAAGTGATTGAGCAGGAAGGGGGAGACGCCATACGCGAGGGCGGGTGGGGCAGTCGGGAGAAGAGGCTTCGCGGGGACATCGCCCAGAGGCTTGGTTGAGCTTTCGGGGCCCGCGTGTTGAGAGGAGCCGGCCTCAGTCGTCTCCAAGGATGCCATGCCCCTCGCATTCGGGCTAGGCTTCTGGGGGCCTGAGGTCTTCTCGGATATTGGCCCCGAGGCTCGGACGGTGGGTGACCGGGGTTGCTCATCGGCGCTGCTTGAACTTTCAGAGGAGTGCTCCTTGTTCTTGAGTGACATCAAGTCTGCCTTGGTCAGGAACTCCCTGGCTTTCGGATTCAGCGTTTTGGATTTGACGTTCTCCTCGACACAAACACCAGAGTCTGTGGTCTCTTCCTTCTGATGCGTCTGTGGTTTTGCGTAGATCCATGGCTCGCACGGCTCCGAAAGCGTGTTCGCCCTCCTTCCTGGGAATGGGATCGGGTGTCGGGCTTGGGTAGCGTCGTTCTTTTCGTGCCTTTGAGGCTCAACCCTGCCATGATCCTTCTCTGTCTGCTCCGTGCTTCGAGAGAGCTTTTGTAGCATCTTCTGAAATGCGCTGTCATGGTCGGCTGGATTCTGGTTTGACACACTGGGAGTGTCGGGGTGTGTTGACGATGAAGGAGAAGTTTGCGAGAAGGGGTTGCTCTGGCTGACGCAATGCCCCTCGAGGGGCGTCGGATGTGCTTCGTGCAGGGCCACTTTGATGCGCTCTCTTTTGCTGCTTCCCGATCCTTTCGAGCGTGTCCTTGGATCTTTCCTGAGGCGCTCAACCTTTGCCAGAGAGGGCGAGGATGCATCAAACGGGAAACCGAGCTCAATCAGACTCAAGGGGCCGTTGGCAAAGCCAAATTGGCCAAGGTCAATGTGCTTGTAGATGTGATAGAGTCCTCCATGCTGGGAAGAGTCTAGCATCCCCACGCTGCCCCTGGAAATCGAGGAGGAGGCGGCAGCCCCTGGCTTTGCGTCCTGGAGAACCGCATGCCTGTTCTCCGGCGCATTCGAGGATCTCCCTTTGCCGATAGAGCGACCAGGCGACGTGCGGTCTCCTCGAATCCGCCTCGTCTCTCGATGACTCTCGCCCGAGGATTGCGGGCTGTCCGAGATGGGACGCGTCCTCCAATTCGGGTTATTCTGCGCCGTGAGTCCCAGAGCCCCCGCGACAAGTCTGGAGAGCTGCTGCTCTCGAGATGATTCATATCTCTGGGGCCGCTGTTCGTGCGAAGACTTGCGAGTGCGAAAGGCGCCCGCCTGGCGCGATGCCGGGCTGCGAACAAGTGCCTCCGCCATTTCTTTTTTCTTTCCGCACAAGGCGCGAGTTCTCTTCTCGGAAGGATTGTTTTCTTTCGATGATCAAAGAATCTGTCTTGAGGATCGGGTTTCGGCGTGTTCTGTTCGGGAAGATCCGTGACAGAAGGACTGCAGCACATGCGTTAGTTTCTTGGCCTTCGTGCACCATCATCTGGCGTCTTCTCTTTTCACCTACCGCTAAGCAAAGCAGCAGCAGCACACGCTCATGCCATACAACGAGGCAATACAAAAGCCAATCTCGTGTGTGCAAAGCCAAGGCAACGAAAGGGAACGTGCCCCGAGCTTTATTTTTTCCTTCCAACAGCGAGGCTTCCCAAGTCAACAATGATATGTCAAAAGACAGGTAAATAGTCCAGGAAAGCATATGCCCATCCTCCAAGAGATTCAGCTCTGTGTGTCGGGATCAGCGCTGCCGGCCTCGAACCAGGAGAGAGGGCTGTGTGGGGGAGAGTGAGAAACAAGGGGCTTCGCTTGATGTGAAAATGAAGACGCTTGCAGTGCTGGTGGGCCACGGCCAAGAAAAGTGTAACCTGTGGCCGCGATAAAGCTGAGTCCAAAAGGAAGCCAGATCAGGAGACGCGGACGAGTGTCATCGGCGGAGTCGAGTTGTTGTGTCCAAAGAACTTGTCCAAGTGATCGTTGTTGTTCTTGTTGCTGTAGTAGTCGTTGTCGTGCAGCTGCCGCCGCCGCCGCTGCTGATCGGCTTCCTCCGGAAAGAATGGAAGAAAGAAAGAAGGAAAAATGAAGGAAGCAAAATGGAGAAAGGGCAAAAGACATGGAGAAAGAGAGACTTCAATGGGGCGCGATGGCCGCATCGAGTCCGACAGCCTTTGGGATGGACCGAAAACACCACGGTGGCCGCGTCGAGAACCGACGACGTGAGTCGTGATGGCGTCTTCCGGCTCGATCGCGACTGGCGATCGGTGGCAAGTGCGATGGGGCAGGCACTTTCCAGGTACTTTTCAGGTAGGCGCCTGCCGGGCACCTTCAATGGCGGGAAGGTACTACCTACTAATCTGGCCGTCTGGGAAGGTGCGCCCCCCGGGTGATGTCGGGAGTGTTCTGCGCGGAAGGAGCCGCCCTCGCCCCTGGTTGTTGCCTCGTTTCCGTGGCAACGCAGATGGAAATAGGGGGGTTCGAGCTCCGAATTACCTCTTACAAAAAGACTCCAACGCCTACTAGCATTCAGACACTGGTAAGAATCGCATGCTCCTCGCTCAGACATTTGATTTTATTTGCATCGCTTCAGCTCTTGAAATCTATCTGGGTTGGGGGACAAGAAAGAAATGATTGAGAAAAAGAGAAAAAAAGAAAGAAAATAGAGAAAAGATGGCGAAAATCATCATAGAAGTCATCAAGGAGATGCAACTTGCGGTGCCCTAATTGGAAGGGGCAGACACTCCGCCAACAAAGGCGGCAAAAGCTTTCTGCAAGAAATCATCAGTCCGGGGGGGGCCCAAGCCAAGAAGGGCACATCTATCGGGACGGGGCAGCACTTACAGCATTCCTGGTCTGGATATACACCGTGCCGGGCCCGGTGAACTTGCAGACGAGACCCTCCGACGCCGCTATGTTGGAGATGATTCCGCCGGATGCCACTCTCTCCAGGGAATACTTTGTGTTCCAGGCGACCAGGTGGCCGTTGTCCACCATGTAGGTCTCTCCATTGGCAAGCTGGATTCAACGTCAGGATTTTGGCGAACTCAAGTTTTTTTTTTTTCTGAATCGGTGGCCGGGAATTGAAATACTTACGTCCTTCCTGACAATGGCGCCGAAGCTCGAGACCCAGACGATGCCAGTCCCGCTCATCTTGTAGATGAAGAGACCCTCGCCGCTGAATACGGCCTGCGAGAGGCCCTGCCGCTTGTGGTCCTTGACGACGCCCTGCGTCGAGGCGAGGTAGGCGTCGTGGCCAAGGCACCACTCCTCCCGCCCGGTCAATCGGATGCACGTGATGTCACCCAGGGACGGGGGCGCGAGGAGCAGCTCGCCGGGGCCCGTGTACGTCGAGCTACTCAGCTCGCTGCCGGTGATCATTTTCTTGAAGCTGAACTTTAGACTACCCTTGAGGGTGATGGTGGGGGACATGGCAACCATGGCACCTTGTCATCAAGGTCAGCATAGTCGACCTACTGCGATATACCTAACTGCGGTGGGGGGGAAGAGAAGGGGAAGGGGAAGGGGAGATGAAGAGGAACGCTGAATTTCGGGACATACCTGGCTTGGCCGTCAGGGGACACCCCATTGCCAGCTGGATGGTCAAGATAGTATTGGTATCGCGGTGGCTGATGCGGAAGCTGCCGCCGTTGAACGTGCCGACATCGTCAGCAAGCACGGCGCCCGCCCCGACGAACTGGACCGGCGCCGGCGCCGGTGCCGCGGCCGCGGCCGAGGGAGCTGGTTGGCGCGTCTGGGGGGCTTGTCCCTGCGAGGGTTGTCCCTGGGGTGCTTGCGCGGGCTTTTCCTGCGGGTAGGGACTACTGCTCGGGGGGTACTGAGGCGGGGCGTTCTGCTGCTGCTGCTGTTTCTGCTGCTGCTGCTGTTTCTGCTGCTGCTGCTGCTGCTGCTGCTGCTGCTGCTGCTGCTGTTGATGGTGATGATGAGGCTGGAGCTCCGGGGTGGCGGCGGCGGCCGGCCGCATGGCCAAATTCAGCGAGCTGGACTGCGACTGAGAGTGGGCGTGCTGGGGCTGAGGCTGCACCGGCGGCTGGGAAATCAGCGGCTGCGACTGCGAGTGGGCGTGCTGCGGCGCCTGGCCCATGTTCGGAGGGGGGTAGTGGCCCGGCTGGGGCTGCTGGATCGGAGGGGACGAGGTCGCTGTGTAGACCGGCTGCGGGGGCGAGGGGTAGCCGCCTTGGCCCGGAGAGCCGGCCGGGGGAGGCGAGTACTGGACGGGTCCCCCGGGGGAGGCCTGGGGCGGAGGGGGGTAGTATTGAGCCTGGCTCGACGGGGAGGTGTTCGGAGGGGGCGCATATTGCTGGTATTGATGCTGCTGCTGCTGCTGCTGCTGCTGCTGCTGTTGGTGCGGCGGAGGGGGATAGTGCTGCTGCTGCTGCTGCTGCGGTTGGGGGCCTATTCGATGTCAATGGCGGGCCGGGAAGCGAAGCAGATTGCGCGGGACGACTCGAGGGAAGGCATGGGAAGCTCAGCTCCAGGAGCTCGGGTGGAAAGACGTGTGTATTCGGGGTATCGTGCACTCACTCCCCTCTGCGCCCGGTGGTGCTGTGAATTTAGCTGTTAGTGACAGATTCCCGCTGGCCCGTCTTGATATACACCCCTTCCCCGGCGCGCGCGCTCCTCTTCCCCTCCGAAGCGAAGAGGCTGGATCTTACGTGGATAGTATCCCTGCTGGCCAGACATGATGATGCCCGGGTCAGACGTCCTTAGCTCAGGATGAGCAGCTGTAGCGGAAAGAGGCGGCGTGAACAGTGTTGATGCGAGAGACCGACGATACGGTTGAGGGAGAGTCAGAATCGGCGCGGGGCAGGTCGCCGTCGGCCGCGAACACTCGGGTCGAGACGATTGAGGGATAGATGAATGCTTCCGAGCTCTCGGCTTGATGGGAGGGACTCTTGCGCTGTCGTCTACCGGGACTCGTACGCGGCAGAAAATGTGGATGGATCAATGGCTTCGTAGATGACGCTCGGAGAGAGAGAAGACGCCGTACAGTATATGCAGGCACAGAGTGGCCGCTTCTTGTCGGCCGCGCTCGACTGGAGCTCTGAGCTTGGATCAAATGTCAGGCGCCGCATGAGCCGGCCGGGAGAGGTCTATGACGGATCGGGGCTAGAGGGCGCGTAAGCACCCATTGCTCCATCCACTGATGCACTGATGGAAGGATCATGGATCATGGGCCATGGGTCATGGCTCATGGATCCCACGCGCGAGCGAGCACGAACAAACACGCAGACACGAGAATGGCCGAGGCCGCATCGTTGGCGCCCGGTCGTTTCGACCCCTCTCGATCCAACGACGCCGGCCGACATGATTGGCCGAGCCGAGATGTGGCTCATGTACCTGTGCTAGTGCTCCGTATGTGGCGCAGCTTCCGCACAGCCATAGGTTGAAGGTCCCCGTCCACCGGTACTCCGTACTCCATACTCCGTACGCCATACTCCGTACGAGTCCTCGGTGATGATGATGATTCACTGAGAAGGTGTTGCTCTTATTACCCGTTCATTCTCGTGTCACCTCGTGAGTCACCTCGTGAGATGATCCTCAAATTGGCTCCCTTGGCCGTGGCTCTGCGGCGCCCCCGGGCCATCAACAGAGTGCTGGCCGGCCAATTCTCGGGAGATTGAGCTGACAATCTGCTGGTTCAGCTCATCCCTCGAGCGGCAGCGGCAACCGGTCCGCCTTCCCTTTCCATGGTGGCTTTCCCGTGCCTCGGTAGTTGCATAAGCGTGCTGGATACAGTGCTAGCTCCATCTCACAGTGTGCAGTATGTACATAAAGGAGTCGTAGCCACTTAGTATGCAATTATCGGGGAGCGTCTTTGAGGGCGGCATTGAAACAGCTCCTCGGCAAGGTCGCATCTCCAGCATCATGATTGATGGATTTCTCATCAAGCCCAAGCCTGGATCGATGCACTCCTCGTAGATCAGAGCACACTGTCTCGGAAGCGACAGAGGATCCAATTGCATGAGTCGCCCACTGCACTTTCCTGTATGTATGTTCGAGGACCTGCACAGGTATCAATGTATGTACGAGTACTCCGTACAGGCACGTCGACATCATGCACTTCAGCCTCGCGACCCCATCCCACGCTCCTCTGCAGAGGCCCTGGAGTACTCCGTACTCTGTGCTTCGTACGTACATACGGAGTACTGCTGTCACTACTCGTACTCCGTACGAGGACTCCTTACGAGAGGCAACTCGTACTCGTACGAGTACGAGTACTCGTGCTACTCCGTGCGCGTACTAACTCCGTACAGTAAGGCTCATGGACCTGTGGAGATGCTGACGCCGGGACCCTCAGAGAGCCAATTCTCCCTCGATCCCCAGAACCTGGTTCCTGGAATTGGATCCGGCCCCTCAGAGGTCTTCCGGTATTTGGCCAGCGCTGTGCTCCGTACGTACGGAACGCCTCGTACTACTATATGATGACCTCGCCGAGCAGCTGCCAGGTGGTGGTCAGTCGCAGGTTACCGGTATCCGTGGGCATGTACGGATAGGTAGCACCCAGGGACATCCGGCTCACGGGCAATGTTCTTTCTTCCTCCTCCTTCTTCCCCTTCCCATCCATCTCCGTCCGTCCGTCCATCCATCCATCCGCCCATCCATCGATCCATCGATCCATCCCTTCTTGATCCTCGGAAAATGCTTGCCCTCAAAGGGATCTTCACCCATCTTTCTGCACTCCCATCCGATTTTGAGGGGTCCGGGTCAGTGTTCGATACTCCTTGCAACCCATCCGCCCGCCGCTCCCTTGCCTGCGAAACCTCTGAAGCTTGCTGAGCCGATCGCGAGCATCTCTGACTAAGACCGAAAACGCTTCTCTGACGGCATTTGGAACGAGAACGTGCCGCGGCGCTTCGATCCTTTTTCAAGGGACAGGACATTATACAATCAAGGATTGCCTTTGCCAGCCGGCGCCATGGAGCAGGGGCACGCCTCGCCCGCTTTGGCTGAGCGGAACTCAACTCCACGTCCTGGTCCCTCCTCGCCGCAACAGCCACGGGGCCCGAATCAGGAGCGTGTAGAGGAATTTTCCGCCCGTCCTGGCCGTCAGATGCTCGAGCCGTCAGCATCCACATCTTCTTCTTCTTCTTCATCATCGCAATTGCGACCGCCGCTTCCATCGTCTGGGCAGAGCCCGGGCGTGCCTCCGCTGGACGGCACTTCCATGCCCGCGTCTGAAACGCAGATCGATCCGATGATCACCGCCCGCGTGCTCCAGATGCTGAGAAGAAACCGCCCCGTCATGCCTCTCTTCCCTTCGCTGGTGCCTTTTATGCCGGCCTCGGAGACTGACCCCGACCAAGTCCACGCGGACGACTTGCACGCCGACGGGGACCACGAGTGTCAGAAGGAGATGGACGGGGAGGACGGGGGGCGCCCGGCCAGCGTGATGAGAATACGAGGCGTTTGGCAGTTCAATGACTCGGCCGACGGGGCGTCTCGGTGTCAGAGAATCGTGAGGAATGTGCCTCGCATGCGCAAGCGCGTGAGGAAGAAGCAGGAGCATCAGGCAAAGCAGGCTGCTGGCCCCGACGAAGGCCAGGGCAAGCGGCTGGCCGCCTGTTCGGAAGGATGATGCTGCTGTGGGCCATCCACAGCATGTCCGAACCCCCCGTGCCGCTTCTTGATATCCTCGTCGCCGTTTCGTCGTTGTCTTTTCCCCTTGATTGATTCCCTATTGCCTCCTTTGCTTTCCAAGGAAGATTGCCATTGGACCGACTTGGAGATCCTCTGACGCTTCCTGCTTCCTATAATCAATGGCTGCAAATCGGCGTCGGAGATTTCTGTTGTTTGTTCGAGTGCTGGGTCTCCTTCATGTCATCGTTGTCGTCGTCATTGCCATCGTCATCACGGCGGGATGCTCTTCGTGCTTGTCTCCAGATTTCCCCTTTTTGTTTGTTTGTCTCTTTGCTTGTTTCAGGTGCGTACATATACATACGAGGAAGGCGTTTCGGCTATATTGGAAAGGCAATTGATCAGACTGGGCATTACAACGCGTGCCGCCAGAAAGGGAAAAACCAGCCCAGGACCGTGCTATGTGAAGACGAATCGGGCCCATGCGGAGCGCACTGATGGTTTTGCCCCGGGAGGAGGCGGGTTACAGAGGACTTGAGGAATTTTGAAACAAAGACGGATCAATGGTTATGTATGGGGATGTTGGCCGAGCAGATGTCCGTGCCTGGGATACTAAGGCTCTCACCTGGGGCACATTCTTGTAGAGGGTTCCTTGGGAGTCCCAGGTTGTCGATCAGCAAGCCTCGTCGAGCTGAGAGGTTGTTGTCTCGCTCCAAGGTACCGGCGACAAAGGGATTTCATGCCCCCATTATAAGGTTGGCCGGAGAATAGATTGATTTTCTTGATGCTCAAACAGACCCTCGATCTTCGATCAGGCTGCGATGCGCATGCTCGTCGACGTGACTCAGAGTCGTGGAGTCGCAGAGTCGCAGTTTCGGTGGCCACAAAAGTTTCAAAGAGGGTCCGGACAAGGCAGGGCAGGAGGTAGTAGTGGTGCGTCTCGTCGATGGGATGCTCCTGCCCATCTGCACGTCCGATGACGACATTCATCCTCATGAGAGCGCGGAAGGTGCGAGGCGATCCGTGAGGAAGGTTCAAGGGACCCGGTGGAGGATTCGAAAATCGCGGAAGGAGAGACCGAGCTGCTGAGTCACCTCCTCTTCCAAGACGCTCGCGGAAATTCTTTCTTCTCCCATCTTCTTCTTCCATCTTCTTCATCCTCATCTCGCATCCACGTCAAACTTGAAGGCCATCGTCGCGGGCTTTCAGAGCCAGAGACGCATGAGGTATTCTGGCCCCTCCATCCTCAACATCTCACAGGGTTGGCTTGACCTGTCCGAAGGCCGGAGGCGTGGGCTGTGCAGGTGCCCATACCCGCCAGTTCCCCGCCCCTCGTCACTTCAACGCGTCAACATGACCACAAGTTGCAGGGCAACTTCACTTCTGTGATGGGCTTCATTGATGCAATCCTTCATTGAATGTGGCCTGGCCGTAGGTGTCACAAAGCTTGGACTGACACACTGCATACAGGCACACGTACTGGTATAGGGGCTCGATGACCGCCTTTGAGCACACACCACCATCCACCCATCTTGCTCTCTACTATTACGAGTACGAATCCTCCCCATCTGGACCATGACTTGAGCTCGCCAACACGCGTGCCGAGTACCTCTCGTCCCCTGTCAGAATCGGACCGCGCGCATGGACGTCATCGCCGCCATCTGACATGCGAATGGAATGGCCAAGATGCACCGTCGGCAGACACGTTCCTCGACCCCCTGAGCTCATTTTTTTCTTCTCCGGCGAAGCTGCGGAAGAGGACCGCCTGTTGATTGACTTTCGGACGTTGTGACATCGCCATCCATTCAATGTCGTGCAGAGCAATGCAATGCAATGCAATGCCATGCCATGCCATGCCATGCCGTGCGGCGCAATGTGCGACTGCGACTGCGACTGCGCCTCCAAAACAGCAGCTGGTCTGAGTCCCCCAGGCGTCGCAACACCTGCCTCCAAAGTGTCAAGTGTGTTTGAGGAAGAGCCCTTTCACGACCGTACCTTGCATGATGAGCAGGGTCTCCCCACCCTCTCAAAATCTCAGCTCGTCTTTTGTTTTGTTCCTGAATGTCTCGCATTGCAAGATCCAGTCGGTTTCAAGCCACTGTTGACAGAGCAATGGCATTCTTGGCCGAGACATTGCATCGCACTACTAGCCGATTCGTGAACGCAGGCAGATTGGTTCATGCAAAGGATTCGGGGCACCAAGCCTGGCTTGGACCGACGGACATATGGTCATTTGGCCCATGCGACCAAATGAATCAGCCTGGATACAACCAAGCCGACGCTCTAACCACACGCTGGATGAGGTTGCATGGCCAAATCTTTGCTCCGGAGAGCTTTGCCTGGACAGCGCATTCTTGTGCCATCGATCCCTTTCTCGGGTATCTTCCCCACGAATATTTCCGATACGCGGCAACATCTCTCGAGTGAGGGGCGAAGCCGGGGAGGGGGGGGAGAAGGGGGGGCTTCGACTTCAAACAGGGCACCTTGCCGTTGCCCCATCTCTCCATCAAGTCCGCGTCGTCGTCCTCATCGTCGTCGCCATGATTCTTTCGCCATGCTTTGCGCCACAATGATCCGAATGATCGCCTTTGGGGGCACGGCATCGAAAGACATCTGTTGGTCCACGGGCCGGTCCAGGCAGATCAGCAGACGGTCTGTTCGCGCAGGGGCTGAGCCTGCAAGCTTCTGGGCTGTGGTCTTCCCTTCCCTCGCTCTTTTCGTCCTTGGTTACGGCCTCAAATGTCGAAAGAAGAGAACTTGATCCGAAGGCCGACTCTTTTCAGTGGACAACTAATACCAGTGTGCCTGGATGCTTCCCGTCGCGCATGAGATCGTGTGGCGCTGGGGCCGCACCGAGTCAGTCCTCTTTGTTCCATTTTTAAATCTTGTTTGCCTCATTGGGACCCCCGGCCTGATTCGGGAACAACCTGTTTCAGAGGCACATCTTCTTTTCGTCTGTCGGCGTCAACATGCTATGCTATGCTATGCTATGCACATGCTATCGACCTCCCTACCTCTGAATTCGGCGTTGGGGCCTGGCCGTCTCGAATGGAATGTGTCGGCGGAGACCCACACATTCCATCCCATTGCACGCTCCCAGCTACGGGTCAACAACCGTGTGTGAGATGTCTCAGCGAGGGACGAGAGCATACTGTACACACACGCTGAGGGAGAACCATGGTTGCCATGTTGACCTGGGTACGGGCATGCCTCTTCGAACACGCCGTTGACTTATATTGAGTGTGCGGTTTCCAACACCATCATCACAATGTTAAAGACGGGAAGTTCTGCTCAAGGTCTCTGGCCTTTGGCAGACTCTGGTGGTCTCTTCTTTCGTCTTCTCTGGATCTGGAGGACTGCTCACACTCCTTTACCTGTTCGCCATCTTGGACCTGATCTAGAGATTCTCCGTTACGATACCGCGTTCCCTTTGCCTGATCCGGCCTTTTCTTAGCCCCTGATCGCCATCAGCCCGACCTAGTCCGTTCGCATGCTGCTTTTGCAAGGAAATCATCTCTCTTCACTACTGTGAACCCTTCATTGCTAAGCCGCATCCGTCACTGATATAACTTCTCGACCCTCTTTCACCATCCAGGAAGATCTTCCGGGCTCTTCTCTCCCTTGCCACACTCTCTGTTTCCGATCAAATGGCATCCTGGATGGCATTCTACCGCGTCAACAGCGCGGCAGAGAGCGATTCAACGCTTTGCTGGCAGCAGGCAGATGGGCTCATGTCTCCGGAGGACGCTTTAAGCCACAACCATCTCTTGTTCAGGCAGTTCTCAGATCTCGACCATGTCACGGCAACGACTGCACCGTCATTGGAACGCCTTGACCTTGGACCTGCGACTCAGCCTTACATCTCGAATGCCATTTCTGCCAACCATCCCTCTTCCTCTTCCTCATCATCGGCAGAAAGGCCCGCCTCCTCAGCCGTCTCCTCCACCGACGAGGCCGACCTCCTGTCTGCTCCCAGCGCAGGATTTGCCGACCAACCGCACCAGCTGCCCCTTTTCTCTGGATCAGAGCAGCAGCCGCTCAAGCATCACCTCCACCAACGGGCCTCCTCCAGTTCACTCTTGGTCGATTCCGCTCTCAAACGATTCGGGCAGGTTTCCATCCATTCACCCGTTAAGATGGAGGCCCCTGCCATCGTATCGCACCCGCCAATATCACCAACACCACGCTCCAATCATGTGAGCAAGAGGCAACCCAAGAAGATTGTGGAAGCAATCTCATCAACCATCAAGAAGGCCGCCCATCTTCGCAAGGGCAAGAAACAAGTCCAGTCCGCCGCCGCAGAAAGATCGGCTTCCCCCACATTGGAGCACCCCCCCATGGCCATCAAGGACCGCAAGGAACGCGTGATGGGAGGCGTTTCTGGAGCCAACACGTCCTCCAGCATCTCTTTGTCGGTGCCGTACCACAACTCTCACTACTCCCAAAGCGCCAGCTTCATTCACGGGTACTGCGACGATCCCTTTGGAGACTTTCTCCACAACAACCCGCCCTCCGGTATGGGATACCTCGACAACAACGGAAACGGAATTGGCGAGGGCGTTCTCAAGGTGGAGCATGAGGCATATCATCAGGCAGCCCAAAGTTACTCGCCAAAGACTGCCATCGATGTCGATGGGCTTCCTTCTGATATGACCGCCGGGCCTTGGCAGTCGCAGCATCTCGCTGTCACGTCTCTGGCGGCAGAGCAATGGGCCGGATCTGCGGTCGCCGGGTATACCACGACAGGCCCGGAGTCCGAGTGGTGGGATGGCATCAACGTGTTCTCGGAGGCGAAGCATGCTGACGCCTCTCACCACGCTATGCAACAACCTCCGCACCTGGATCTGGGGTACAACTATGACTTTGCGCCTCCGATGCTCGACAATGTAGTCATGGTAGGCATGCCGCAGCCGTCCGCGCTTCACGACGGCCAGGCTCAGGTCCAACAGACCTACCTCCCGCCTCCGCCACCCATCCCCGCGACCAAGGAGCGAGGACGCACCAACAGACCCCCCAAGGCTCGATCTTCCGGCGCCCGTCACCAAAACACGTCGCCATCCCCGATGCGCAAGACCCGCGGGCCGTCGGCGTCTCCAAACCCCAAGTCCCAGGCCCAGCCGCAGAGCCAGACGTCGGCACACCAGCGCCGCCACAGCTCGACCGGGTCCATATCCTCGTCACGGAGCGCATCTGGGCGCGTGAGCGGCCCGCCTGCTCCGGGGACACCGGGCGGCCACGGGATCCGCAAACGACGCTCCCGCGACACGGGCCTCCTCTGCTCGGGAGGCGGCGACGACATGGGCTTTGTCAACTTCACTCCCAACGACGGCAGCCTCCTCATGACGGGGGTCGCACCGAGCGGGAGCTCCAAGACGAAAGCCCGGCGGGAGAAGGAGGCCCAGGAGCGCAGGCGGAAGCTGAGCGAGGCAGCTATGAAGGCTGTCGTGGCGGCGGGGGGCGATGTTGACAAGTTGATCCAGGAGGGTTTTGTTTTCTGATCCCCCTTTCAGCCTCCTGCCCCCCCAAACACACATCTTTGCTCCCTTTTTCTTCC
>NIGB01000002.1:608456-657225 GCA_003055145.1 Escovopsis weberi | reverse complement strand
CTGCCCCCCCCCCCCCCCAGCCTCCACACTTTAATGGATCCATCCATGCTCCGCATCAATCTCCCCGGGCCTGATCTGCACGCCGCCATTGCGCGCCGCCCCCGATGGGATGAATTGATCCAACATGGACCATGGCGGATGACTCAGCGCGACTGCCGGCCAACGACCACCACTACTCCGTGTTTGGGGCTGCCTTGTTGATTAAGCTGAGGTTCGCGGTCAGATCTATCCAGTACGGCGTACGGAGTACGGAGTACATACATTAACATGTAGGGAGTACTACCGTCTCGGAGGAGAACACATTCGTATTGGCCGGCACTTGTAAATGACGAATCAGTTACTCCGTATAGTACGGAGTACGGAGTACGGAGTAGTAGTAGTACTCCGTGGTACTCTAGTATTCCGCACGCAGACGTCAAAGAACGTCCCACTGCGTGTTCCACGGCTGGATCCCCTGCAGAAAGTCGATCCCGTGCTTGTAGTTGCTGATGAGCTCCTCCTCGTCCACCCCGCAGTGCTTCTGCCCGTCCCGCCCCTCGAACCACCCGAGCCCGTACGTCGTGCCCCCGCCCTCGTCCTCCCCCTCCAGCTTCCGCACCATCTCCGCGCTGCTCAGCTTGCTCGTCCCCACGAACCGGTACAGCATCTTGCTCTGGTGGATGTACGCCAGCACAGACGCGATCGTGTTTGGCTGCCGCGCCAGGAACGGGTGCCGCCGGCTCAGCAGCACCCACGTCGCCACCGTGCTCATGTACAGCAGGATGAACATGGACAGCACCACAGACACGTAAAACGACCGCACCGTCTCCTGCCCCGCGTTGATCTGGTGCGCCGCCTCCCGCAGCGCGTCCCCCAGGTCCCCGGCCCCGGACCCGGCCTGCTGCTGGTACTCGAGCAAGAAGTCGTGCCCGTCCACCGTCGCCAGGCCCGACACCAGGATCGTCAGGAACTCGGCCATGACGCTGCCGAACCCGACCAGGAACACCACCACGTGGCGGTTCAGCAGCGCCCGGATCGGCATCCACCCAAACGGCATCGCCGTGTAGTCCAGCACCAGCGTCTTGGGCGGCGCGTGCCGCTTCGACAGGATGTAGTACGGCTCCATCAGGCGCACCGACGACTCCATGCCGCCCCACGCCGTCCGCAGGCCCACCGCCATCGCCGTCACCGCCCACGGCGCCTTGTCCGTCACCACGATCGCGGGCGAGAAGAGGAACGCGGGGATGAACCCCGTAAACAGCACGAGCCCGACAATCATCGAGATGAGCCCCGCCTTGCGGAGCATCAGCGGGTGCGGGTTCGGCGACAGGTCGTGGTCCTCTGCCACGCCCCGCTCCCTTGCCCCGAGAGGGGCCCTGTGACGACCGCCGCCTTCCTCGTCATCGTCATCGTCTGCGTCTGCGTCTGCATCGTCGTTGTCGTCGTATGGAGCCAGGGATGAGTTCCTCAGCACGTAGCGCTTATACTTGAGCCTGTTGTGGATGTCGTCGTGCGGCGCGGTGTCCATGTTCTTGAAGTCCATCAGGATGTGGCTCACCACCGCCATGGACGCCAGGCCGGCGATGCCCTTGACATCCGACAACAGGCCCGACCGTCGCCCCTGGAGCAGGTAGACCAGCACGATGCCGCAGACGGCGATGACGACGAGCGTCGAGGTCAGCAGCCGCGAGAAGAGCGGGGAGAAGTCGAGCGTCTTCCTCCCGTCGGGATCGGCCATCCGCGCCGCTCGGCCGGGCGTCAGCACCACCGAGGCGGCCGCAAAGGTCGGCACCAGCGACACGGCGAGCGTGGTGGCGATCGAGGAGAGCGTGACCGCGTGGTGTCTCCTCCGGAGCGCCCGAAAGGGCCGGATGAAGTTGATGCCCGTGGCGTAGTCGAGGTTGATGGACTCGCCGGCCGAGGCGCCGCCCCTCTTGGACAGCTGGTAGAAGGCCTCCAGGCGGCGGACGTCGAAGTCGGTGAACTGCCAGAGCACGCCGTAGACGACGGCCGACAGGGTGGGCGCGAACTTGACGGCAAAGTAGCGGCCCGGGTCGATCTCGTTGGGCGACGTGAAGACGAGGATCGGGTTGTTCCTATAGCGCCGATACAAGACCTCCTGCATGACGCCCAGGCCCAGGGAGAGGACGACGAGGACGGTCAGGTAGGGCCACTGCATGCTGAGCGGCTTCCAGTTGGGCTGAGGGTAGAAGACGTGGGAGACGCGCCCCTTGGCGCCGAGCCGGGCCCGCCCCGCGTCGCCCGCGAGCATGTCGGGCCCCTCGAGGTGGCTCAGGTCGGCCTCGGCGGGCTCGTCCTCCATGATGACCTCGATGACCTTGCCGCGGCGGTTCGCGGCATCCTGGCCCATGTGCCGGATCGTCGCGGCCCGGCTGAGCCGCTTGCTCTGCATCCTCCGCACAAAGGGCATGGCCTTGCTCGACTGGAGGCTGCCGGACAGCGTGAGAAGGTCCGCGCCGTGAAGCTTATCCTCGGCCCGGAACCCCTTGCCCAGCCCCCCGGTCAGCTTCCCCTTGGCCTCCTGCTCCTGCAGCTTCCGGATGAACTCTGCGTCATGGGCACTCATGGGGCCGAGCGAGACGGTGAAGTCGAACTCGGGCACACCGCCCTCGTCGTCGTGGTCGTCGCCGTCACCATTGCCACTGCCGATGCCACTGCCTTGCTTCCTGCGGACGGCCTCGTGCCTGGGCCCGGAGGACCCTTTTGGCGGCGGCGGCCCCCGCAGCACGGGCATGTCGTAGGTCTCCTGGCGTGCGACCTCCGCCGTGGTGTGCACGCCGGGGGGAGCCCGACCTGCATCGGCCCTGATGTTTGTCAAGTATCGCGGCGGCGCACCGCCCGAGACAGCAACAGGCGCGTAGGCCCCCCGCCGGTGGGCATTGGAGTTGAGCAGGAAGCTCGGCCATGACGGAGCGGTGGCGGAGGGCGGGGACACGGCTCCGTGGTATGCGGTGTCTATCGAGAGGGTTGGGTCGCGCCCGCCCGGAGGATGGCGAGATCCCGAGAGCGCCTCGGAGGACCCATCGTACGGGCTGCTCAGGCCACTGATATCCGAAAGGCTTGAGACGCGGTGGTGAAGCTGGTGGTCGGACGGAGCCCCGTGTGGAGGAAGATCATAAGCCATGATCCGACAGTAGCATCATGGCGAGGATGGATGGCTCGTGAGGTCAGGAGAGTGTGCCTGGAGTCCGACAGGATCTGCGACACTGCCTGATGGAAAGCCCGTCCCCTTCGTGGTGCGACTGCGACTGCGGCTGCGGCTGCGGGAACGGTCGATTTGTCAGACGATGATACGAGTACGGCGCCACGGTCTTGAGGGACCTGTGGTCGAGATACTGATGCGAAGAGATTAGGTATAGTAGGTAGTACGAAAGGCCGTGAAGTCGCTTCCGTGAAACGCCTTCTGCAGTGTCCGATGCGGGATTTTGCTCGGTCAAGATGGGGCAACGGGCGAGAGCAAAGGCTGCAAGAGAGCAAGATGGACAGCACGATTGAAAGGTGAGAACAGGATGGATCAATCCATGCGAGAATCCCGCAGGAGGATTGGAAATATCAATGAGATCAGAAAGTTGATAATTACTACTATACTATACTAACTAAATCTCCATTTTTTGGTCTCGTCACGCGAGTGAGGCAGCCCAAGAGCGACCAGTGGCGCCTGCCTTCCGGGAGCAACTGGAGAAAGCCTCGCGGGAAGGCGGGACAGACCTGTAGCGTCGACGCCAGAAGGCAGGAACCACCTACCTACCTACCTGTACATGCACCCACCGCCCCCGGCCGTTCTATTGTTGGAAATGGAGCACGACTTTGGAAGGACCAGCCCTAGCGCCTTCCATCAGTCGATCCACGATCAATCCGTGGTGCCTTCCCCCGACTTCGACTTTCCAGTAACGTCTCCAGCGGGAAGGACCCACCGCTCAGCTGCCACACCCCCCAAAAGTCCGGGGCTGGACAGCGGGATCCGGGCGCTAAGAGTGGCAGGTAGTCCATTATCGATGGCATTGATACCTGTCTAAGGTAGCCCGCCGATACATATTGATCTTAGTAGATCAACGGATCAATCAATGGAACAGACATCAATCAATTGATTCTATCATTGCAAAAATACAACATGCCGCCGCTTCGTGCTTCGGGAGCCTCGCATCTGGACCGGACATGGACTACGGAGTAGACGCTCCAAGCTTCCGCCGCCCATCAACAGGGCGTCTCCCTCAGACATCAAGGGTCGTCTAGATCTTGGCCACCGGAGATTTAAGCGCCTGCATACGATTGGGTTCTCGTCATCACGCTTCCGCGATCCAGGTAAGGGGAAGCATCAATTCATCTGTGGAGTCTATAAATAGCACTCTCCCTCTCATCCAGTCCCCTCGTCGTGATCCTACATGTATGTAGATCCCGGATTCAGCCTCGTCGTGGCCCCGGTGATGTCTAGATTGAGAGTGTCCATGCCATGATTTCAAATATCTCGTCATGACGGATGAAAAATGAAGGATTTTAGTGGGAGAAAAAGCAATAGAACGAAAAAAAAAAAAAAAGATCAACTATCTATATCAAAAGCGCCAAAGCCATCAACGGCGTCGTCATCAAGCCCCAGAGGGCGTGCGCGCCCAGTCTCGCCGCGCCAGAGACCACCATCCCGCAGCACCTGTTCACATACGACACGTTGTTCGCCAAGGCCGCCACCTCAAACACCGACCCCGCGGGACTCCCGTAGTTGTAGTAGTCCACGTTGAGCACGTTCGGCGGTCTCCCCCAGTCCTCGACGCAATTGTTCGCCGAGAGGCCCAGGCTCCCGAAGCCCGACCCGGCGTTGGTCGTGTTCAGCAGCGAGACGGCCGGCACGAGCAGCTGCGTGCCAAAGACGTCAAACTCGGCGTTGAGGTTGTGGTTGAGCATGTACATCCGGTCCCGCGCGGCCTTGTCCGACAGGTCGGGCGGGCGCTGCGCGTTGCAGGGGAAGCTGCGGTTGGTCTGGTCGAACTGCGTCTCCCACATCTGCGAGAACTCGTCGAGCCACCAGGGGTACGCCGTCTGGTTGGCCTTGTAGTCGATGAAGAAGATGACGCGCTTGCCGTTGACGATGAGCGTCTCGAGCGTCGGCCAGTCCTCAAGGTCCATGGGGAAGACGGTGGGCTCGTAGGCGTACTTGAGGAGGCCCGTCTTCTCGATATAGGGCGCGTACAGCGACGGGTCCGAGTAGTTGCCGTTCTCCAGCAGGATCGTGACCACGTCGTACGGGTGGCGGTCCACCCAGTCGTACACCTCGCCGAGCCAGTCCGTGATGGGCCCCGCGTCGAGGAGATCGCACGTCGTGTGGCAGAAATGCGGCACGGAGCCGTTTGCCGGCCACTGCATCTGCGCCTGGAGGAAGCGGATCCCGTCGTCGAGCTGCGTCTTCACCGGCAGCGCCTGGTTGGAGCCCGAGTTCCCGGGCCGCACAAAGGGGGAGTTGTGCGCCCCGACCATGGTGATGTTGCTGTATTTGCGAGAGCAGAACTCGACCCATCCATTGCATGTCTGCTTGTTCGTCGCTTCGGGCAGCGCCGTGCCGGTGCGGGTGCCGGTGCTCGTGCCGGAGCCGGTGCCCGAGGTCGCGCGGCTCGCCGTCGGAGCCGCCGTCGCGGAGGCATTGGAGGCGCTGATGGCGCCGGTGACGCCCGAGATGGTGATTTTGGATTCGTGCGTGGGGTAGGCGTCCGTGGGAAGGGGGCTATTGCCGGCGGGAGGGGGCCGCGTGTTGGTGCCCTGGATGACGGTGAGGTCAGAGGTGCCATCGGTGAATGAGACTCGCTGTGAGAAAGCCCTTTGCGCCAGGAGCGCCAGGGAGCTCAGGGCCGCGATGGAGGCTCTCATGTTGCCGGTCCTGCTGGAATGCTCATGCGGCCTCTGATGGCTGGATGAAGAGGGCCAGGTTCGAGACGAAGAGGACGAGAGGATGGTAGCGACGCAAAGCCAGGGCTTTTTTCCTTTTGCACAGTCAGTATTGATGAATGTATGTATGTACATATGCACGAGCGATCAGGCATGTGCTCCTCCTGGACATGGATGACGGGACGATACCTTGCAGTCTGAGTACGAGTACTCGTATCGTTCGCACCACTAGTAGTAGGTAGTAGGTAGTACTCGTAATTCTGTACAGCCCCGGTGGCTCCAGCGACTGTGGTTGAGACGACGAATAGGAGGTGGCAGCGGCAGTGCCAGAACGAGGATCAGCCCAGGCCCAGACCACTTGTGCGAAACAACGAGCGAAGGAGCAATCACGCCATGACGAGTCGCAAGATGGCGCTGACTGGACCGCCGGGTGGGATCGCCGGATGGGATCTGGAGTCTGGTGGGAGAAGAGAGTGTGGAGGCGGCTGACAGACTCAACGCTGGCAGGCAGAAGGATTTGATCAATGGATCAATCAATGGATGAATGATGAAGGATTGAAGAAGAAGCCGGAACTTGAGGGGGAAGCAGGTGAATCGATCGGGAGACCCAAAGACCCTCAGGCTCTTGCCGAGAGCGCCTTGGAGCTTACGATCTAGTCCGAATGGGGAAGCATTGATTCTCGTTGCTTCAGTAAGTTTTCTCTTTAAGTTTTTAAACAAGTTTGTGCAAAGTTATTTGCTTCATGCTTCTTTCCCTCCTTCCTTTTTCTTAAGGCGATTCCTGCCTGAAGCTTGAATCTTGAAGTTGGGGGCTCCGAGAGAAGGTGCCATCCAGCGTCAGGCACAAAGTACTATACGGAGTACTCCGTAGTTTGGTAGTACTCCCAGTACTAGAGAGTACGAGTACGGATTGCCAAGCGACGGGACCTCAGAGACCCCGTGTATGCCCAGGCCGTATTGAGTACCGGTACGAAGACTGCCTGCCGGGAACCCGACCTAGGAGGTACCTTGAAGCTGTGAGCTGCTCCTTCCACCCAGTGCACCCACTGCACCCACTCGCAGCCTCCAGTCGACGCGCAATCGCCCCTTCCCTGCGGGTCGTTCGCTCCTGCGTGCCTGAAAGCTCCCCCCCTGACCCGAAGCGATCCCGCAGCTCTGATTCGCCGGCCCTTGAGTTTGCCCCGCTCTTCCGCCTGGACCCTGTTTTGGAATGTTTGGACGAGCCCCTCAAGCCCCTCGAGCGACCTCAGCCACAATCTGCTCCCCTCCCAACTCTCCTCTCCTCTTCATCCTCTTCCGAGTCCACCTCAAGGCGTCACCATCCAGCCCAGCCCACCAACGCCCCCTTCAACATCATACTCGTACAAGCTCAGAGTCTCGCTCAGCAGTGGCACGGATGTCCATCCCCCCGGGAGTCACGGCGGAGCCCGGAGTGTTCGGTGCCACCATGACATCTCCCGGCCTCCAGGGGCTGCCTGCTCCTCCTCGAACATCGTCAGCTGCTCCCGCAGAATGACCTCGACTCTACTCCGTACGGACTACAGGTGACGGCCATGAAACCCTCCTCCTCCATGCTCTGTCTGAAATTCCTCGACGTCTCACTGTCCCGAGTACGAGCACTGCATCTTCAATGTCATGGACGGGACTGACTTAGACAAGGCACCAACAGCTGAGATTTACATATACATATCAGATGCATGGTAGTCAACCCCTACCTACTACGGAGTACTACCATACCCGGGCCTGTGCCAGCACTGGTACGGAGTAAAGGAACGCGGCACTTTCACACGCTGATCTCGCCCCCGGCCATCATTGTGCAGCATTACATATAGCAGCGACATGTACGATACAACGGAGAGGTGGTAGCTCCGTGTAGATCGCTGTACGGAGTACCCCCCGCACTCCCGGACAGGGATGGGGGCCCTGTCAAGCTCCAATCGAGGCTGGCGTCCCGGCTGTGCCGCGTCTGATACGAAGATCTTGGCCCTTTTTCCCAACCGCGATTCTCTCGTCCCTGCGCTTTCCTTTTACTCTTCTGCTCCTTCTGCTCCCAAGTCATCAATCATCTCCCGAGCGCCATTGACGTGTTTGGCCTGTGCCGGTGACTGAATTCGGCTGTCTCGCTCGTCCGCTCGTTCGCTCATCCTCTCGCCTTCTCGCCCTCTCGCCCTCTCGCTCACTCGCTCACTCGCTCACTCGCCTCCGGATCCCTTCGACCGGCCGATCATACATTAATACATACGGTACGGAGTACTCAGGCGGCTGCAGCGGGCGTTGAGCGTCCCTACAACTTGAACCTCCACCACCCTCGCTTCCTGCAATTACTTGTACCGACATCGTCAACCCTCAGTTATACCACTACTACCCAGAGAGCCTGTCCCGTGATATCGAAATAATAGTCTCCCAAGCCCCAAAGACAGCTGCAACGAGACACTCAGAGCCAAAGATCATACCAGGATAGGAATCAAGAGGACGAAGGGGATCTCCAAAAAAAAAAGGACACACCAAGTGCCGGGAGAAGAGATCATGTCAAACACAACGCGCCGCAATGCCGTCATCGCTACCGCCCTATGCTACTTCATCGCCATCATCTTCCTCATCCTCACAATCATCGGCAACATCACAATCAATTCGACCCTCAACGATATCTACTTCTTCAAACTCAATGTCGCCCAGGTCATACCCATATCAGTCGAGAACTCAGAACTTCTCAATTCCGTGGCACGAAGCCTAGGTCTCCATGATTTCTACCAGGTCGGGCTTTGGAACTTCTGCGAGGGCTACGAAGATGAGTACGGCCTCCCCTTTCCTCGTTTTTGTTCCCCTCCCAAAGCCCTCCCCCTTTATTATTTTGGAGTAAGAAGACTGACAGCATCCAGAGGTGTAACGTATTGCTCTCCACCTAAGCAATTCTACTGGTTCAACCCAGTCAAGGTCCTCGTCTCCGAGCTCCTCGCCGGCGCCAAGATCGCCCTCCCCTCCCAAGTCCTCACAATCCTGCGCCTCCTCCAGATCGGCTCCCAAGTCATGTACGCCTTCTTCCTCGCCTCCACCGTCATCAACACCCTGCTGCTGCTGCTCACCCCGATCGCCCTCCGCCACCGCTGGTTCAGCGCGGTCCTCGCCTTCATCGGCTCCATCTCCGGCATCCTCGTCTCCGTCGCCGCCGTCATCGCGAGCGTGATTAGCATCGCCGCCAAGGTGGCCCTCACGGCGCAGGACCAGCTCAACATCAAGGCCAACATCGGCATCAAGATGTTCGTCTTCATGTGGATCGGCGCGCTGCTGACGGACTTTGGATTCCTCATGCAGGCCGCCATGGGCTGTTGCTGCCTGCCCCAGAAGGGCGAGGCGGTCCGGTCACAGGACCCCAGTGAGGTGCAGGAGAAGAGGTCAAGATTCAGTATGGCTTCCTTCAAAGGAAGACGTAACGCCACGTCATGAACTCATTGTTCTTGCATCCTTGATTTCCCCCATCTCTTTTTTCCTTTTTTTTTCCTTCACTCCATACCCGTTGAATGTCCCGATAATGAGCATTGCGGTTTTGAGCGGCCATACTGTGTGGTATAAACTGGCGGCTTGGGTTTCCCTGGATAAAGCACATGCATATGAGAATTGGATGATTTCGGCACGGATGATGTGACATGGCGCGATACGAAATGCAGGCCTGCGTTTGCAGAGCAGTCACGCGGCATGCAGGAGGTACTAAGCATGAAGCATAGAAGATCAATCTTTAGTTGTACAAGAGCGACGAGATCGCTCTACTCTATTTTCTCTCGCCTCGCTCCCCGCATCATGCTTCATTGATATCGTCTCGGTAGTAGTAATACACAAGGAAAGGAAAAGAAAAGAAAAGGTGGGGAAAGGAACGAGAAAGAAGGCATGAAGAAAAAAAGAAGCCGATGGAAGGCAAAGAAGAAGATAAAGAAGCGACAGGCTGCAATGCCTCGCGGATAATGGTGCTAGGCCCCGGAATGGAATGGATCAAATGGGTCAAATGTGGCTCATTACGCCAGTCATCAGGTCCTCGTCCTCGATGGTGGAGTCGAAGCCGACGCCCGCGTCCACGTCCCTCTCCAGCGCCTTCTGCTGCCGGAGGAGATACCGCACGTACTCGTGCTTGGTGCTGAAGCGCTGGCTCGTCACGCGGTACTGCTTGCTGAGCGCGTCGACGCTGCGGTGGCACTGCGCGATGGCCCTCGCGAAGTCCTCCTCGGACATGGCCTCGCACTCGTCGTGGAACCTGAGGTAGCTCTGCTCGCCCGTGGGGCCGACCTCGAGCTCGCCCCTGAGCATGCCGGACGCGATCATCCGCCCGACGAGCGCGGCGACGTCCTCGTCGCCCGGCAGGGCGGACGCGGTCTCGGCGCTCAGCGTGGTCTGCCGGATCTGGGGGATGGACACCTGGTGGTAGACGCGCCGGAGGTTGATGATCTGCCACTCCTGGTACGCGGCCAGCACCGCCAGCACGAGCGGCCCGTTGTCGTCCGTCTCCCAGACCTGGGCGTGCTGCTCGGCAGCGGCCTTGAGCTCCGCCGCGCCGTCGGTCGAGAAGAGGCCGGCGACCTGGGCGTACGGGAGGCTCGTCAGGTTGAGGACGCCCTTGGCGTGGCTCCCCACCTGGGAGGGCATGGCGGGCGCCTGGCCCGTCGCGAGGAGCCCGACCAGGAGCCATTTCTTGTGCGCCTCAGTCATGAACATGCTCACCGTCTTGTCCTTGGCCGGGTGCGTGATGACCTGCTCCAGGGCGATCTGGGCCTTGGCCCAGTCGCGCCTCTGGATGAGGGTGAGGGCCCGGATGTAGTGGTACTCGAGAACCGCCGCGGGCGTCACGTCGTCGAGCAGGGTCGTCGACGGCGCGTCGGCATCCTGGTCTTCATCTTGCGGGTACGGCGTTTTCGGCTTGAAGGAGCGCGGGGGCTTGGCGAAGAAGATGATGTCGGCATCGAGTATGTCCTGCGCTAGGTGGTCGAGCTCGTTGTCGTAGGCGAGCTTGGCCAGCAGGATGTGGGCCGATGTGAAGACGGATCGGTTGGGCTCCGCGCGGCGAATGACGTGAGAAATGAGCTCCACCGTGACCGAGGGCTACGCAGACGCGGTCAGTCAGTCAGTCAGTCCTCGCCGCACCGAGCCAAGGGGAATACGGGCGATAGGTGTGCTGGGTTTTTCATTTTTGGCCTCATACAGGAAGAAGTGGTCTCTGGGTGATGGCCTCCAGGAGCTCCTTGAATTGCGGCAAGACGATTCGAATCTGCTGTCGGTCGAAATTCGAGAGGAGCTCGACGAGACCGTCGGCGAGGACGTCATCCGGGACGGTGTCGGCCGGTAGGAAACGAAGCAGGTAGTGGAGGCTGAAGCAGTAGCCGATGGAGTTCTCCTTCGGATTCAAGCCCTGGGTGAAGGGTCAGCGCCCGGCCTCCCAGTGCAAATTGCCAAAGGTGTGGTCATGGGGAGGGAGCCGACTCGAGACGTACCCGGAGAAACTGGCCCGGATCGTGCGAGATGGCCTGCCACACATTGTGCGGCAGCTTGTCGATTGTCGCGAGGTACGTTTTGGCTGCTTGGTTGAACTCGGCGGGGTCCTCGTACCCCCTCTGAGACGGCTTGAAGCTATCGACGGCGGCGAAGAGCGAGTCCATCGTCACGGCGCGGTATTTCGTGGTCACACGCGCTCCAAGGACGCAATCCGCAGCGGCGTGAGCTGAACTCGAGCTTTGGGGGGTCCTTTGGCTCGTCGGCGGGGTTGGCTGAAGCTCGCCTAGCTGGGGGCGATCATGCTCGGGGAACAGACGAGGCGGGTCTTCCTGAGGCGCATACAGGTAGATCTGAAGATCGCGGAGGGGGTTTCCCGCAAAGCAGGGTCAAACGAATCTGAGATGCTCACAAGACAAGGCCTCCAGCTGGGATCATGGATGGAAGCATCAAGGTTGGCGGGTCGTTGGCTGCCGGGGGGGGGGAGGGGATGTTGTCATCGGCCAACTCGAGGAACCGCTCCGGCATTTAGCCGAGCGAGCTGCTCAGCTCAGCTCACCTTGACTCACCTCAGCTCACCGCGGCTCACCTTGAAAACATCACGAAACCACATCACGTCGCGATGCTGCACTGTTTCTTGACCACCAACAACCAGGAGATTCCCGCCAGTCATATAATATTCATGCGAATCTAAAGTCTAGAGAGCAGTCTATATCAAAATTCCCGAACACCATCGTCAATCATGTCGACACCGTTCACTCAGTCAGCTCGAGCCAGCACGCTGTATTCTCACGACTCCAGCACGAAGCAGCCGGTCATTTGATCACCCGGCTCGAAGGGTTTCGAGGTGGTGCTGGTGAAGAATTGCTGCCCCCGATGCTCCTGGTCGTGCTCCCATTGACCCATGAGCTACTGCCGGATGATCGTTTGCTCGGCGGTGCAATGGGTCCCCAGTTGAACGAGGCCACCACTCCCGACTTGCCTGCGTCCCGTGAGACCATGTCTGCTGCACCCTCTGTCAGACACACTCTTGTCTCTGTCTGCGACTTCTGTCTTGAGACTTGAATCGATCGTGGAGAAGAGTTTTGTGAACATGGATCGGAAGAAACTCACAGGATCCCTGCACATCCAACCTGCTCAGTCCCGTCTGCGCCGGCGGCCCTCTCGTCCCCGAGTGGAATCCAAACCCCTCCGGCCAGCGCTCCTTGATCCCGCCCTCGCGCATCTTGGCCGCCTCTCCTCGCCCAGGGTCCCGGTCCGGGTGCAGCCTCGCGATATCCTCGAGCCTCTTCCTCCACCACGCGGGGAACCCCTGGAACAGCCCGAGCGAGTGCTGCGTGGCCTCGTCAAAGGGCATCTCGTGCTTGTACTTGCAGCCCTGCTGGGTGAAGGCGCAGACCCCCTCGTGGATCCACTTGTCGCAGTATATCTTGGCCTTCCTCGACCCCGAAGCACTCGCGGGGAGCAGCGCGCAGTCCGCGTGCTTCTACGCCTCGCGAGAGGGGACACGCGTCAGCAGCGCGTCCATCTCCAAGCCGGGCTCTGAATCCGGTTCCGGAACTCGTACGGGTTGGGGTTGGGGGATGGGAATCGGGGACCGGGGACCGGGGACCGGGGATCGAAAAACGCAGACTCACCTTGACAGTCACGGGGCAGTTCATCTCGAACCCGCCCTTCGGCGCGTCGGCCCTCAGCGGCGGCAGCACCACCATCCCCCGTGTCTGCGCCTCCCGCGCGGGCACCTCGTTCAGCGGCGGCAGCACGTCCGCCGGTATCAGCCTCGTCAGCTGCCCGTTGCCCCTGTCGAGGTAGTACGCAAATCCCTCCTGCACCCTGCTCTCCGCATCCCGGACAAACACCCCCAGATTTGGCAGTGCACAAGGCCCGCCCGACGACGACGAGGCCGACGTCGATGTCGATGTCGATGTCGATGTCGATGTCGACCGGTCAAACGACACCTCCCGGCCGTGGGAGAGCTGCCAGGAGGTCGAAGAGGGCACCGCGCCATAGCGTCCACCGGGCCGCTCGGCGAGCGTGTACGAGTGCCTGCCGAGCGAGAAGACGTCGAGGCTCTCGGAGGAGCAGTCTCGGAAATGAGAGGGTGCCCTGGACGGCGGCCAGGGGGCACAGGCTAGCGGCCCTTCCGACCTCGAGCTCACCCCGCCAAGGCGTTCCATCATACGCTTTTCCTTCGTCTCGATGAAGTGATGGGCGCCGTGTGTTTGCTCGTTTCGCTCGAGGGCGGACATGGGAATCAAGGGGTAGGTTTACAAACGGTGAACAGAAATTGGTGACGCCACCGCGGATAAGAGTTTGCCGACTGGTTTAAAATCGAGTATGTGTCGAAGCCGCGAACCAGGAGGAAAAGTCAAGAGAGACAGGCTGCCAACTCAATATAGATGCTCGGGATTCGTGGCATGCACGAGGCGACGAGGAGGCCAGAGAAGTTGTGTAGACAGGAGTGAGAAGTCATCTCCAGGAGTCTTTGCATTTCTATTTCCCCCTCTTCCTTGTCATGTCCGTTTGTTGTCACCCCTGCAGCAGTCAACGACATCTCATATCGGTTGCTTGCAGTAGCCTCTATTTTCCCTTCCTCTCCGCCTCCTCGACCCTTCCCTCAACGCCCTGGAAACGCCCCAGGCCTGCATCGTCAAATCCCTGGCGATTCAAGCTCAAGCCGTGTAGGTATGCGGGCAGCTTCTTCCAAATGTGACAGCTTCTATATAGTTGTACAAAGGCCAGAGCACTCTCCCATGCCCGCCGTGGGCTACAAAAAAAAGGAAGTGAAAATAAAAAGACATGATCGGGGAAGATTCGAACACTCCTTGTGACTATGGCTGCCGAGCCCCGCGCTTATTGTTCAGCTCCCACACTTGGCGCTGCAGTCTCTCCATGTGCTGACGCTTCTCGGCGACGGGCATCGATGTCCGCTGGAGCTTATCCATGGCCAACCGATACCGAATCTCTTGACGCGAGGCGGCGAGGAACTCGGAGTCTCTGTGCGGCGGGGCGCCATTCGGCGGGTACTGGGGCGCGGCACCCTGCGCACCGCCTGGCCAGGGAGCCGGGACGGGAGCCGTGTTTGGCGGTGGAGCCGGGAGTGCTGCCCCCCCTTCTCCGGCGACAGCCTGCTGGCCATGGTACGGCGGCGCGACGGGGGGCTGGACGACTATCCTGCTGCCATGTTGTGCTGGGCCTGTCGCTGGTGCCGCGAATCGGGCCCATGACTCGGCAGATGGGTTGGCAGCGCCCTGTGGCCGGGCGCGCTGGGGGTAAGGGGCAGCTGCCTGGTCCCGTGCGGCCGGCGGTTGTGCTGCGAATGGCGGTCGTGCTCTCGGGGGGCGGCCTCTGCGTTTTGGGGGCGCGAACACCGCTACGACCTCGGGTTGCGTGGGCTGGGGTATTACTGGCGCGATGACTACCGGTAGGGGTTCTCGGTTTTCTGAGACCGTGTTTGTCAGCCTGGCTGTCCTGTTCTCTCATTCTTCCAGCTCAATGGCGTTTGCTCTGCTTCGGGGGACGCATTTTCCTTACCTGATGTTGGCTCCTGATCCTCGTCTACCGATTCATTTTGAGACTCGTTTGAGAACTCATCCGAGGATTCCGAGTTGGACGAGTTCTGCGCGTCGCCGGCTTGACCCATCGCATTCGTCGTGTAGTTGATAGCCTAGCACATCATCAGCGACTCTTCCGGCGTAATAGGGGGTTATTGTTTCCGTCACTTACATTCCGACGTCTTGCGCCTCGACCCAGCACCTCCTTGTTCGCTTCGGCCTCTCGCCGCGCTTCTTCCTCTCGCTGCGCGAGAATCTGATCCCAAACGCTCGAGTTGATCGGCTCCGGCGCCTGTTCCTCACCGAGGTCCTGATTCTCTTCGAATCCAAGCTTGTTGTTTGACCAGACCCTCGCGTACGTGAACTGGGTCTCGCCCGATCCCTCGTCGTTCGTCGCCGTCTGCTCCACTTGAGACCGATCCAGAAGCTGATCGACAGATGCGGAATCGTAATGAATAGCAGCCTTCTCATAGTTCTCGTCAAAGAGGGCCTGGGCACCACGCTTCAGGATGGACTCAAGGTCGTCGCCCGCTAGCTCGTCATCGTCCATGCTCTCAATCAGCGCGTGATCTAAAGCCATCTTCTTCCGGCCCACCTGCATGATCTGCTCCTCGACCGAATCTTTCGTCACGAGCTGAAAGCACAGGACTTTGTTCTTCTGACCGATGCGATGCGCTCGAGAGAGTGCCTGCATATCCTGGTGGGGGTTGAAGTCCGGGTCCATGATGATGACCGTGTCTGCGGTGGCGAGGTTGATGCCGACACCGCCGGCCCTGGTCGACAACAGGAAGGCGAAGACTTCGGAACCGGGCTCGTTGAAGGCATCGATGCGCCGCTGCTTCTCGAGACTCGAGATTGAGCCGTCGAGGCGGCGGTAGTCGAAGCCGATCCCTGCCAAAAAGTCCTCAACTATATCAAGCTGCTGGAGGAACTGGCTGAAGATGAGGACCCGGTGGCCGCGTTCCCTCAATTTCGGAAGCATGAGCTCGAGGAGCAGGAGCTTTGCAGACGCCTCGACAAGATTGCGGTGCACGATCGAAGGATCCTGGTGACGCTCCTCGATGGCGTCCGAGTACATGAACGGGTGGCACAGGCATTTCCGCAGCTGCATCAGAATGTTGTTGAGGCTTCCGCGCTCTTTCTGGCCCATCTTGCTGTTCGCGAACACGGCCTTGATCAGCTGTGGATTCTTGGCCATGATGCTCTTGGACAGCTTCTGCTGGATGACGGTCATTGTCACCGGAAGGATGATCTGCGCCATCGGGGGCAGGAACTTGAGCACTCCGGCTTTGGTTCGCCGCAGGAAGTAGGGCCGAATCTTGTCGTGAAGCTGCGGCAGGGTCTCCTTGTCGAGGACCTCGAACTGCTCATCTAGCTTGGCCGCCTTTTGCGACTCGTCGATGAACTGGAGGAGGTTGAACAGCTCCCGCTTGTTGTTCTGCAGCGGCGTCCCGGTCA
Source organism: Escovopsis weberi (assembly GCA_003055145.1). Taxonomy (NCBI): domain Eukaryota; kingdom Fungi; phylum Ascomycota; class Sordariomycetes; order Hypocreales; family Hypocreaceae; genus Escovopsis; species Escovopsis weberi. The sequence goes on along the minus strand of NIGB01000002.1, from coordinate 640,870 downwards.
GGAGCAGTCGGAAAGGAATCTTCATCGCCCGCAAGGCGAGGTACAGCAGGCTCTGCTCGTTCTTGAGCCGCTGACCTTCGTCGACGACGAGGCCGGCCCAGTTGACCGACTTGAACAGAGACTGCGTTCGTTGGTCCGACGCCGAATCGTACGACATGATGACCACCTGGGCCCTCATCTCCGCCGATCCGTTGGGGAACAGCTCATACTTGTATGCGAGCTCCTGCGACTCTTTACCCCCGTGGTAGGTGACAACGCGAATGTCAGGGGCCCACTGCTTGAATTCCCGCCGCCAGTTTGGACAGGTGGAGTTGGGAACGACAATCAGGAAAGGCCAGCACTGGATTATTCAAAGTGTCAATAAGGTTCGCTCATCGTGACCGTGGAGAGAGAGCAGAAGAAAGACTAACCTTGGGTTTGTCTAGGACCAACGAGGTCACGAGGGCAATGACCTGGACGGTCTTACCCAGGCCCATCTCGTCGGCCAGGACGACATTCCTGCCGTGGTGATAGTTTTGCAAGAGCCAATTGAGACCCTCCATCTGGTAGCCCATGAGCTTTCCGCGCTTGAGACCCTCGGGTTGAAAGTCCAACTCCTCAAAGTCCTCGTTCTTGTAGGCTCTGGCACGATCTCGAATCCTAGTGTAAGGCTCGGTGCGGAAGTACCGGCCGGCAAGATACTCGCGGTATGCCTCGACAAAGGAGTTGTACATGTCGGGGTTGTCTGGCGTGGGCGCGGAGTCCCAAACGACGTCGTCATATCCGAGCCCCTGAAACTTGACAAAGATCTTGGCCACGCTGGAGATGTTGGCCAGATCGTCGTGCCGGGATCTCCCCTTTGGAATGTGGGCCGCCATCTTGACGTTGAATATGATATCCGGCATGAGATACTCGTCGGGTATGGCCTCCTTGGTGGTGAGCTTAAGGAGGTCGCTCTGGGCCGCGTGCTTTGCAAACGAATTGCGCATCCCCGACGCGGCCACACCGTAGATCCAGGCGCCCGGCATCCAGGTGCAGTGAGCGTGTGAGCGGTCCTGCCATTTGACCAGATACTCCTTCCAGTCCTCGGTGAAGTCATCGTACGCGGTCGAGTCGACGGCCTGCTGAGAGCCGCCTTTCTTGACGGGGCGCCACGCGACCAGGCGGTGCATCTTGTGCTCGGTGGAATTGCAGTCCTCGCAACGCCAGTCCCTGGAGTGAGTCTTGGGACGGTCCTCCTTGAGGTCTGTCTCGATGGACTCAAGCCTCGTCCAGGGGATGTGGTCCTGATGCCAGGCCCGGTAACAAGTGGTGCACCGGAACAGGACGTTGTTGGCGTTGTTGATGAGCTCGGTAGGGACCTGCGTCACGGGGTCGACGCCGCCGTTCTCTTCGCGGATCTTCTCCTCCTGCCGGTTCGTCTTCTTGGGCGAGAAGGGCGCACAAGAGGGCCCGTGTTCCTTGCACTCCTGGCACATGCTGTAGGACGGCGCATTGTCGTCGCGCTTCTTGTGAACGCCGATGCAGTATCTGCACTGTAGCACGAAGTTGTCGTGGCCGACCTTGGTGGCCTGGTGCTCTCGGCCGCTGCGGTATCCGATGCAGTTTCGGTGGAAGGATGAGCTGCAGCCCTGGCAATAGAGGAGCTGGTCGCTCTTCTTGGAATTGTTGCAGGTCTGACAGTACTGCATGTGCCTCGAGCCGAAGGTTGACTCTGCGGATATGGGCGGGAATGCTTCTCTGATGGAGACCACCTTCGGCGTAGCGGGAGACCTATCGTCGATGACGTAGAAGGAATCATCATCGAGATACTCGTCCATGTTTGATGTATTCTTGGTGGCTCTCGCGGATCTTCTGGGCTTTTCGAATTCGATATCAGAGTCGTCATCTCTCCTAGCCCCGCGCGCAGAGCCCGCCCCGCGCGCCGATCGTAATCGCTTCGATTTCGACTTGAGTTTCTTCCGGCTCGTGTGCTTCGCCGCGATGTCCGAAATGACGGGTAGAAAGTCGACATCGTCCGCATCGTCGTCTTCCTCGGATCGCCTCTCAGCGTCAAGAGCTAATTCGTCCTTTTCGCCATCGGGGGTCCCTGTCGAGTTCTTGGACTCCATCTCACTGAGCAACAACTGCTTCGGTTCTCTTGTTCGTAAATTCCGCGAGGGTCGGATGGAGGGGGGTGATTCTCCAAGGTCGTTCGAGTAGCGATCAAGGCTCCGGCGGGATCGGGTCTCCCGATATCGTAGCTTTCGCGTCCGAAGGGCCGATGATCTTCGAATTAAAATGTCGTCGTCGTCATCGTCGTCGTCGTCGCTGTTCTCGATCTCGTTGATTTCGTCGTCGTCCAAATCCATGCGGTCGAAAACACCATCTTCCATATTAGAATCCCACTCGTCCTCAGATAGATCCCTTTCCCTTCTTGACGTAGCCAGGTCTCTTCGCTCCTTGTAGTCGTAGAGGCATCTTTTGCCGTTCCTCAACTCAAGAACTTCGTCCAGGGAGAGCTTGAAGCAAAGTCAGCATGCACTTTGCTGCGGAAGCACGCAGCATATTATGCGACAACTCCAAAGAGGGGAAACAAGGATATTCCGACGCACCATTCCCTCTCTACCATCTGTGAATTCAACCTGATAGAGCCGCCCGCGTGGTCCTGAGCCGCGAGATCCCAGGACCTGCTCGACGATGCTGCTGTAAACCTCCTCGTATTCAACTAGGAGCTCCTCGGGCGCGCTCGGTATGGCGATCTCGAACCGGCTCGGCAGGTGCGGATCGCGGTCTTGGGGATCTTCGTCGGGAATCTCGTGGGGCTCTTCTTCGGGAATCTCTTGGACATCTTCTTGAAAAGCTTCTTCGGGAATCTCCTGGTGACCCTCACACCGGGAATCTTGCTCAAGCTGTTGGAGGAGCTGGAAGTCGTCGTCGTCGTCGTCGTCGTCATCGTCGTCATCGTCGTCGTTATCGTTATCGTCTTCAGCTTCGACTTCGACTTCGTCGTCACCGGCCGGACCGTCCATCAGAACGTCCGAGACCTCCACGACCTGGCCGTCATCCAGCTTTTGGCTGATCACCGCTTCCGCCCAGGCCCGATGCGCATCTTGCTCCTCCTCTGCTGAGCCATTGCCCCCACCGAGATGCTCCAGCGGCGGCGCAGGCGCAAGTCCGAGGTCGAGGTCACTGGTGATCATGAGGGGAAGCGCGCCAAACAAGTCGTCGTCGTCGTCCATCCTCCCCAGATGGTCAGTCCAGTCGATTGGGCCTAGATCTGGCTGCTGCGGGAGCGCTGGCGACGGCCGGGTGAGACGACTGCTGGACCATCAATGCCGGCCGCGAAAGACCACCGCAGGTCTTGTATGGAAGGCCAGAGTCTGTCACTGATCTGCCCAAGGCGCGCAACAACGGCCGTCCTGGGGGCCGGAACAGCGGTCGTCCAGGTCGAATGAATGATGTGCCCCGGTGGTATGCGGCATTGGAGCGCGATGTGGCAATTCACCCGCAGCTCACAGCGCGTCGTCCGACGTGGGGCAGACCAGATCGATCGAAGCAGGCTCGTGGCTGCGATCGATGCGGATGGAGAGTCGCAACAAGGAAGATGGGCCTGTTTACTCGTCCGAGAGGCCGAATCAATTGATGGCATCGCCAGAAATTCAACCCGCGCCGCGACGATGTTGAACCGCATTCCTACCCCGCTAGTCCGGTACTTGAAGTTACTTCGGATGAGACCGGAGCGCGGCTGTCAAGACACGTTTTGCAGTACTCTCAGGTCCCGCGCTAACAATCGACAGAGGGCCGCAAACCCCGCCATGACGCGCCGCGGGCGATCCTACAGGGTAGTCTTTTCTCTAAGATTTTGATATTCGGGAAAAAAAAAAAAAAAAAAAAAAAAAAAAAAAAAAACCAACCTCATCAATCCATCACCAACCCCGATATCTCAGTTGAATGTGAGCTCGCTCACTCACTCACTCACGCAACACCTCACCCTCGACATCATGCCTGCGAGCTGAAGACTGGCCGAGAGAAAAGCCATGGCCGGCATCCGCAATTCCCTGGTGCAGCACCTGTTCTCCAGCAGCGGCGGCAGCAGCAGCAGCTTCAACTGCCAGGTCCGAGCCTCAAGCCTCTCCGCCATCCACCGGGGCGTGCGACGATCTCAGAGGGTCCAAGATGACGACCCCATCTCCGCGACGCTGGCAAGCAAGCGAAGGGGCGCCGAGTGGGACAGACGCGGCCGGCTGACCGCCAAGGCCCTCGGCGGCGTCTCGTCGCCCCGGCAGGCCCAGAAGCTGCGCAAGAAGCTGGACAGGGACCAGGAAGACGAGGGGAAGAGCCTCCGCCAGACGAGGAGGAGCCGCTTCCTCGACCCCGAGAAGCCCTTTGGGAAGAACAGTCTCGTGTATCAGCTGAAGCACGGCGTGTTGAAGGACGAGGTTGCGTCGTTGAAGCTGCGACGCCCTGCCGAGCCGGCGCCCTTTCGTTCCTTGAAGCCCGAGAAGGGGCAGAGACTGAGCCAGTCGTCCGCTCTCGAGCAGGCCATCTGGGGCAAGCCGGCCGCCAGGTCGGAGCCGCCCACGAGACAGGAGAGATACTCAAGGGCGTGGCAGCCCAGGAGGGATTCGGAGCAGTCCAGAGACGGTGATTTTGGTGCAAGTGCAAGACCCCCCAGAGACCGTGATTTCGGTGGAAGACGCGAGCAATCCGTGAGAAAGGATCGATTCGAGAGATCGGAATCATTCAGCAAGTCGGATCGGCCCCCAAGGAAATCTTTTGATGAGAGATCAAACTCGCAAACCCAGAGATATCGCTCGAGTCACCGGCAAGATGCCAAGGACCACGAGGGCGATAGCTACCGCGGACAAAGAAAAGATACACCCCCTGTGTCCATCAAATACACCACGGCAGCGTCCCAGTTCCTGTACGGAAAGTCGGTCGTCAAGGCCGCCCTCGAGCAGCACAGGCGGAAACTATACAACCTCTACATATACGCCGGCGACACCCGCAAGGACTCGAAAGACGACGCCGCCATATCGAGCGCGGCAGAGCGCCGCGGAGTGCCGGTCACGATGGTGCCCCATGGCGAGCAGAGCATGATGGACCGGATGAGCATGGGAAGGCCGCACAACGGCTTCGTGCTGGAGGCCTCGCCCCTGCAGCAGCCGCCCATCACCTCGCTGGGGGGCCTGGAGGAGTCCCTCGGGAGGCTGGGGTTCCACGTCGAGCTCGGGTACCAGTCCAAGGAGGAGGAGGCGGTCAACGGGCGGGATACGTTTGTGGCTCGCAAGAACGACATCACCGCGAAGCCCTTTGTCCTGTTTCTCAACGAGATCCTCGACCCGGGCAACCTGGGCGGGCTCCTCCGGACGGCGAGCTACCTCGGCGTCGACGCGGTGGTCATGACGAACCGCAGCTCGTCCACGCTGACCCCCGTGGTGCTCAAGTCGGCCGCCGGCGCCGCGGAGGAGGTCAGCATATTCACCGTCGACTCGCCCGTGGACTTTGTCGAGCGGTCCAAGAAGGCCGGGTGGAAGGTGTACGCTGCCGTGGCGCCGCCGGACTCGAAGCTGGCCAGGATGCACGAGGACAAGTTCATCTCGACGGATGCCGTCGAGCGGCGGAACCCGCTGTCCAAGGACCCGTGTGTTCTGATCCTGGGCAACGAGGGCCACGGGCTCTCGAAGCCGGTCAAGATGGCTGCCGATTATGAGCTTTCGATCCCCCGGTTCGTACAGGACAGCTCGGTCGACAGTCTCAATGTCAGCGTTGCGGCTGGACTATTGTGCCACGCCTTTGTGAAGGCACCTGGCGTGAAGCGCGACGCCGTGGCCGGCCGTCCGCAGGGATCTGTCAGGAAGACGGACGACGGAAAAGGAGATGAGGCCAGGTCAGAGGACAACCTTTTTTGAGTCGATCTCCATTGCAGTCAATGAACGTGGCACAAGGTGAAGCTACATTATCAGGACAGGATAATCTCCAACACACATGGTCGCCGCCAGAAATGTGACCACACTATCAAACTGAAAATACAAGCTCTAATTCGTATCGGAACTCCCCGCAACATGATCATCGCGTGATATGCCTAGAAAGCACAAAGTTTTGGTACGAGGGGAACCAGAATCGCTGGATTGCAATCACTGTGGTGTTGCTCTCGAACGGCTTTTCGTCCGAAAGTTGATATCGACCCTAACCCTGGTCATACCCTGACCCTGGACTCACCTTGACCCTAACCCTTTGTGATACTGACCCTAACCCTGAAAAGCCTTCTACCGATTTCTCACGACAATCAGCTTTTTGCAAACGGAGCGCGAGTCATGCCAGAGACCGGAGCAGGTCATTGAATTGCATTGCCATCTTCTCTACCTCAAGGGCCCACTCGATCGCGATTCACCAGGCATTTTTGACATCGTGCGGGAGCTGGGTGTTCGTATCTACTATCAGGGATCACTCCGCATGCCACTGATAAAAAGAAAGACTCGAGGCCCGACCTCGATCCTACTCATTGAAGTTCACGCAGCCACCGAGACCCTCTCCCCCCTTCTCGAGGTCTATTACGCTCGCACGAGCCAGTCAAACCTCCATCGCTCCATCGCTCCATCGCATCGTCAGAAAAATAGTCTCCAGCATTGCGATCGTCGTGACCGCGCACGAGCCAAACATCAGCATGGAGAGCGTCTTCGCCTTCCATCTGAACGTGACTTCAAACGAAACGAATAAACAGACCGGCCGCTGAACGCTTCCTCACGATGTCGGTTCATACTCCCATTGTCGGCCTCGTGTACAGCATCACAAGAAGCGGCCGTGTGGCTCAATGGCAGAGCGTCTGACTACGATTCAAGTACATCAGGAGGTTGCAGGTTCGACCCCTGTCTCGGTCAATTCATTTCTTTTTGCGGATTCAACTGGTCTTCTAGATGAGTCCACTCGAAGTTGATGGTCCTGTTTTTTTTTTCTTTTTTTTTTGTGTGTGTGTGTGTGTAGGTCGTTGTTGTTTGATCGGGCTGGTGTTGCGAACAGGAAGTGGTGATCTATTCAAGTGGGCAACGGACAATGCGAGAGTGAGCGTTTGGCATGGGCTGGCTTGGTGGCTACTAATTCAACTCCGCGCCTTCAAGTCTGGGCTTTTCATCTACCTCACAATGTGCAAATAGGGCATCAAGAGTGAAGCGAGATTACTATGCGAGGTGTGCGAGCAGACTACATATACATCGCGTATTGGTAATTCACATAATCGCGAATCGCAACAATTTTTGATTTCTGTTTGCCAAGTGTCATAGACTATAGAACAGACAGACCATCGAGACTACCTATTCGAGCTATGCACTGGCCGTCGATTCCATTTCGAACCCTGATATCCCGTCGTATCGCACGATCCATAGAGTGCCATCTCATATAGCAATGGTAACGATCAAAAGTTTCCTCGCATACAAATCGTCCCTGTGAGTGGCACTCATATCGCAAAATGCAAACCGAACCAAGTCTGCCAAATGAAACCTAGTCGTTCATCCTCCACTGCGTTCTTCGAACGAAGCCTCGAAGAGAAGCCCTCGACAAGCAGGTGGTCGAGGGTCGACAGAAGAAACCAAATCGAAGAGAAATAAGAAAAGTGTGAGACCATAGCAATACACCCTTGGGTTCGCTCTTGATCTACTATAGTAATCGAGGGCGTGAGCCAAGGAGCAAGCGACTGTCTTTGACGCGGGGGGGGGGGAAAGTCGGACTGGATCTGAAAAATCGAACTGAATTTGAAAGTCGAACCACATTGTGCCCTTTGTTGCGTTTGCCTCGAAGGCGGTCGAGAGAAGAGTTCATGAGGAAGTAAGTGGCCGCCGGCGTCAAGGGATCCGGCACCTGCTCTCGATCTCGTTACTCAATGGAGAACGAGCGCCACTTGCGGCCGGGAGACAGCGCCTCACCCTCCATGAGGCCGTCGATGTAGCACTCCCCGATGATGGTCCAGATGCCGGGCTTGCCCTCCTTCTCGCGGAGGATGACGGGAACGGTACATCCGCCAATGATGCAAATCCTGCTCGCAGAGACCATGGTCAGTCTCTCCACCTAACAGACGGCGAGTCGGGCTCGTATACATCATTTGCCTTGAATACACGGTAATAAGGGAAGGGGGGGGGGTTTTTTGGGGGGGGTAGCTCACGAATCTCCTAGACGGATGCCATCAGGGCCGAGGCCCATCAAGCCCATCGAAAAAGTAAGGAACAGCTTGCGGCCGATGGTGGTGTTGTTGACGAGCGAGCGATAGGTGCAGTCCCTCTTAATGGTCGATATCGGCATCTGCCTGACCTTCTCCTTGAGAAACTCGTTGCTAGCCTCGGTACCGTGGAAGGTCATCTCCGTCCAAAAGCTGATCCACATTCCCTTCTTGCTCTGCATGTCTCTGATCTTCTCGACTACCTTGAGTTGCTCCCGTGGGCAGCGGCGGTAGAAGCGGAACTTGGCCCAGCGCTCTGCCAGGCTGAGGGAGGCGCCCTTGTCCTGGCACACGCGGACGAGGTCCAGCTCGAGGTCATTTGGTTGCCTCGACTCGAGCAGCATGGTCTGATTCTATCCAAAGGCCCAGCGGCAGCGAGTCTGGTACTCGTCCGAGGTGAGGGGCCGGCCGGCAAAGTCCCGCCCGGCGACGAGCGTCCGCCAGAAGTCGCGGGGCGGGGCCTTCTGCCAGTCGTTCCACCCGGCGAAGCGGGCCCACGACTGGTCGATGCGTCCCGTCTTGCGCGCGCGGCGGTTAACGATGCCGACCTTGTCGACGACGAAACCCCTGACGATCATGACGTTGTCGATGAAAAACGGGATGTTGTCCAGGTTCTTGTCGCCGGGGACCCCCGAGGCGCTGAATAGCGGCGCGTCCGGGGCCCCAATCAGCATGCGCTGCGTGATGGTCGGGTAGTGCAGGACGTCCCTGCGGATCTGCTTGGTCTTGAGGTACGAGAGCTCCTCCCGGCCTGGGACGCTGGCGTCCGGCCTCGCCCACGGGCGGAGGATCACGTCAGTGCGGCCGTGGTCGGCCATGACCAACCAGTGGATGATGTACTGGGACAGCTGGAGGGGGCTTCGCTTGTAGTCGATCACGAATGGCGGGCAATGGTTCTTACCGCCCTGGTGCACGTCCGAGGCCAGGCGGAGCAGGGAGTATACGCAATCATGGCCGACCCTGGTCTTGAAGCGGTGGCTCAGGAAGAGCAGGGCCTCGAGCTTGGCCACGCCGCGGCGGCCGGGCACGTAGAGCTGCGACAGCTTGGAGACGAGCCCGCACAGGGCCCAGAGGTCGGAGCCGTTGAACATGTCGATCGCGCGGAACACGCTCTCGGGCATCTCGAGGGTGACCATGTCGGTGAAGAAGGTGTTGTAGAAGGTGTGCAACAGGTGAGCCAGCCCGAGGAGGTGATCCCAGTCGAGAGTGTCAACCGGCGAGGCCATGATGGTGACCTTTTTCGCCAAGACGATGTGCTCGATGGCCCAGCGCGAGCTGAAGTATGGCTGGCTGATCAGGTCGAAAAACGCTCCGCCCGCGCGGGGAAACGTCATGATATCCCTCAACGTCCTGAGCTTGGGCAGGTCCCTGGCGAGTTGGGCGATATAGTCGGGAGAGGCGAGGGGCAGCCAGATCAGGACGCCTCGCGTCTGGTCATAAACTCGCGCCATTTGGTCGATCGCGTCGGCCCATTCGAGCGAGTCACTCGTATTGATGCACAGCTCGTAGACCCAGACCTTTCTCGGCGCATCGGGCAGACGAAGGCCCAGGAGCGCGTTCTCGAGAGTGGGCTCCACAACGAGGTAGCCAGACTGGCCCCCCTCTTCGGCCGAGACTTTACACTTGGTCTCGGACTCTGGTGAGTACCAGGACAACAAATCAAAAACGTCGTCGAGCTGAAGGGGGGCCAGAGAGATCTGGAGCGGAGCTCTGCCAACGCCCGCCTTGATCGTCACTAGGCGCGTGGGGAATCCTTGGGGCAACGGCTTGTGCTCAAGCTTGGGCGGGTCGCTCGGGAGTTTTTCGAGCGATGGCTGGTGCTCGAGAGTTGACCCGCCGCCTGGGACAGCATCTTGAGCAGCATCTTGAGGCTGTTCCTCCATGGCTGACTATCGTGACTCTCAATCAAGTTCGCAAGACTACCACGAGTGGCCAGGTTTGCTCGCACGCTTTCGAAAGGTCAGCCAGAGGAAAAGCCAACGGCGTAGAAAATAAAATAACATAGAAAAAAAAAATAGAACAATATTCAATACATACCTGATCGTGCGATTGCAATTATCTATCTGGAAATATGTCGGGTTGTGATTCGGGGTTGAGAAAAAGGGGGGGACAAAAGCTCCAAGGACTGAGGCTCTGGTGGTGAGAACTTAATCAGGGGGAGAATTATTTTTCTGCGGCAAGAAAAAGACAATCGACTCTCTGAGTATGAATCAATGTGAGGGCTCTTGGCCCTAACTCGCTTCTTCGATCCGGAGGCGTATTGTCGACTGCGGCAGTTGCGGCCGATTGAGCTCTTTCCCAGATTGAAAGATGTCTGGCTCGAGAGGCAGGAGCGAGCGCGCCCTTTCCTCGGTGGGAAAATTCAGTCGTGGCTGGTCTCCGGGGCAACATCGATCTCAGGGGTAAACAAGAGTCCTTCTCACATCTCCTGCACCTAGTAGTAGTATTTTGTTACTACTAGTCGTTTTGAATCGAGGTTAAATTGAACTTGAGGTCTAGACAGTCTTGACCTCGAATTAAACAGTACTGTTGCACACTGGATGAAATGTACGTCATGTGTAGTGCACATGGCATAAAGTGAAACGTGCGTATAGTGCATTGGATGTGCCATGTGATGAATTGCGCCTGTATAGGGGTATGCCTCGATTTAGAGTGAAATATCCTACAAATCCAACAAGCTCGCATTTCATCCGCCCGACTACACCAGAACCAATGTCGAGTCGTCCCACCGTTTGAAGAGCTCCAAATCTGGTGCCCAGAAGCGGACGAACCCGATCCTCTCAAATGCCCCCTCGATCTTGTGTTTGGCCTGCCGCAGCACCAGGCCATGCGCGACCGTCTCGCCCCTGTTTTTACCCATGCCCGCCTGCACCAAGAGGACCAGCATGAGCGAATCATCAATCATCTTGGGGTCGATCCTGAAGCCCTCCTGGCTGACATTGCCCATCGTGGATATCAGGACAACTTCGGAGGTGTCGAGGAGCGTGTCGTGCAGATACCACGACGAATCGGAACCCGCGGGTGGCTCGTCGTATTGCACAGTCCCGCGAACGAGGCCAAAGTCGGAGCTCGGCTTGATCGGCTGTCTGGTAAGAAGGAGAGGGCGCGTGGGGCCCCTGAGGACCATGTGGCTGGAGACGATAAGCCCGTACGGGTTGGACTTGTCCTCGAGGTTGACGACGTGCTCGACAAGCTTGATCTTGGCATCGCTCGGGCCCAGTCGGTACCCATCGAAGATGATGGGCTCGTCGCTGGCCATCCACGACCAGGTGGGCGCGCGGTACTTGTCCACGTGTTTCGCGCTCGCGGTGTCGGCGCGCCACAGGAGGCCGTAGCAAAGATCGGCCGTCCAGACCCCCGCCACGTAATCCATCCCGAGCGCGGGGTGAAGACTGCGAGCTATTCCGGAGAAAGCCGGGAGCTTGTCGGAGGCAAAGGTCAAGCTTCGGCGCGAGAATCCCTCGGCCATGGAATAGTAGTCCTCCAGCAGGGCGGACTTATCCACGGCCACGGCGGGTTTCTTCGGAGTCGTGGGGATGCTGGAATATATGACGCTAGAGGCTGTGGAGTATTTGCTGAAAGGGAACTCGTTGCCGTCCGGCATGGCATCCGCAGACTTTGACCCGGCGCAGCACTTCCAATAGATCTGGCGGTTGCCGAAGAGCAGGTTGCTCGGCGAGAGGATGTACTCCTGCAAGCACCATCCTCGCTTGTTTAAGGCTCCTTGATCGTCGAGGAGGCCGAGGTTCTCCTCCTCGAACGCCTTCCACTCGACCTTGACCTCCTCGGTCCGGGCCCGGTCGCGGTAGACCTTGAGGCTCACCGACTTTGGGACGGAGCCGAGGTGGCCGTCGCATCTCTTCAGAATGCCGGCCGTGCTTTTCGGGGACACGAGAGCCGAGACGGTCAAGGTGGCATTGCGGTATATGTCGGCCATCTTCTTGGACTCCACCTCCCAATCGCTCTTGGAGTCTTGGATGATGCAGAGGGAATCGATCCAGATGTAGCGAATGCCGAGCTCCCTGGCAATCAAGAAGGCATCCTGGAAATTCGCGGGCAGATCACCGTATGGGAGGGCTCGCTGATAGTCGTCGTACGTCTTCGAGGTGAGGAGAGTTGGGATCCTCCCTCCCCAGCAATGGCTCAAGGCGATGTAGTGGTCTTCGGCTCCGCGGGTCACGAACACGCGAGACCGCATGGGGGAGCCCAGAGGCCCCGTATCGACGACCCGGGCGGGGAGTTTTCGAGGCCCCTTGGTGAAGCAGCCTTTGTGTGTGCGGCATTCTGCGAGCCATGATCTTGCGATGTCGAAGTTTTTGGTCGATCTGAGATCCGGGTCGACCTGGAACCGGCCAATCCTGAACTCTTTGAGCTTGACAGCCTTTTCTGTTTTGGAAATCCCCCCACTCATCAGCTAGTTGAACATGTAAACATCGCCGGGAGGCCATGATGGAATGGCCAGGAGTCGGTCAAACCAGCATTGGAGGTAGTATAGACGTCAACGTACCGGGTGGCGTGCTCAGGGTTAGGGTTAGGTGAGGAAAGACAGCCGGGGGAGCGTCCTCGTCATCGTATGAATCCGGAGGGCCGACTTGGACGAGGAGGGAGTTGAGCATGAGGACATTTTTCAGAGGCTCTCCCGCGTAGAGATGACTCGTGTTGATGGCGATCCTGACGTCGGACGCATTGAGGGCCCTTGCGGTTGCAAATGCGGACCGTTTAGGGTCGCACGCGGGCCCCTCCCACGACTCAGGGGTGAAGCTGAGGCTCGACTCGATGTCCCAGCGGATCCCCTTGAAGCAGTCGGCGATGAGCCGGCAGAGGTCGCAGCCCGCATCGGCAGACTTTGCGAGGGCCTTGAAGGAGGAGTGATGCTTGTAGAAGGCGGTGGATGGGAAATAGTGGGAGGAGAATTCCCGCCTGGCCAAGTCCACCAAGCCCTCGACGGAGAGGCCAGAGCAGAGCGAGCAACGCATGACGAGGATGGTAGTGAACGATATACGCCGACTTCTAAACGGTCATCATACAGATGAGGGAATATGATGAAAAGACGTCTCTCGAAGAGCCTGCGTATGTTGTACATATGCAGATGAGATCAAACTCCCAGCCGCTCGGGGCTGCAGGCTGCAGGATGCGACTCATCAGCTCCGCTTCCATCTGGACTCATCGAATCGGATGGATGTCGCGCGAATGGATATATCAATTGCGTGCATGTTGAGAAGGGACGGGAACAGAAAGACCCAAGAACATTAGTAGAGGACGGCAATGAGGCCGAATATATTCACATTCTTCGCCAAGTAGAAAGATCACATCGAGACAAGAGGACGAGGAGAAAAAGAGAAAAAAAGACAAAAAGAATGACCGAGACAGGGGTCGAACCTGCAACCTCCTGATGTACTTGAATCGTAGTCAGACGCTCTGCCATTGAGCCACACGGCCGGTTTCCTGTGATGGTGTGGAGGAAGGCACGACGGGCTATCACTGCTCGCGATTGGCTGCGGGGAAGGAGCGCCAGGGCCCAGGGGCACCTTCCCATCCTCCAGGTGAGCTTCAACTCGGGCAACGACGCGGAGACGCTCCTTCCGGGTGAACATTGAGACCTCATCCATTCCCTCAAAGTCGCGAGATCGACTCGTCAACCTGCGAGATGGAACTTTGACCTCATTTTTGTTTCAGGCACAGAATCAATTGACAATTTTACTATCCACGGCCCCTCAGTCTCAGGCCATGTCAGACCACGCGTGCAGAAATCTTCTCTCAGTCCCCGTTTGCCAGTGACTTGCAAGTCGGCAATCACAAAGGGCCTACAAAACCGTACGTCCCCCTCCAGCCCGCGTCATCGATCGCAGCACTCTACCTCCTTGCAAAGGCTCACTGGATGACTGTTAGCTTGAAGATTACGGTAGTCTGCTCTCAAGAAGACATGCATACCTTGGTGGGACCTTGATTTTCGATCGACGACTCGTCTTGCGTCGGTCCTGCTCAGAAAGAGGCACCTTCTGGTCATCAGCATCACCGCCGAGAGCCACGCGCTTGGGTGCGGGCACATCGTCGCCGCTGTCGGCGTCTTCGTCGCGGCCACGGCGCTTGCCGGCCGCTCGGCCAGGCTCAAAGTCGAGCGTCTCGGACCTGGCCGAACGCCTGCTGGCCATTTGCCGCGCAGTCTGGGCGTGAACCGTCACCTCAATGGATTCTCGACTGGTCGAGTCGGCAGCGATTCTTCCCAGAAGCTCCTCAATCGAGTCGATCCTCCTGAGCACACCACTCTGGAAGATCTGCATTCCAGCGACTTCCATCCACCGATGGAACCCCTCGTGGAGCTTCTGGTCGAAGCCGTCCCCGGACACCTGGGATATGCCTCGGACGAGCTTCTTGGACGTCTCCGATAGTGCAGAGAGGCGAATTGTCATGCCGAGCACATCTTGGACGACTGATGATAGCCTCGCGTTTGTCGCGGCGCGAGCCTCCTCGGCCTCGCCGAAACCTTGAGACAGCTTGGCCTCTACGGCGTCGAACGATGCAGCCAGATGCTCTCGCAACTGCTTCACCGAGGTCTGGACATCAACCCTGCCCCTAGCCAGCTCGTCAAGGCCATTTGAAAGTGCCCTCTTCAAGTGGCCGAGATGTGCAGCGGTCTGGGATGTCTCCCTATCGAGTTTCTCGTCGAGTCGTTGGACGTGCTCTTTGACCTCGGAGAGCTGTGCATCGAAGCTGGATCTGATCTGCTCGAGTTTCTCCTCAAGACGTGCCGTCGTCCGGCTGGTGTGCTTGGATGCCTCGTGCATGGAAGAGAAACTTTGGAGCAGCTCAGACACCCACGCCGGGGCTTCCTGGCTCGTGCGGGGCTCGCGGATCGCAATGGAGGCCCGACCAACGCGACTTTGCGGACTTGGACTCGGAGCACCAGATTCAATCTTGCAGGATGTTTAAGTGAAATGGCCATGTGTGAGTCCTAGACAACATCGGGAGGGAGACGCTTACAAAGACTCGAAAACTCTCCCTCATCTGGGGAGGCCTGACGGGTGGCTCCTTGATGTTCCTCATGACAACATGATGGGAATCATCCTTGGACATGGAGCGAGGACTGTGCACAACCTGGACGTCCCGTTAGGCGCAGGAAAGGAAAAGGCTTGAGGCATATTTACATTCACACGGTCTCGACACTGCCCCCGAGGGCCATGGCAGAACGAGGATGTGGTGGTGGCCGTGGAGCCCTCAGAGAGCGTCTCGCATTCACTTCCTTGGTCCCTTGGAAGATGACCCCGGAAGCGAGACATGACGGTTGCGGTCAGAGAATAGGCACTTTGTGGTAGGCAAGGCAAGGAATTCCAGGTCTGGGGTATGTGGGAATGGGATACCGGGAAGAAGGCAAGGGGAACACATCGAAGATGAGACGAGAGCCTTGAACCCCGAGCAGACTGCAGTCATGGCCTCGCTTCCATACTCGCACAACTGGACGGAGCCATCTTCTTGCGTGGACATTCCTGCAGCCACCGACGAGATGTCTGTACCAGCTGCCGCTATTCCTCCTTTCTTCCCCCTGCTCTCTTCCCCCATTCCGCGTGTTGAGGTATCGTGATACGTCAAGGCCGGATGGACTCACGAATCAAGACCACGCGGCTGCTGGCATCGCCATCTTCTCGCGAACGACAGCATCCGGGTCCTCAAATCACAACATCTCAAACTTGCTGCAGATTTCAGAATACGTGTCGTTGCTTCACTCCTCAGAATCATGGTGGTGGCTCAGGGGAAGGCCGTCCAAAGAGCCTGAGCCCGACTTCACTTCTTCTTGAGGAGACTGTCAGGAGCAAGCTCTCTCCCGACGGTTGGGAGTCGGAGCTTCGCACGCCCGATAGCTGTTCGCTGGGTCGTCGTCCTATCCCCCCTCATTTCGGGACATCACTGCGCAGCTAGATACATATGTATGTGCATGGGGTGCATAGAGCACACATTCACGCCAATCATCTTTGCATCGACTGCCACTCGCACATGCATCTGCACATGTTTGTCCTCCTTCGAGTCCTAGAGGACTCGCCAATGCTCGTGGGCACCAGTTGTGCGAGCCTCCCTCACTATCTTGCATTCACTCGTACGATACGATCAGAGGCACGCAGCCTCCCATTCACTGCCACGTCATCGACATGTGCATTCACATCGAGGAGACTTGTGTCTCTATGCATCAATGCAAATGCATCACGAGGTACATACATACGGCCGATTATGTATGTACATACTACAGACGACTCAGTCTCAGGCAGACGTCGAGGACATTACTGCCCAAGCGATGCCGGATGAGACACCTTGGGGGAGCTGCATGCGTGTGCATGAACGAATGGCGATGGCTGCACTCAAGTTCACATGCGCGCATGCATGCGAGTCGCCCCTTCGCACTTAAAGAGAGGCTTCTCCCCCTCTCCCGAAACTTGAACCCAACCAAGTTCGATCTTGTCTCTTTAGCCTCTGCCCTCATCCCACGACTCGCCTCTCCTCTTTCTGTGTCAAATCGACCCTCCATTTTTCTCTTCTTCCCCTCTTCTTCTTCTGCTTCTTCTATCTCTCGCCTTCTCTCTGGTTTCATCTCAGACCTTATTCCCCCCCCCCCCCCTTTTTTTTTTGTTACATTTCCTTCTCTCTCTCCTCGACCTGTTTCTCGTCTCAGACAGGTGTTCGAACGCGCCGGCGCCCAGCCATCCAATCAGCCCATCAGGCAGAGGTCAGTAGAGGCAGAGTGAAGCTTTCCCTTGTTTTCTTACCCCCGAAACTCTCCCGCCCGCAAGACCATGCAAGGCCATCTCGCCCACTGAGCGGCATCAAGCATGCTCGTCGCTGGAAGACTTCTTTCGCCCCCTCGGGAGGGCATGCCGAGTGCGTCGGCGCGGTCTCTCGGCCGCCCCCGCATAGCTCATCAGCCCATCGAACAGTGAGCTCCAGACTAGTAAGCCTGGAATGGGACCAGGTCCCGGCTGGAGGAGCCCTCATCCTTCGCCCAGCGGGTCGAAGAGCGCACTGTTCGGTGGGCTGGGCGTGGCGGCCTCGGGTGGTCTTGCACAAGGCCGGTCGTTTCCTTGGAGTCCCCCTTACTTGAGAACAGCGGGGTCCACCATTCCTCTGAGCGGCATCGAAGCATGCTCGACGCTGGAAGGTTTTCTTTCGCCCCCCCTTGGGAGGGCATGCAGAGTGCGTGGGGCGCTTGCTCCCGCATAGTTCATCGGCTCGTCGGGCAGCGGGCTCCAGACTAGTCAGTCTGGAATGGGACAGGGTCCTGGCTGGAAGAGCTTATCTTTCGCCTAGCAGGTCGGGGTTTCGCTGCTCGGTGGGCCGGGTCTGGTGGCCTCGCTTGTCTCTTGCGAGAGATCCAAAAATCTTGAGACCTTGGGAAACTTCTTCTGACCTCTTGCTGGTTTTAGACTGCCCGATCTTGGTGTTTTTGTTTCCGAGAAACTTCACTTCAATCAAATTTGTTAGCTCTCATAGGATATCTAATACGAGCCATGCCCCCTTTCGCATGAGAAATGATGAATAGAAGGATTCCGTTCCCAACGAGGCTTGCCTGACAATCTTGCTCTGATGCTGCCTGATCATATCTGCTGGACTCTCCATCTCCCTGCCTGCCTGCCTGCATTCGTCTCATGCAGATGATGCTTGTGCGTTCCGACATGCAATGACAAGGAAGAAGAGGGTTCGTGGGTGTTCCAGGTCCAAATGCCGTGTTTGCATGAGGGGCAAGAACTTCAATAGGTAGAATGCACGCTTCAATACAAGGATTTCATCGTTACATGCATATCTCTCCGTGGAAGGCACCTTGGGAGCACCTGCCCCGCGTTTCGGCCTGGCCCGAGTCCTTCTTGGGGAAGCCCCACCAGACTCGCTCCTTCCTTCCCCCGGCTGCTCTCCATGGAACGACTTCAAGTCTTTGACTGGCATCTCGTGAGTCTCGTGAGAGATGCTCGCTCACCATCATCCGGTCTGTCCCCGGAGCATCAATCTCAAGACCAACTCTCTTCTCGAAATGCGGGTGCTATATGTGTCCGCAAGACTAGTCAGAACATGAAGAAGACTCCTGGCATTCCTCACCGAATGGAAACTAGCAAAGCTAATGAGGCACAAGCAGAGGCATGGGAACCCCCGAGACATGAAGGCCAAGCTTCCCTCTTTACGGCCTAGACATCGATTTTCTGTTTGATCTCCCAGAATCCAAAGGTGAAAGCCTGCGCAACATGCTCAGTACGGAGTTTGTGAGGGATGCAAAACTGTATTCGTACTGTACACCTGGCCGCTTGCTCTTCATTGTAGCACAGTACGGACAGCAGTCAGCCCTACGGTGGTCGGCATATTGCAAGGCCACCTGTGTCACCTGACCTCCGCCTTGGAACACGAAATGACATCCATCCATCAATTGATCTCAACCTGATCCAGAGATCACATCTGGCTTCAACCACCGCGGTCTCCAGCAACCCGCGGAGCTTCAGCCACCATGTCGCAGTTCCTCTCCCTCCTGGGCTGGGGCTTCCTGCCCAGCGTAAGTCTCTCGAATCCCGTTTCCATCGCAATCGCGAAACACCTCTCCCCCGACTGACAGCAGACGCGCCCGCGCAGTTCGTCTCCGGCTGGGTCCAGACCATCTACTACGGCATCACCATCCGCGCCGGCGACCCCAAGCCCCTCCCCGGCTCCCCGCGCTTCGCCTCGGACCGCCGCGCCATCCACATCCTCGTCGTCGCCCTCTACCTCCTCTACACCATCTACGAGGCCGACTGGGCCCTCCGCCGCGAGGGCTCCTTCTACACGGACCTCGGCGTCCCCTTCGCCGCCTCCGACAGGGACGTCAAGGCGCGCTTCCGCCGCCTCGCCGCGCTGCACCACCCGGACAAGGCCGCCTCTGCCTCCTCTGCCGCCTCCTCCGCCGCCGACGCCGCCTCCGCCTACTTCATCCACCTCAAGCTCGCCAGCGACACCCTCCAGGACGCCGCCAAGCGCTTCGCCTACGAGCGCTTCGGCCCGGACGTCGTCCGCTGGCAGCGCTGCGCCTCCGTCCGCGACTACCTCTCCGTCGGCGTCCTCTCCGGCATCCTGCCCCACTACGCCGCCGCCGCCGCCGCCGTCTACGGCCTCGGGCTCTTCGGCTACATGGACTTCGGCCGCTTCTGGCGCTGGCTCATCATGCTCGCCCTCTGCCTCTTCGAGATCCAGGCCGTCACCCGGCCCCGCTTCCCGCTGCTCGTCGACGCCGCCAACGCACTCCTCACCACCATCTCGGGTCACCCGCCCTTCCTGCCCTTCCAGATGATCACGCTCGCGCGCAAGCTCACCATCACGATCTACATCGCCTTCAACCAGATCGGGCCCCTGCTGCAGCAGCAACAACAACAACAACAGCAGCAGGCCGGCGGGAGGCGGGGCGCAGACGACGAGGACAAGATGCTGCGGCACGGCCTGGAGCAGCTGGAGAAGGTGACGGCGCTCTTCGACTCAGACGTCACAAGGCTCGTCGAGATGGAGATGGCGCCGTACAAGGGCGATCCCGAGGGCGCGTCGAACCTGACGGGGAAGATGAGGGAGTGGCTGGTGCAGAATACTATCCGCGCTGATCCGATGGTGCGGGACGCCATGGGCAATTCGCTGAGGAGAAGACGGATCGACGTTCCTGCTGGTGCCAACGGTAATAGATAGCTTTGTTTGGCCCCGAGGATTTGAATACCATTTCAGCCGGTGTTTCAAAAAAAAAAAAACCCCATGTTATCCAATGATGATGTAAAAGTGCCATGGTTGCTCCATGGACCGATCCCAATGCCTGCTAAACCTGCCCATTATGCCTTCTAGTAAACATTGATGAAATGTGAAGCCTTTATGGCATGTATCAGGGGCATTTTTGCCTGATTCCAGCGCCACGACGGTAATGCAAAATCCAGAAACGCCAAACAAAAGAAAAGGCAAAGCGAGAGGGAAAAAAAAAAAAAAAAGGGGAAAAACACTAAAGTCTCTGCCTCCCTCTAGTCTCGATGGGAATCAGGCACATGGCCACAAACGCGGCCAGGATCAAGACAGCAGAAAGATAGATGGGCATCGTCGAGCCGTCCCCGGGAATGTTGGCCGCCAACAGAGGCGCCATGAGGCCCATGACCCGGTTCAGGAAGCTCGCCACCCCCGTGCCCGCGCCCCTGACCGGCGCCGGGAAGATCTCCGGGGTGAAGGCGTAGAGCACGCCGTACATGATGTTCTGGGCGAAGGCCTCGATGCAGGAAAAGACGAGCTGCCGGGTCGCCGTCGTGCCGAAGGTGACGAAGAGGAAGAGGAAAATTGCGGAGACCAGGGTCGAGCACGCGAGGGTGCCGCGGCGGCCGAAGAAGGGGGAGCTGTGGTCGACGAGGTATGCCGCGAGGAGGCTCCCCGGCACGCCTAAAATGGATGTGATGACGTAGTTCCTGTACACGATGTTCGAGATGGGCTCGCCTGCAGCTCGAGCCGCAAGGGACGATGACGATGACGACGAGGGACGGTCTCCGGCGTGCGAGAGGTATTGAGGGAGGAAGGCATTGAAGAGGGGGTAGCCCATGCCGATGGCCGCCCAGCAGAACCAGACGAGCGATGTCGTGAGGCCGAGGGTCTTGTTCAAGAACAGGGGCTTGAGCCGTTCGCTGGAAAAGCCCATGAACGTTTCCCTCAAGACATTGCGGGCCGACACGCTCGGGCGCTCTGCTCGGCCCCCGTCGCGCAGGGGATCCTCGGCGGCGACCTGGTCCAGGATGCGCGAGGTGAGCCACGTCTTGGTCTTGTTCCGGTAGGCGATGCCGTGGACGACGGCGACGGCTTCGTGCTGCCGGCCCTGGTTGAGGAGATATTTGGGCGACTCGAACAGGTGGAAGAGGAAGAAGCGCATGACGAACATGACGAGGGTGATGATGCCGATGGTGGCTATGAAGTACCGCCATCCCAGCTCCACGGGCCATCCGGTGATGAAGTACCACGCGATCAAGGAGGACACGAGCTGGCCGACGGGCCACCACACCGAGAGCAGCGTGAGGAGCGAGCTCGAGGCATCGGGGAGGAACTCGAGGAACAAGGCGCCGTCGACCGGGAGATTGCCCCCGACTCCGAAGCCGAAGGCGCCATAGAAGAAGCAGACCTGGGCCCAGGTTCCGGCGTAGGCGGCGATGAGGCCGGCCACGCCGGTGATGAGAAGCGTCAAGTTGAAGGCGATGCGGCGGCCGAAGAGATCTGACCCGATGCCCCAGAGGAAGCTGCCGAGAGAGAGACCGACATAGCAAGCGCTCGTCGTATACCTCACCGTCTTCTCTGGCACATCAAACTCGGCAGACAATGATGGCAGGGTGAGCGAGACTCCCTGCTCAAGACGACGATCAGCGAGTGTAGCTTCACAGACACCATGGAGTACCTAATAAGTAGTACTAGCAAGGAGCACGACCAACGTACCTGCATCCATAAACTAAGGAGTGAGGGGAAGAGAGTCAATACTAGATATTGGAACTTTGAGCAGACATTGGGCAGGAGTTGGCTTTGGCTTACTTGTCGGCGAACCATCCGAAGCCGCAAAGCACGAAGAGCTGCCAGTTGTACGTGCCCATGCCGATGTCCTGTATAGCCTTGTTGATGAGTTTCGACTTGACTGTTGGTGGTGAGCAGCCTGGAACATCGCACGTATTTCTTGACCAACCCCCCCCCCCCCCCCTTCCTCTCCTGTCCCTCTCTTCAGGCCCGATCTGGGCATTCTCCCGGAGATTCACTCACTCTCGTAATCGGTCCACTGGCTTTGCCTCCCCCGCCTCATCTGCGCCCTGAGACCCTCGATGGTGTATTCTGCGGCGTCCATGGAGAGCATCCCCCGCCGCTCATCCGCCTCGTCATCGTCGTACCCAAGCCCTCCCCCTGATGCGGAACCGCTGTCCTTGGCCGAGCTCGGGTCATCATCAGCATCATCATCTTCGAGGACCTCGAACTCGACCCTCCCGGTCCTGGCGGAGTGACTGTACAGATGGGCCTCATGGAGAGGAACGAGAACGCCGGCGTAATAGTCGACGGACTCTGTCCGGCCTGAGCCGAGCCGCCATGAGAGTCTCATCGTGATGGAGCAAGGGCGTCGAAGCGATATGCGGAGGCTGCAAGTTCAAAGGACGAGACGGGATGAGGCGAGACGGGATCAGACGAGACGAGACGAGACAAGACGAAGAAGAGAGACTCAGGGCTTGGGGAGATGCAAGAGGGACGGGATGAGGTCGATGGATCTAGTATTTGATGAATCGCCAGATCCTCGGATCGTCCAGGTCACGAGGGAAAGGACCGATGGATGGATATTGATGGATATAATATCCGGAAGGTTGAACCATCAAATCAATCCAACCATTCGAATTGAATGAATGGAAATGATGGATGAATTCCGGTGCAGACGTCAGGATTGGTCGAAATCATGCAGGCGACGCCTGACGTCCAGGTGTCATGACTCGCCGGCGGCCTATCACGTAGCGGCATCCGGCGGCTCGGCTGGAGTATTTTCAGCGAATCAGAGAGGCGGGAGCTGGGCCTCAGCTAGTACTATTGCCAGAGAAGAACTCGCACTGTGTTCCTCCCTGGAGGGGGCATGCGGGATGACGCTATCGACGATCCTTTAGGCGACTTGGCCTCCCCCCCGCAGATGGGGTCAGTGGGGATTCACACGGTACGGGTCCGGCAGTCGTACAGTGCGTCGAAAGTTCTACTCGTACATGATTGATGGGCCTTGACAACATCAAATCTATGGATGGATGGAATGGAATGGATCAATTTGATTCGATCCATTTTCATTCAACAAGAGGTCAGGCATCACAAGACGTCGCAGTGCATGAGATAGAGGTCGTCGAGAGTCTTCCAGAAGTTCTCCCCATACATCCAGATCATCATGGCATTCAATGCAGTGCAACCCAAATCTCGGTCAAAGCCATCCCATCCTAGACCGTCAACAGGATCTCCAATGATATCAAAACGAGCAAGACTGCCTCGTCGAAGAGCCCCCAAACTCCAGACATCCATGGAGACGAAAAAAAGGAAAATAAAATGAAAAAAAAAAAAAAAAACAATCGTCGACAGTCTTTCGTGTCAAGTCAAAGAGGAGCTAGTCCTCGTCCTCGTCCTTGCCCTCGTCCTCGCCCTCGTCTTCGCCTTCGTCCTCGTCACTGGTCGCTTCGATATTGGACTTGACCGGCTTTGTCTTCTTGCTTGCTTTCTCCGGCACGCGGATCGCTTCAGGCTCGTCAAACTCCTCGCCCTTCTCACGGAGCGCAGCGGTAATGGCCGGGGCGGCCTTGAGCAAGGCGATGTATTGCTCGACGGAGAGAGATATGCCCTACCACGAGTCAACACGGGTCCACGATTACAGTACACCCTCAGAATTTGAGCAATGGCACGCTCGCACGGACGGACTGACCTTTTTCCCTGGCAGCATCTTGCCATCCTTGTCGTAATACTCCCGGATGTTCACGAAGCACATCTTCTTGAACTGAGAGACGGCCACACGGCGTTTGTTGGATAACTATGAAGCGCATTAGTGTAAAGAGTCGTAAAAAATTACTGAGACCCCTCTGGCGATACTACTACTGATCGCTACTAGCAGTACGGAGAATAATCTGCGGAGTTGGTATCCCTCACCTCCCAGTAGGGATTGCCGTCGTCGTCCCTGCCGGCGGCTGTGGCGTTGACGATGCTCTTGCTCTTCTTGACGGCAGCAGCCTGGATGGCATTGTCCTCGATGTCGTCTGCCTCGGAGGCACGACGCTTCTTCCCAATTCGCGGCATCCTCGATGCGGTAAGTGTGTACCAGTACTCGTCTGATGTGTATGTATGTAGAGGTAGTATGTGCGGGTGGGCTATCGCGGCGTGGCAAATGGTAGCTGGAGCGTTTGATGGGAGGCTCGGCCTGGCCTGGGAGATGCGAGGCGAAATTGCGATTTTTCCTTCTCGGTCGCAGCAAGCGCAGCGATCGGCCTGGGAGGATCAACAACAGGTAGTTGTACTCCGTACTCGTACCGATAATCTATGCAACGGCGCGTAAACGAGTTAGCCCTTCGGTTGGTGGACGCGTCGAGACGTGGGTGCTGCGAGCTTGTGGATCAAATACTATCAATGCCGTCCGGGAGGAGGGGCCTTTGGAGAGACAAGGGGGGGGGGAGGGGGGGGGCGCTACGCCAGGTCACGTGCGCTGTGCGCTCGGCCCCTGGCGAGTTGCGCTCGCTCACTTTGGCGAAGGAACATGAACTTGAGCCCTGGCACTGGGCAGAGTGCATCCAAGACACGCCAGACATTGAATCTATGGATGATTTCGTTCAGAAGGCTTTGACCACGAGCAGCCCGGCATTCTCATAATGATCAATCTATCCATTCGGATCAAAGCTACAAGTAATTGATCTGTACTCTGCAGACTACGAGTACCGGTACATATGTACGGATTGATGTTGATCTCCAGGGTGGACGGCACCTCAGCCACAAGGCCCTAGAGCCGCGACAGGGCCCCCCTGAGCGCTAAGCCCTCCGCTAAGTGGCCGCGCCAGGGCTCGAGCTTTACAGGTAGCGAGCGGCTGCCCCCAGCCACACTTCAAATGTACATTCAGGTCCACACCTACCCTGGACTTCAATGGATCTTGATGGCACGATCAATTGACATATCATGACAAGGAGGTCGTATCAATCATTTCCCACCTCAACCTCCAGTCATCAATCTCTCTCCTCCATCCGATCCGCCGTACACATTGATCGATTGATGCTTGGCAGCCTTCCATAGGTGCCATCGCATCCCGGCTTGACGGGGTACCCGTGGACTCAACTACTCGTACCGAGTACTCCGTACCCTGGCAATAGATCGTGTCTTCCTTCATTCTTTGCCTCATGGTTTCTGCACAGGGCTCACAACGATCAGATGCCCTGCCTCCGAGATTGTCACCGAGCTTAAGGAAAAGAGCGGTCCGCCACAGATGACATCGACCGCCTCCGACGATGCGCCCCGCCGAGGCGACGCCCAAGACCTGGCCTCCCCCGAGCTGGCCTCGCACGAGTCCTCGAGCCTCGATGACACGTCCCTGACCTCCGTCACGGATACCGGCAGCGACAAGCATAGGCCATCCGATGACGACCACCCGACACCCTCACCCTCTAGCCCAGTCCCCTCGACACCCTCGACACCCTCGACACCATCGACACCATCGACGCCCCCGACGCCCCCGACGCCCCCGACTCCGGTGGATCTCCAGGCCAGGGCCCTCGACTTCTTCGCCAACGCCTCCCCGACCACTCTCCTCGGCGTCTCGATCGCCGGCCTCGCCTTCCTCTACGCCGTGCTCGGGCGCCTCGGGCTCGTCCTCATCGGTGCCATCCTCGGGGTCGCCTCATACGTCTACTGGGAATCCAATCATCCCGAGCTTGCAAGGGCTGTCTCTCAAGAGCAGGGCAAGGGGGCATTGGACAGGCTCTGGGCCGAATTGAAGAATGCCCAGCTTCAGGATGGAGCGAGCGCGGCGCCCGAGGACGAGCTGCCGGCCGTCAGGAGCTTCGACGATTTCCAGCCCGAGACCAAGGAGGCGCTCGGTGCCCTCGTCGACGCCATCATCCAGAACTACGTCAAGTGGTGGTACACCCCCATCATCCCCTCCGACCATTCCTTCCCCATGGTGTGCCGAAAGGTGCTCATCTCGTACATCATCTCGATATCGAACCGCATGGCCCGCAAACGACCCGCCGACGCATTCCTCGATCTCCTCACCAACTCCTCCTCCATGATCATCGTCTTCTTCTCCGAGCTCGCCACCGCTTTCTCGGAGCTGCCGCCAGACTCCAACGTCACCGCGATCGATACCGTATACAATTACCTCGCCGAGCACCCGGACTCCCGTCTCACGGACCTCTTGAACCAGAGGCAGCAGAACGCAAAGTTCAAGATGGTGGCCGAGGACCTGCTCGGCTTCCTCGACAAGAACTCGTACAACTGCGACCCCGTGCGCACCTTTCTCCGCGAGATCCTGGCCAACTCGGTGCTCGAGACGACCCTCCAGCAATGCAGCAGGGCCGAGTGGATCAACCAATGGATCGTTTATCTCCTCGAGGCCGGGGAATCGGACCTGAACCAGGCAATCGACGTCGGCATGCAGACCGGCCGCGACATGACTAACAGCGTGTTCGCGGACATGGACGGCAACGTCGGCAACGTCAGCATCGCCAAGGGCAAGCAGGGCGCGTCAGCCGACCCGGCGGCTCGCCGCAAGGACTCCAAAGGGAACGCCCACAAGAAGAAGCTGAGCAGGGCCGAAGAGGAGCTGGAGGAGGCAATGGAGGACATGAAGCGCATGAATGCCATGATCGCCGAGGACAACGCCCGGCGCGAGCGCGCCGCCACCGTCACCGGTTCCTCGGAGCGGTCCAAGGACAGCGTCGATCTCACGTCCCGAGCCACTCGCACGAAATCGGTCTCGCCCGGCGAGGCACCCTTCAGCTCCGTGGCCGCGAATTTCGACACCCACGGCCCCTCGACGGACGCCCTCTCCACCAAGAGCGATACAATCTACACGCCGCTCACCACCACCACCACCACCACCACCACTAGCAGCAACCCGGGATCGGTAGGCGACCCCGCGAGCCAGGAAGCCCCCGCCTCTCCCTCGCAGCAATCACAGCAAGCCGGCGACCAGCACTTCACGAGCTTCGATCAGATCGTGCCTCCTGCCAACCCCGAGGCCGAAGAAGAGTGCCCTAAGAAGGCAGAGCTCACGCTGCACAATGCGACTTTCACGCTTCACGACGACTCCGCCGGCGAGACGGGCAAGATCAGGAGCAAGCCCAACACCGACTATCTCATCCAGGTGGAGCCGTCCTCGGCAGCGTACCCGGGCTGGATGATCGTCAGGCGGTATTCGGACTTTGAGACGCTGCACGAGATCCTGCGACGGATCGCGACCGTCTCGGGCGCGAGCGCCTTTGCCGAGCTGCACCAGGATCTGCCCAGCTGGAAGATGCACACGAAGGAGTCCCTGCGAGGGGAGCTCGAACGCTATCTCCGAGACGCGTGCTGGAGCCAGACGCTGGCCGAGAGCGAGGGGATGAAGCGGTTCCTGGAAAAGTCGCAGGGGCACACCCACGCCAACTCCAAGACGTTCGCGTGGGACACGGTCGGCAAGAACATGCTCGACGTCCTCTCGGGGGCGCCCAAGGGGGCCATGGAGGGAGGCAAGAACTTCGTCGGCGGGATGAGCGGCGTCTTTGCCGGGCTCGGCAGGAAGTCGGCCCTCATCACACAGTCCTCCGACACGACCCCGAGCACGAGCCGGCTATCGCTGTCCGCGAGCTTGAGAGAGAATTTCATCCGCTCGCCGGCCAAATCGGACCGCGCGAGCATCGACAGCCAGAGGTCCTCGGTCATATCCTCCCAGCCCGGCAAGGTCACGCCGATGGAGCGCCGGCCGAGCCTCCAGTCTCAGGACGGCGAGGGCGAGGGCGGGAGCGGGAGGACGGGCCACAGAGACAGGGCCGGGTCGGTCTCGGCGAGCGGCCGGGCTAGCAGGGAGCACAGCCGAGCGCCCAGCTCCACGAAACTCCGCTCGCCGTCCCTGACGAGCCTGGACATATCCAAGCTGCCGCCCCCGCCCGACGAGATGGCGGACGACTATGGGTCGCCGACCGTCGAATGCCAGGCAAATCTCAGCGAGAGTCTGCTGGCGGACCAGCAGGGACGTACTCCTCCGGCACAGACTCCCGTGACCACGAACGCACCATCGTCAGCGACCGCAGCACCAACAGCGACAACGATGACGACATCGACAACAGCACCCGCCTCTGACAAGAAGGAAGCCGCCGCGCCCAAGGCCAACAAGTTCGCGCGGCTCAGCGAATCGGAGACGCGGGTGGCGGTGGAGCTCATCTTCGCCGTCATCAACGAGATGTACACGCTCTCGTCGGCGTGGAACATCCGCCGCACGCTCCTCGCGGCAGCCAAGTCGTTCCTCCTGCGGCCCGGCAACCCGTCGCTCCTGACGGTGCAGTCGCTCATCCAGTCGTCGGTGCTGGACGCCAACACGTCCGACAGGGGCATCGCGGCGCAGCTGCGCGGGCTGCGCGCCAGCGTGATGCCGACGGAGGAGGAGCGTGCGGGCTGGCCCGGCGAGATGGCGGCCGGCGAGAGGGAGAAGCTCGCGGCGCGGGCGCGGCAGCTGCTGATCCAGAGCGGCGTGCCTGCCGCGCTGACGGGCGTGATGGGGCAGGCCGCCACGGGGGAGGCGCTGGGGCGGGTGTTTGACTGCCTCCAGATCGAGGAGGTGGCGCGGGGTCTCATCTTTGGCCTGATTCTGCAGTTTGTACGGGTCATCACGCATTGAGGGGCTGAGAAAGAAACGGGTACGGATTCACGTGGCCTTTGAGAGCCTTTTGTGAGAGCCCTTTGAGACGAAAGCAGACATGTCATCCTAGAGAGCGAGCGTGGTGGTTTTTCTTCTTACATATACAGCGGACATCGATGGAGTCGGTCAAGAGGAGGGAGTTTGGGATATTGAAGATGCAAGACTAGAGAGAGGGCTGTGTCGCGGGGTAGAATCTCATGAGTTATGAAGCTTGGATTGCATACCAATTTCTTGTTATCAGTAGATTATTAAAATCCTTTTATGAGTCTACGGGGTCCATTGCCGTATAACCTACCTGCCCCCCGTGTCATCACGACGATTCACTTGATAAGAGCATCCATTGTTTACTTTGGGAAAATCATTGTTTACTTTCTCGAAATCATCGCGCACATTGAATGTTCCTTCCCATCTCCTACCCTACAGGTCATCGGTCGCTTTGACAACGGAAGAGTCCATCATTGTTGAATTTCCAGTGATGAGTTGTCAAGTTTTCATCCTCGCAGATCCATTCCACTTTTCCAACTGCGCATCCACAGAGATCATCACTTTTTTTTCGGCATTGATATCTTTCTATCTTTCTTTCTTCTATTGTTCTATTGTTCTATCTTTCTTATATTCCATCAACATCCATGCTCAAGCCGTGGGCTCCTCTGGCGGGCGCCATCGCGGCCCTCGCTGCATCGACGCTCGCCGTCGTCCTCCAGCCGAGAGCATTCGACCTCAAGACGGGCGGGATGGGGACGCTGGCGGCGCCCAACGGCGGCGCCGACACGGCGTACCTCAACTCGGACACGGTGCTGTCGCTGATCAACGCGACGCCGTACCGGTGGCGCAGGGCCTCGGTGCACCAGTACCAGATGAAGGACTAGGAGGCGCAGTGGCCCGAGACCCTGGAGCCCGGGCAGTCGACGGCGACGTGGGCCAAGGCGTGCTGGCTCAACAACGACTGCGCAGACTCGGCGGGCGAGGTCGAGTACCGGATGGAGGGGACGGCCAGGCCGGCGTCGCTGTCGTTCCGGTACCGGAACCGCAGGCGGGGGGACCCGCTGGTCAGCGTCGCGCTCGGCGGGGAGCTCGCGGCGCTCGGGACGCGGCACGAGCTGCCGTTCCTGCTGCTGCCGGGCGGGTCCGGGTTCGTGGTGGCGGGCACGGAGGGGGACTTTGTGAGCCACGACGCGCCGGCGGGGTGGATGCAGGAGATGCTGCCGGGGCTGGGGAACGCGACGCTGCGGGAGGTGGTGCTGCCGCGGTCGCACCACGCCGGGCTCAACGGGGGCGCGCGGCTCGGGCTCGGCGGGTACGCCAACACGCAGGTGCAGAGCGCGTCGCTGGAGGAGCAGCTGGGCGAGGGGGGCGTGCGCGTGCTCGACTTCCGGGCGGCGCGGGTGCCGGGCGGGCGGTTCCGCGAGTGCCACATCGCCAAGGTGGCGCGCGTCGCGCACGGCATGCTGGGCTCGTGGCTCGACGACATGGTGGACGCCATCAACCGCTTCAACGCGCGCACGCCGGGCGAGCTGGTCGTGCTCGACGTCCACGACGAGGCGCTCGACGCGACGCGCGCGTGGGCGCGGCTCGACCTCGCGGCGCGGCGCGAGCTCTTCGCCGCGCTGCTGCGCCTCGAGCACCGCGCCGCCGTGCCGGACGACGAGGACGTCTCGCGCTGGCCGCTGGCGCGCCTCGTCGGCGGCGGCGCGTCCGCCGTGCTCGTCAACTTCCACGACTCGTGGCGCCGCGACGACCCGGCCGGCTTCCCGGGCGGTCGCGAGGGCTTCGTCAGCGGGCAGAACCTGCCCCTGACGCACCGCTGGTCCGACACGGACTCGGTCGAGGCCCTCGTGGCCGACCAGGTGCGGCACTTCCGGCGCCTGCGCACGACGCGCGACAGTCGCGTGCACATCGCCGACTGGATCCTCACGCAGCAGGGGCTCACGGCCGTCGTGCCGCAGCCCGCGCTCATCGACCTGAGCTCGCACGCCTGGCGCGAGCTCTACGGCGCGCTGTGGGACATGTCGGACAGCGAGAGCTACCCGAACTGGATCGCGGTGGACCACGTGCAGGGGAGCATGCACAAGGCCATCGTCATGGCCATGAATCATTGCCTGGTGGCGAGGAGGTGCGGCGCCCTCGGGGGAAAGGTGAAGATGCCGGCCCCAGAGCCGTAAAAAAGGGGGGGGGGGGGGGGGGGATGGCCCTCTTCGCGGGGGACACTCGAATCTTCCCGATTACGGGATCCTTTTGTCATGCCAAAATCCACCCCCTGGATGAAATGAAAGGAAAGCCGCGTGCTCTCTCTTGATGGTGATGATGGCGATGATGGCGACTGATGAAGTAGCAGCACTTGCTTGACGTTTGTGAATACAACTCACACTCGCGCCTGACCCCCTCTTCTTCTTCTTCTTCTTCTTCTTCTTCCATCTACTCCTCTTCTCTCACGATTCATGAATCGAGGTCTCGTGAGCGCCTGCTCATACCGGCAGCGATCGAAGGCGGCACCGGCACCGGCACCGGCACCGGCAGCAGGGAAGCAGCAGGACGCCCTGGGAACAAGTCGGAGTAATTGGATTGTTCGGGATAACCCCCAAGGCCTCCCTGGACGACTTTTTCATCACCCCCTCGTCCGTGCTCCGCGAGGGCTATGATATCCTCCGTGATCCATGCCTCCTGGCCTCGATAGCGCCTGTCAGCAATGGAGTCGTTGTCGTGTGCGCGTGCGCATGCGGGTGCTGTCAGCCCTGGACCCTCTCCCAATACATACCTACAGCACGGTATCAGATGCCGTGAGGCGGCCAGGCCGGGCATGGGAAATACTGCTGATACCTCCATGCACACACAGGTACGAGTACTCGTATGTACGGTGCTGTCCCTGGGCCCAAGCTGACGGGCCCCGTCGCGATAGCGGCAGTCTCCGGCGCACGACGATGTAGCAGCGAGGTCCACCTGTTGCGCTGGTTGTATTCTTACATGTTCTTCCGTACGTCAGACGAGTACGGAGCATGTATGTACAATCTCGCAACGGTGCCGAGTCCGGAAACGTGAGACACGTCTGTGCTTGCTGTACCTGTATCAGCATCGTCTGGCTCCATACTCGTACAGATGTGGAATCGTCTGCCGTGTCAGGCACAGACAAGTCGTGATTGCAGGACGAGATGACGAGGAGGAGGAGGAGGAGGAGGAGGAGGAGGAGGAGGAGCCATTGAGCCAAGATGCCGCGGCAAGGACCGACCAGAGTCGTGCGAGACTCCGAGATAGGAGGGCCGTGAGGAGAGGTAGGAGAGGAGAGGAGAGGAGAGAGGTGGGATGAATGGAAGCGAATCGAGGGAAAAAGCAAAACCGGGAAGCGAGCCAAGCAAATAGTCCGAGTGCGAGTGCGAGTGCGAGTGTCGGCCTGTTATCGAAGACCAATGTTAGGGCCGATGGATCGACCAGACTGATACCAAAGGTCCTCCGCTGGGCACCTCCATCATACTCGTCTGGTCCAACAACAACATGGATCGGGTCAACAGGTCCAACAGTCCCCAGACCACCGAGCATCTCCGACCGAGCTGGATCTTGTGTTTGCCGGACCCGTTTCGCTTCTTTCGTTTCGTTTCGTTTCGTTTCGTTCGTTTCGTTCCGCTTCGTTTTGTTGGGGAGCATCCATCGCGAGGCCGCTGCGTGTCGTCCAGCCCCCGGCCCGGAATCTTCAGCGGCAATGCGGCCAGCACACCATCATCATTTTCATTGTCGTCGTCATCGTCATCCTCCTCCTCCTCCTCCTCCATCATCATCTGCCAGAACATTCCTCATGCAATAAGATCGATGCCATCCGAGGCCGGACCAATCACCCACCCGGACCGACCCCAGATTTTCCTGCGCGGGCGCCTCCAATGGCGCTCCCCCCC